>WEIT01006672.1:256025-296079 GCA_013389985.1 Dryoscopus gambensis
GAGCGCCTGGAAAAGTACCTTTAAGACAAAGAGGAAGGGGACGAGAAGCAGCTTAGCTGGCTTTGTTCTAATAGCAGTAATCACCTGAAGGGCGAGCATGAGCCCGCGGCGCTGGGTCCGCGCAGCCCGGGGCTGCTGGGCTCGGCCCTCCCCGCCGCGGCTCTCGCTCCCTCTCCGATGGCAGCTTGTACTTCGCTCCTGCTTGGAACAAAGCGGGCTTTATTGTACAAAAGACCATATTTACGTAAACAGGGGAAAGGTTGGTCAGAAGGTGAATATGAGACGTCTTGAAGGGAAGCTGGTGGCTTAAATACCCCAAACTCACCGGGCTGCCGAGCCTGAAGGGAGGAGTAAAAGCAGGACTGCGATTTTGACCTTGTTTTTTTTTTCCTCTTCTGACAGTGTTTTCAGACACCGCCGCTGCCCACAGCAAGCAGGACTTGTGCCGAGAGGAGAAGGGGAATTCTGCAAGGTAAGCCAGGCTTTTTAAAGGCTTTCTCCTCGTTTAGCTTTCTAAAAGCGGTGTGGAGGTGGAGGCAGAGGTGGTGACCCCGAGCCAGGGAGCACAGGGGCTCCCACCATCCCACGCTTTTTCCTTCCTGCAGCCTTCTCTCGTTACGGGTTACCAATGGGAACAATGGCGATTTTCTGCGCTTAATTTCTGCCCTGTTTTAGTGACATAGCAAAAGGCAGCGAGTGCTCTGGGGTGGGCTCCCTCGCAGCCCTGCTCCCATGGGTAAGGTTTATTGGTTGCATAAAGAGTTTATCTATGAACAAGCCATGCTGAGATCAAGGATCTTTCTACAAAATGTTAATTAAGTGAATAACGGCATGTTGTTGAGGCTTGAAGGAGGAAATGAGGTTTAGCTTTGTTAAGGAAGTGCCTGGTGGAAATATTTACAGTATTCCTCAAATTTCAGTTATTCCTATTTTCCCTGGGGGAAGAGGGCAAATCTGGCTGATGCTTCAGAGGTTCTGTAAACCGTTTCTCTTGGTTGTGTGTAACGTGGGGGTCCAGTGTGATCCAGTGTGATGGTGTCTGGGGGCGGGAGGCTGTGACCGTGGTGATTGTCTTCCTGTTTCATGGCATCACATACCACACACTCACCACTGGGAGTCTTGCAGGAAGCTGGGAAAAATCTGACTGTCCTGGCGTGGAGAAATGTGGAGGTGTTGATGGGGGGTGAGTGGCTGGTGGGAGAGCAGGCACTGAGGATGTTTTGGTTTACAAATGTGGGACAAAACTGCTAGTGCCGAGGAAAGGGGGAGCCATGAGGTGGTTAGCAGGGGGAATTAGAGGAGATGTGTGTGTGGCAGCATTTAATCTCTTAATGAGAAAAATACATCCCGGCTGCCTGTGGTGGGGAGAGTTCAGGGACAAACATGACGTTGTGTGAGAGCTTGCCCTTGCTCCCAGTGTCCTCCACCTGCTGTCCCTGAGATTTGTCTGAATTATGATGGGGAGCAGGGATGGGAACCTGTGATCCACAGCAAGTTCAAAATGTGGGACAGAAGTGAGGATGTGGGGGTGGGGATAAATTTGTCTCTGATAAGGGCTGGACTCCAAAGAGTGCCCTGCCAAGTTGTTTCCTTCTGTTCCCAAGTCCATTAATAGGCTCTGCTTCCTTGATTAGTTGGTGCCTGTGCAGAGCAGTAATGAGAGCTGGGCTCAACCCATCAATTCTAGGTCAGTGGTTGTGTGCTGGGGATTTGGGATCAGGCAGGGGGAGGGACGGGAGACAGAGCTGGACACCTGCCTCCAAAAAGAAGTGTGGAACCTGCGTGAAGCTGACCCTGCCTGCACCGCTCGGGGGGCTGTGCTTCCTGTGTCTGCCAAGTGTCCCAAGGGCCGTGTTGTGCCTTGTCACCCCATACGTGTTCTGTGCCTGTTAGGAGGCTCACTGCCTGTTTGAGATGTGCTCTCCTGAGAGAATAACATTGCAATAATTAGATCCATTAAGGAACCAGAAGAAATAATTGGGTTTTAAAACTGAAGGAGACTTTGCTGTGCTCCTGAGTGATATCTGCCTCTTGCAGATCCACTTTCTTCCTTACCTGGTAGCAGTTCTCATTTAGAAATGACTTGTCATAATTTCTGGTGGTTAACCTCAGAACCTTCCCTAAATGCAGGCAGGTGAGGCTGAGTACTGACGAGCAGCATGGACCTGGATGTGCTGAACATGTTTGTCATCGCCGGTGGCACCCTGGCTATCCCCATCCTGGCCTTCGTGGCCTCGTTCCTCCTCTGGCCCTCGGCGCTTATCCGCATCTACTACTGGTGAGTGCAGGAGCCCCGCTGCTCTCAGCGTGGCGGGGGTGGAACCTGTGCCCAGCAGGGCGCCCCACACACACAGGTCACAGCGGTGTAACAGAGCTGGGTGTCCCTGCCCCTGACGGCAACGGCAGCAGGTGAGCTGAGGTCCTCCAGGGCCATGCCAGCTGCGTGCAGCTTTAAGCCTGTCTGGGAGAAGAAAATGGCATTTTCCTATTGCATTTTTGCTGCTGAGGCCTATGTCTGTCAGGGCCCTTGCTGTCCCAGGGGTTTGGCTGTGCCAAGGGGCTGTTGGCCAGGCTGCCACTGCAGTGCCAGCGTACAAGATCTCTCCAAACCTTTTTGGGGTGCTTTCCTGAAGGACAGGACTGAGACTGGGAAAAGCACCGCTGTTGCAGCCTGTCCACCAGCCTGGCAGCCGTGGCAGTCTGGTGACCTCCCACCTCATCAATGTGACTGTGGTGTGGGTGTCCCCCGGCTCACACGCTCCATCCCAGCTGACAGCCTGCTCAGCAGGCAGGGACTTTTCCCTCATTAGTAGTTATGGGTGAGGCTTTTCTCATCCTCTCTCCTTCTTCTGGAAGAAGCATCAGAGAAGATGGAGGGATGCTTTTCCTTATCCCCTTGAATCTTGTCCTTTCTGATACCGGGGGGCAAGCACTACATCCTTCGGTCCTCCTTTGTCCCTGGAAATCAGTGATAAGCCCACTGGTAGCTTTCCTCTCTGGGTTTGTTGCAAGGAAAAGCTGAAATAACTCCCTTCAGAAGTCAGGGCCGAGTCTCATCCCTCAGCGTGGAGCAGGCAGCAGCAGGCAGTGTGGGCAGAGCAGACAGACAGCACGGGCAGAGCAGGCAGCATGTCAGGCTGCCCTCACATGCTGGCAGATGGTGGCTCCTGCATTTCAGCTCATGGGGTGTTTCCAAATCCAAGTGAGAGGAAGCTATTTGCCCACTGCAGCACTCAGGTGTAGCAATGGGATGAAGCCTGTTTCTAAAGCCATTTAATTAGCAGCCTTTTATTCACAGCATCTGAGAGAGGAGGGGGTGTGGGATGAAAACCCCAGTGATGGGATCGTCACTCTGCAAAGGGGAGCAGGCAGTGTCACAGCCTTCTGCTGCTCCATGGATGTTCGGGTGGTACAGGGTTTGGCAGTCAAAGTGGGTTACTTCTTACCATATGAGCAGCTGGTGGAAGCCAGGGAGGACCCTGATGGAGTGAGGTTCTAAGGAGGATCCCTGGAAAACACTGCCGAGTGAGCGTGGTCAGGATGAAGCCTTCAGCAGCCACAGGCAGGGGTGGCAGGACAGGGCAAAGGAGGTGCAGGGTCTGATGCCAGGAGTTTGGAGGAGCCAGGCTGATTGGAAAGTAGAGAATGCCCTGCTGCCTTTGTTCTTTTGGGGTTGCAGATAAGGGGCTGAGTGAAAATGCACTTTGAGCAGGTTGGTCTGTGTTTGGGTGAGGGAGGGAACGTGTTAGCAGGGGTCAGAAGGACTGTCTTCTTTTGAAGGGTGCGCTCCCCCCATCTCTCTCTCTCCTAGCATTTCTGGCAGTATGGGCTTCCTGCAGGAGTAACTGCGATGGCCTCTGTGCCATGGGCACCTCTTTTGTTAGGGACAGAGGACGAGAAGCGTGGGTTTGCCCTTACTCTTCCTTTTCTATTGGCTTCTTTCCAAGCTGGATTTTTTTCAGGGGTGAAATGGTTGTGTTTCCCCATCAGCAGAGGCAGGAGAGGTGCAGGCAGCTTGCCATGCTGCCCTCCCCTTTCAGGCCCCTGCAGCTCCAGCTTTGCGGCGCTGCTCCTGGAAGGTCCCAGGGGAAGTTCTCCCTTCTTCCATAATTCCCTGCCTGCTCCTTTTCCTCGCTGCCAGTCTGTGTGTCCTCAGCTGGCACAGTCGAGGGTCATGCTGGGCCTCCCTCACGACAGCCTCGCTGCTTTCCCTGCCACTAATGCGCCTTCCTGCCTGGCAGGACATCCAGGGCTGTCCCGTTGATTCCGGCCCTGGAACTGCTCTGCCTGTGCTGCCACAGGGGTTAATCAGTTTAGCTGCTGCCACTAAGTGAGTTAACACCTTGTGAGGGATCAGTTCAGCTTTGCACAGATTATTTTGCCTTCTGCTGAATTGATCCATTAGGATCAGTTGCTAAAAATGTCATCATCTTGCCCATTGGTAGTTCACACCAGTGCCTTTGAGGCAAGGACTCTTAAGACACTTATTAGGGAAAAATTCACCTCTCCTTGTAGGACCAGCACAGAGCTGAGATGCTGCTTAAGTCCCACTAACTCCCTCGAAAAAGAGATTATGCTAAAAGAGGATTCCACTGTGCTTAAGCTTTGAGTGGGCAGAGAGGTAGGACAGTCCAGAAGTGTTGGTGACCTTGCTCTTGTATCTTAAATAAATTCTGATATGGCATATAAAAGTATTTTCCAGTGTCTTGGCCACCATGAGTAGCCCAGTAGTTGTACTGACAAGGGTTATATCTGAGCACAGGGGAAACGCAGAGAAAGCTACCTTGCTGTCCACCTTGGGCTGCACGTACACATCATGTGTCCAAAGTGTCACCGATAATCTCTGTCCAGGTCCTTCTGGCCGGCAGTTTCGCTGCATCCTCTGAGCAGGCTGCAAGCATATGGCTGGCAGGAGCTGTGTGCCTCTGCTTTCAGAGGAACAGCCTTGGGGTTAGCCTGTTATCTTCTGGGGTGCTAAACCCAGTGTAAGGATGGTCCCCTCCGGTCCTGTGTGTGTGTTTAAATACATTTTCAAAGGCTGTCTAGTTGGCAACCGGGTGTCTGGTGCTCCAGGGTGACATGGTTGTTTTGGCTGGGAACTGGTGTGCTTGTCCGTGGAGTGATGTACTCCCACTGACGCAAGACTGTGTCCAAATAACCCTGTGACAGATGCACCTTATCCACCTGGGAGAACTGTCTCCCTTGGCCTGCCCATCCTGCACGCTGCCTTGCCACGTGTGCTGCCCCTCTCTCTTGAGTCTCTGTTCTCATACCAGCCTTTGGGCATTTTCTGTTTTACCATTGTTATTTTGGCCCATTTCCATTTCTGAATGAGTTATTTAGGGTCTTTTTTAAAAGTTCTTAACAGACAGAGTGTGTCCACAAACCATCTGCAGTGCAGCCAGCCACCAGTACTACACCTGTCCAGGGACCAGATGTGCAGGGTTAATCTCAGTAGCCCCATTATGGCACCAGCGAGAGCCCAATCCCAACCTAACTGGCATTAGTAAGCCAACAAATCTGTGGCTGGCTTCAGACTTATCACCTGGCTTATACCGTGGCTGGGCCCTGGTCTTGTCTTGCTCACGGGTGTTTTCTCCTTGTTTCCAGGTACTGGCGCCGAGCCCTGGGCATGCAGGTTAGATATGCAAACTACGATGACTATCAGTTTTGTTATTCCTATAGAGGAAGACCTGGATACCGACCATCCATCCTGATGTTACATGGGTTCTCTGCCCACAAAGACATGTGGCTGTCCATAGTCAAGGTGGGGTTCCGTTTCTGTCGTGTTGCTCCTTACTGAGAATTGGTGGTCCTGGGCTTGGGGGCAGTGCGGGGGCCCAGTGGTCGCATGCATGGGATGGGATGACTGCTGTAACATGCTAGGAACGTGCTCCTTAGCTCCATGCTCATTGCTTGTTGCATCCCTTCACCCCTATAACATGCAGAGCTGCAGGGGAAGAGCAGTACACACCTGCTGCCTCCATGGGAAGCAAGTCTTGGCCACGCTCTCTCATGATGTCATCCTTGGTACCTGAACTGACCTATTCTGGTGCACGAGCAACCAGGGCTGCCAGGAGGAGAGTGACCCCTGCCCCCCGCTCCCATCCGGGCTCCCCCCTTGCCATCCCTGGGCTTTGCAGCAGTTTCCCTGCACTGTAACCACCCCTGGTTTGTTTCTGCAGTTCCTGCCAAATAACCTGCACTTGGTGTGTGTGGACATGCCTGGGCACGAGGGCACGACCCGCTCGGACTTGGATGATTACTCCATTAGTGGACAAGCTAAGAGAATACACCAGGTAAAGCTCCAGCGTCACATCAGCTCTGCAGAGGGATGTGGGGAACGTGAGGGACGTGGGGACGTGAGGGATGCTAAGCCCCATGAGTCTGCCTTGTGTGGCCTCGCTCCCTCCCTTTCCAAGCAGCCACCGCCACCAGCCTCAAGCTTTTGAGTTGAATTTCTCTAATGACCTGACCCCATGCTGTTGTTTCCTCTCTCCTAACAATGCTCCTTCTGCTCCCTGCCAGTTCGTGGAGTGCATCAAGCTGAACAGAAAGCCCTTTCATCTGGTTGGCACTTCCATGGGGGGAAATGTTGCTGGCGTCTATGCTGCTCAGTACCCAGAAGATATTTGCAGCCTGACCCTCATCTGTCCTGCAGGTGGGCAAGGCAGGGGAGGCAAGACAGAGAGAGGGCAAGCAGGAGCTGGTGCAAAAGCCCTGGGCAGTGCTGGGGGTAGCATAGATGTGTAGTGCAAAGCATTTAGAAATAATTTGTATTTACAGTCTGGAAATCTCTGGCAAGGCACAAGAGAAAACCACAGCCTTGTTCTGACTACTCTTCTGCAGGGGTTTGGTGTTTGCCCCGCTGTGCTTTGGTAAGAGCCAGGACTGGGGCAAACGGGACAAGTTCTGCTCTGGAGGAAAATGCCTTTTCCCTTGGGATGGCAGGCATTTTACATGGCATGTCTGCAGCCTCTCAGTTCAGGAGAGGGAACCAAGACTGCAACAGGAATAGCCTCTCCTTTCTGGCCTCCTGAAAGCCCTGGTGTGCTGAAGGGCTGGGGCTTTGGGAGCCGGAGAGCTCTGACCTCCCTTCTCTGTGTGCCTTGAGTGGGAAGAGCACTTCAGGGCTGGGCACAGCTCAGCAGGGTGTCCCCTATGCCCCCTCTATCCCCTCCATCCCCAGCATCCCCTGGACAGGGGGCCCAGGGGAGCCTGGGCATGACTTGCTGCAGGAGGCATGGCGGGCAGGGAGCTTCTCTGCTGGGGAGGCTTTGCTGCGACCCGGTTGTCATAGCAGCTCCTTCCCCCTCCCACGCAAGGAAAGCAGCTTCCAAATAAGCACTAAGGAATGAAACAAAGCGAATGTTACCTAGCTACCAGGCTCTGGGGGCGTCGGGTTCCCACTCCCCTCTGGGAGAGGTGCCGACTGCCTCCTTGGCTGTTTCTGGATGTGAAACCTCTGTGTGGGGGCTGCAGAAAGGTTTGGGATTAAATTGCTGGGGAATTTTTCCTCAGTGGTGCCTCCAGATGGGGCTGCTGAAATTTTCTGTCCAACCTTGTGCAGTGGCAGGCTGGGCACTAGTGTTTGCATCCGCTGACCACATAAAAATAATCACTATAGCTTTTGCTGAAGTAGTCATGCACATCTATACCTTGTGCTGTGCCAGCCTGCAGGGTTGGTGGTGCCAAGCCCTGGAGCAGGAGGGAAGTTGGGTATCTCTGGATGCCTACTGAAGTATTGAAGTGGCTGTTTGTACAGATGTTTTCTTCCCCTCTTTTTAAAAAATTTTTTTAAAGAGTTAGCCGGCAGGAAGCCAGAGACAGGAGTGAGGGAGGTCGGTACAAGAATGTTTGTTTGTTTGTTTGTTTGTTTGTTTGGGTTGTTGGGGGATCTCATTGGGTTTTAGCTGGTTCACCCTTTCTTATTTCACCCAGGCCTGCCAAGTACCACTGACAGCAAGTTCATTAAGCAGCTCCGGGAGCTGCAGGAGTCCAAACGCATTGACAGGATCCCTTTAATCCCCTCGACGCCCGAGGAGATGGCGGATATGCTGAAGCTTTGCTCCTACGTTCGCTTCAAGGTGCCACAGCAGGTGAGAAGCTGACGCTGGTTGTGGCAGCTGGGAAAGGGGGGCTTGGAGGTGGTGAGCAGGCTTGCTTGTCCCTGAGCCTGCATGGTGGCAGCTGAGGCAATGCTGGGAGTGGAGCTGGAGCTGCCAAGCCTGCCATCACCCAGGTGAGACACACCCAGCCCCACTCCCACCATCTGTCCAGCACTTTCCCTTCAAACCCTCTTTTCCAAGCTCCCTCTGGCAGTGCCTGCTGGAATTCCTCCTCCCATGAAGTTTTTGGCAGCAGGCTGGGATGTGGAAGGGTTTTTTAGTAAATATGGCTGGCAGGAAGCATTAAATAACTAATGCAGCTGTTGTCTGAAGTGGAGGGGGATTGTTCGCTTTTTAACTAAAAGCGATGGAAATGTGAATTGCGTCATTGGCGAGCGAGAGGAACTTGGTGAGGGGCTGGCTATTAAACTAGTTTTCCTTAGGAAGTCTGGAGTGAGTAGATTGGAGAGTAAGAAAAAAATGTAAGGTAATGCCAAGACCTTTTGTGGTTTTGGCAAAAGAATACAAGAAGGAGGAAAAGTGCAGTCATGGCTGAGGTGGCTGCTGGCCAGGGGCAGAAATCGGGTCTGCATCATAAAAGACAATATTACTTGTTGCTGAAACATATGTTGCTTAAGCGTGGTTTCAACAGCCCCACATGCTTAGGAAGAAGCTCATGCTGGGGCCAGACTTGCTGAGGTGGCAACGGCTGCTCTTGAGTGCTCTTGGGCACGCTCAGCCCTGTGCAGGGCATGGGTCCTCTCCAGCAGCTCTCCTCTGCTCTCCCTGCAGATCCTCCAGGGCCTTGTTGACGTTCGCATCCCACACAATGAATTTTACCGGAAATGTAAGTGCATGGTGGCAGCCTCCTTGCCAGGCTTTCCAGCAGGATCCCCAGGGCAGGGGGACCAGCTGTCCCCAGCCCCCGTGTCCCTGGCACATGGGCGGGCCCCGGCATCCCCGTGCTGCCTTGCTAAGGGTGGGAGCGGGCAATGTCATTAACGGATTTGGGGACACACCTTGGTTGCTGGTAGCAATGCACTGCCACCCCCACTGCCACCCCCACGGGTGACGGGGTTGCTGCTTCACCCTCACCCTCCCATCTGGATTAACAAGTGCCTATGAAGAGATGGTTTGGCTGAAGGTCCCTCTGCAGCTGGGCTTGGCGGCAGAGCAAGGACAGCCCGTCATCTCTGCAAGGGTTTCCCAGTGAGGGGATACTGGCAGGACTGGCCCACAGGGCCCCCTTTGAGAAGGAAAGGCAAAACGTCTCCCTGTAGGACTGACTCTCCTCTTGCCCCATTAGTGTTTTTAGAAATCGCGGATGAAAAGTCCAGGCACTCTCTCCACGAGAACATGAGCAAGATCAAAGCACCGACGCAGGTCATCTGGGGAAAGCAGGACCAGGTAGGCAGCCCCCTGCACGTTCCCCACAGACCTGTCTCCATCTCTGCCTGGCCCACCCACGGGGGCAGAGTAGGGGCTGTGCTGCCGAGCTGCGCACTGCTCTGCGGGGAGCTGGCACATGTGTCCCTGTCCCCAGTGGATTTAGACACCGGGGCTCAGCAGGGTGATGGGCAGAAAGCTGTCAGCCAGCTTTCCAGAGGGAGGAGAGGGCAGTGCCGGGGCTGGGGAGTGTGAGGGGGCAGGTGGGGGCTAGGTGCCAGCACCAAAGCAGGCAAGGGCTGGGAAGAAGAATAAAGCGTCAGCAGAGAGTTGTCCTGGCAACTGGGAAGAGGATTGTGGGCAGGCTTTGAGGCAAAGTCTTCAGGTTTGTTTCAGAGGCAGGAGTGGGAGGGAAGAAGTGGGAGGAAGCAAGCTGCAGGCATGCAGAGGGCTCTATAAATGCAAAGATGCAAGTGTTTGCTTGCAATGATACCTTTGCATTGAGACAGCAGCCAAAAAGCACACAAGAGAGCTCCCTGCTGCATGCTGAGACTGGCCCCATGCAGCCTCCCTGCCCTGTCTCCAGGCAGGGCAAGGACCATGTCTGCATCCCTGCTCTGCATCTTGGTTGGATCCCAGCAGGGTTTCTACAGTGTCCAGCAAACCCCGTCTCTGACTGTGGCAGTGACTGTTTTCTCCGCCGCCATCCAGGTCCTGGATGTTTCCGGAGCCAGTGTTTTAGCGAGCGCTATTCCAGACTGCCACGTGTACATCCTGGAGAACTGTGGGCACTCGGTGGTGGTGGAGCGGCCCCGCAAGACAGCCAACCTCATCCTGGAGTTCCTGGCGCTGCTGCACAGCATAGACAACAACAAGAAGCAGGCATGAGCGTGGCAGGGAGCCAAGTGCCCATGCCAGGTTAAATTGTAAAGTACTGCAGCTTTGATAAGTTCTCAGGGATCTTGTACGAATCGGGGTCAATGTGCCAAAGTCCCTGAGGAAGGCAGAATCACTGATACCTAAACCTATAGCACCACTGGCACAGCGACCTGGGGTCATTGAGCAACCTCCATAGATACAGGAACAGAAGCAGAGTATCTCCCTTTTCTACTTAGAGGTAAGGTAGAAATGAGCTGAAATCACCCAGTGCTCATCACACAGCCGCCCATCTTACCTGGGTTACCAGCACGTAGTTGTTCATGACATTTACCTAAACTATCTATAAAATGTAGGAAGGAGAAAGCATCCTGGACTGAGACTTACAATATTTCTACTACTTAGAGTCCATCGTGTTGCATGCTGCTGTGCTGTAAGAGAACCCCCAAGTGCTCCAGGCATCTGCTTGAGTGCTCTTTGTGTAGCTCCTTAATTCATGATTTATGCAGAAAACAACAGAAAACTCCATGTGTGGAAGTCCAGTGACTGGATGTGCAAAAATGTTTACACTCTGAGTGGGTTTTTCTAAATCCCTGAATAGCTCCTGTGTATTTGTAATGCCTTAACGTTGCCCAGGGTGCGGTGTCTGTGCACAGCCCACCTTGCCCAGGGTTAGTGGTTCTCCCTGTGGGTGAACACAGCCAGTGACAACGGGGTGCAGGCAGCAGCTTTGCCACCGCTGTGGAAGCGGGGCAGTGGGAACCGCCCGGGGCAATCCGGCCCCTGAGCCCGAGTCAGCAATAAGCCCATGGCCAGGGTGTGACTCAGCCACCTCGGGCGAACTCTTGTCTCAGCTCCTCTGTCACATCGTGCTGCTGAACACCTGGATGTAAATAACGATTTTCTTAATGAATTCTGTGAATTCTGCAAAAGCCAATGCCACCGGAACAGGCGTGAGGGGTGGGAGCGGGCTGTGTGTGTGACCAGCACCGGGGATGGTGAGGAGGGGTCGGCTCGCCCGCGAGGTGCTGGGCAGTGGTGGGGGGAGGTACAATGTGCTTCTGCATCCCCTCCATGATTACAGCTCCTGACGAGTGAAACTATAGGTAGAAACAGGCAATACAGGCAAGCTGCACTTTACAGCCTGCAAGGTGATGTCCAGGGATGGATCCTGCACCTCTCCAGGCGTGGTCCCCCACTGCCTGCCCCAGGGACAGAGCGCTGGTCCCGGTCTCGGGCAGGACCAGTGGGTGCTGCTGGAGGGCAGGCGGTGTGTGGTGCCCTCACAGGCAAAGCAGCAGGTGGCTGTCACCCCTTGGTCACCCCCAGCCCTCCTCAGGGGGTCCCAGTGGGTGCTGCTAGAGTGTCCCCCCCCGACTGGGAACACAGGCTTGTGGTGCTGACAGCTTCCTGAGGTACCCCAATCTGTACATACATCTGAAACTCCCCGTCAGCTTCTCGGCTCTTTTTAAGAGAAGAAACATTGTTCTTTTAGAAAATTAGAAATTTGCTGTTAATTGCTTGGTTATTGTTTCTACAACAGGAGTTGATTTAAAAAACAAAATTGCTGATAGTTTTATGTGGTAAAAGCCAGAAGAATTTGTTGGGTATCTATATGGTTTCTCATGCCACAGATTGCTGTATGCAAAGGATTTATATGGCTATTAAAATCTAGTGATTTAAGGAGTCCATGGTGCAATGATTATTTTTTCCTTTGAAGAAGAAGGGAGCTGTGGTGTGGGATGATACAGGGGTCTTGCTCTACTGCTTCTTTCCTCCCCACATTTCTGGGAGATGCAGGTTTTGGCTCGAGGAATATTAGGTGGTGGAAAGAGAGATGTTGAAGACCAGGAAGGCTCAAGTCTCATCTCTTCAAGGACAACACAAATTTTCCTCTTTTTTTCATTTTGTTAAGAGGAAGTGGCACCAAACACTCAAGAAGGAAAATAAAACCTCAAGGGGTAAGGGAATTAGGTTTTAAGCACCAAGATTTCTCTTAAAACCCTTTCAAGCATGTTAAATACCAATTTCATCTATTATTGCAAGTCTTACTGAATCCAGCCCCCATGCTAGGAATAGCATTACATCAATTTACAGGCAAAAGTATTTGCATGTCTCCTTTCCCCAGGAGGCTCTTGAGGCCCAGCAGCTGCATTGTTTGCCAGAGGAGCTGCAGGGAGGGCTGAGGAGCATCTTCCCGGCACCTGATCCCCCTGCCCGTGCCCTGCCACTGCTCCACTGCTGCAGTGACGCATGCATCAAGGTGACCACAGCACAAAGGTGGGGGGGGCTTCTCCCCCACAGGCAGGGGCTGAGGTTGGGGTGGTTCAGGGCATCTGCATCCCATGTTTCAGCCTCTTGTAGTTCAGCAATAAAAACCCTCAGGTCTGTACTGGAGGGGGCCCAGAGAGGCCCTGCAGCAGCTGAGCCTGCTGGAAAGGCAGCGATGTAAGCTGCCTGCACCTGCAAACACACCTGGCTGCTGCCCCCGTTTACCCTCATTTCCTGCTGGGAGCCAGAAAAGCCCCACACCAAACAAGGCTTGCTCCCTTGGTTTTGGCTGCTGCCCCCTTGGCAGCCCCCAGTGAGCCCTGGTTGCCGTCCAGGTAAGGGTGTGTCTCTAGGCTGGTTATGGGGCTTGGGAGGGGGCAGAGGCATCGGCTCCTCCCGGTGGGTTTGTGCGTCTTGAGGGCAGCCCTGATGGAACCATAAGGAGACTACTGGATCCCAGCTGTGGCAAGCTTGGGTACTGGGAACCTGCACCTAGCCTGAGCATCCTGGCGTGTCAGGAGGGAAGAGGTGTCCTTTTTGGTTGTTGCCCCATGTATAAGTATTGCTTTCCTTGCAACCATGTGGCTACACCAGGTCTGTACTGGGGCTGGGCTGGGTCGTGAGGCTCCTGGAGCTAAAAGTTCACACAGCAGCTCAGTGAGGAGTAGGCCCTTGGATGCTGTGGGCCTTGCTAAGGCTGTTTCACTGCATCCTGGAAAGAGGCTGCAAAACATAACAGGGCTGGCTTGAAATAAATCTAATACTGCCTCTGAGCAAGCTGTTTTGCTGCTGAGCATCCAGGTCTTTGGTGGTACCTGCTCCTGGAGTGTCATTGGGAGCAGGAGGGACAGAGCTGGAGGCAGCCAAGTACCTGGGTACTTGATGTGTGCCCAGTTGATGCTGAAAGGGAAAATGTGATGTCCTTGAAATATGGACCTTCAGGGAAACCGGGGCTGGGTCCTGTCCACCACAGCTGCAGATAGGCGCTTGTCTGCAGTGGAAAACCATCTTTCTCCCCAGCAAAGGAGTTTAATTAACATTTGCTGCCTTGTGGGATGGTTTCACCAGCACAGGTCTGCACAGAGCATCCTCTGACAGGCAGAGTGATGCTCAGGGGATCTGGTACTATGGTGTGGGTGTTCCCTGTCCTGGTAGGCCACCAGTCAGCTGAACCTTCCCCTGTCTCAATGTGTCTCACAATTCTCTTGGACACACTTTTTCCCATGGAAGACTGGATGAGAGGATGAGAGTGCCCTGGATGATGCCCGCTCTCACCCACTGTAGAGGGGGCACCACAGCCCCCAGCCTGTGTCCCTGCAGGGATGGAGGCACGTGTTCCCTGTGCTGCCCGTGCCTGCCTTGTGACACGACGAGGGTCCCCTGCCAGGACCCTCCAGCTGAGACTTGCAGCGAATGCAAGAAAAACCATACAGGGTCTGACAGGGGGGCCGGGTTTGGTTGTTTTTTCTTTCTGGGAGGCCATTTTCCGAACAGGAGCCTCTTGGGGGCGGTTTGGGATTGTTCATTAAGCGCTCGCTGAGCCGCTAGTACTCGGTGACTTCTCCCCGCCTTTCCCTGCCCGACAGCGCTGCCTGTCTGCTGCCTCTGCCCGCAGCTCCAGACACGGAGAGCAAACCTCAGTTTCCCTTTCACACGGAGAAGACAGGCTCCTAGGTTGTTACGAGTCTTGCTAAGGCTGTTTCACTATACCCTGAAAAGAGGCTGCAAAACACAACGGGGCTGGCTTGAAAAAAAAAATCTAATACTGCCTCTGAGCAACCTGTTTTGCTGCTGAGCATCCAGGTCTTTGGTGGGACAGAGCTGGTGGCAGCTGCTCCCAGGCACTTGGTGTTGCCTGTTAGCCGAAATAAAATTTCACTTGGTGTGAAATTTCATTTCAGCCGACAGGTTGAAGTGGCATCTCGACAGGGTCACTGCCTTTTTTTTTTTTTTTTCCTTTTTATTTTCATTTTCATTTTTTTTGGGCCCAGCAAATAGCTGTGAGCAGGGTGCTCTGGCAAGGGCTCCGGTGGTTGGCAGGAGTCAGGCACACAGCAGACAGTGCCACCTCACCCCTCTCAGAATCCCACTCTTTCCCAGAAACCTCCGATTCGCTCTGGAGAGCAGCACCCACACAGAGCCCTCGTGTGCTGCTCTATTGATTTGATTTGTTTTGTTGCATTCCGGGAAAGCTGGACAGGAGCACTGGGTGTGTGGGCAGGTTTCCGGTAACTGGGGCGGGATTTGTGCTTCCCCGTGGGTTTGCAGAGCATTCCCTTGGCCCGGGCTCTGGATCAGCTCCCTGCAGGTGACCTGCATTCCTGGCAGGATAATGCAGAGTCCTCTCAAGGGACGGGCACATTGAGCTGCAGGGGAGGCTTCACTCGGGTCTGCCATGGCCTCTGCCTTTGCCACCCAAGCACTGGGAATGCCCAGGAGAGCTCGAGTACCAGGTCGGTGTCTGTCTGTGCACTGAAGGAGCAGCCTATGCTGCTCCACATCCATTTCATGGGATAGTAGTAACGTAGGGCTGGGAGAAATCTTGAGAGACCAACCAGGCCATCCCTAGATCATCTCCTGCATGAGCTCTCAATGTTCCCACTGGTCTTGGACACCCCACCAGAGTTCCCCAGGAGCTGACAGGCTCAGAGGACATCCTAATGAATAGCCTGAAACTGTGCTGAAATTTAAGCCTATTAGTTCTCCTATTCCCATCGGATGCTGTCAGAGTTTTCATAGCTCCCTGAAGGTCTCTCTTATGTGTTCACAGACTTTCTGCGTCCAGAATAAAATCCTGCAGGCTTTGCCAGCGGCTCCTGTACCTGGAGGGATAATGCAGGCCGCGGGGCACAAGCTCTGGGCTTACACTTTGCTGGCTTCAAACAGCGGGTATCTTGCAACAGTGTTTTAAGAGCAAACATCCCAGTCAGTTCGGTTTAAAATCAATAAATAGTAACAATAACAACACTTCCACCACCCCTGACCCAAATGAGGTGGCTCAGCCCATGAGTCACCCTTTCCTGCAACCTTGATCGCCAGCAGCTTTTGCACACCAGTTATTCATACCTGGAAGCACAATCCTGCATAAGTCTTTCCAAAACTACATCCTCCTTTGCCCGCCCCTTTTTTTGTCCGTTTGCCAAGATCATCTGTATCCTACCCCAGCCCTCCAGCACATGCCCTTGGGGCAGTCTCAGCTGTTCGTTAAGTACCCTGGCCTCCAGCTCAATTACTGAGGCACTGATGGAGCTATGGAGGATCTCCCACTGTCTCCTCCCACAGGGAACCACGCATAACTAATGAAAAGACTTTTGCTGCATGTTTTGCAGCCATCTTGCAGGTTGAGTTAATCTTGAGTTTCTTTAGTTTTCCAGCGGGAGTGACAGAGTCTTGCTTAGCAAAAACCATTTTAAAGAAATACAGTCCATGCTGCTCTCTCTGCTTCAGGGGCCCGTTGCCCTGTTGCAAAAGAAAATTGATTTGGAGTAACATGAATAACTCTTTGTTATTTGCCATCCTGACTGTTTCTAGGTGATTTGTACTTCCGTTCCCAAGCTGTTCAGGGATGCCGTGGAGACCAGACCCAATGCCTGGAACATATTTGCCTTAGCGTAAATAACCCTTGGTGGTGTCCATGAGGTTGGGCAATATTTGGAGTCCTGTTGACCTTGTAGGCAGGAGAGATCACTGACTTGTTTGCAGATCCAGGTGAAGGCTGGAGGACGTGGGGCTGCTTGGGACCATGGGTGTTGAGAATGGGGACCTCACAGGTGCTTTTGTGCCCATGGGGTCCCCGTCCTCGACGCCCGTGGCATCCCAAATTTCAACACCCCAGCTCCCCAGCACTTGTGGCGAGGTGGCACCAGGTGGCAGCAAGGGACCAGCATGGGGAGCTGCTGCGGCACTCCGAGGGGAGCAGAGAGAGCCCTAATGCTGCACCCCCTGCTCCAAACCGCACCCGGATGGGGTCCGGCTCGTTGCTTGGGGCTGATGTCCGGGCAGGGTCTGGTCTCTCTCTGTGGGAGCTGGGTCCTGCATACGGCCCCAAGCCTTGTGTCACCCATCCAAGGGCAAAGCCCACCATTCCTCTCTCATGCTTGGAACTTCGTGCTCTCGGGGTCAAATTCTTTCCTTCCACAAGATGTCCAGACTTTGAAGTTTAAGGGCAAGTCACCCCTGCAAGGAGTTAAATAATTAACCTGTTTTGCAAGAGCCTCAATTTGCCCTGCAAGCAAACCCCTCTGTGCTCCTGGGGATGCTCTCACTAGCTCACAAATGTTGGTTTTTGGCTCAGAGGGGGATGATGTGAGTGATGTGAAAGGAGAAAGCTAGGTGGTGCTGGCCCAGGCCACCACTGCTGGGAGTAGTGTCAGTTCATGCACCCCATTCTAGGGGGGCTGGAGGAGGTGGGGGTGCTGTATCTATCTCCTTTATCCCTGGAGAAATGATGTCAGGCCTCCCATCCCACACAGCTCAGGAGAGCCCATGCAGCATTCTCCTCTCCTTTCTGCATCTCTCTTCAGAACCCGCTGCCCTGCCAGCAGTTCCCATCCAAGCAACCAGAGCACTGTGGCCAGGAGGGCTCCTGCAGTTTTCCCTGCAGTGCTCAAGAGCTACCGACCTGGATTCAGCTAGTGGGAGATGCACCTGGCCACAGGTTACCTGGCAGTGTTCTCTGTCTCAGTGCCTGACTTAGGTTTAGCTGTGTTTGAAGCCCGAGCAGGCGGCTCTGGGTGGAGGCCAGTGCGGCGCCGGCACGCAGAAATGGGATCAACAGCTTCTTCCTGTTGTGCAACTGCTGCACAGCCCACATAGGGAATTTTTGGGAGATTTGTCAGGGCTTTTGTGTTTTCAGTTAATATTTATTTGCTTGTTTTGGGTCTTGCTTTCACAGACAAGGAATTTAAATTGTACAGGCTGAGAGGGGGCAGGAACCTCGCCTAGCCTGCCCCGCAGTGCTGTGTCCTGCCCCAGGAGCTCCCTGTGCCCACCCCAGCTGCCTTCACCTGCCCAGCCCTGGCTTCTCCTGAGCGCAGCTCCCCAGTCCTACTGGCTCTGGACCTGAGATTCTGGCACAAACGTTATTTACAGTTTTGCCTGGCAGCCCACACATGTTTCTGCTCTTATGTAATAGTTCAGTCCAGGGTATAAACCCACTCATCCATCCCCGACACACACAGGACCCTGGGCTTTGGGTACCGATACCGCTGCTCCAGACCTTGTGCTGGGGCAAGGGACAGCTGAGCTCATCCCACTTGTGCAGAGCCCCACTTGAGCCCTGCCCATGGGGCTTCAGGCTCCTAGCTGGACAGAACTGAGGTGTGAGCTCCCCTCTGCTCTGAAACCTGCCAAATGCCACTTCCCCACTCCCCACTTCCAGTTTGGTCCTCTCCTCACTGGTCCTGGGGTGCAGCTGGGGACCGGAGTAAGGCACAGCACTGTGTGCTCTAACCAGCATCTTTCTAGCAAGACCCATATTTACTGGATTTCAGGCATTTTGTCTGTGTGTACCCCTGATCTCACTGTGTTTCTGCTTGTGGTTCCCAGAGCAGGCACAGGGATGCAGGGTGTGGGCATCGAGTTTCCCGAGGTGAAGCTGTTTGTGGTGTGTAGGGGGAAAGGCAGGGAAAAGTTGCAAAACCCGGGGGTCAGAGCAAGAGGTGTGTGGCTGACATGCTGTCCATGGTTCAGAGGGCGTCAGGGCATGGGCAGCATTTGGAAAAACAACCCCTGGAGAGGCTGCTAACGCTGGCAGGAGCCTGGCGTCCTGGCCCATGAGGGATGAAGCCCACATGCTCATGGTGCCATTGGCACACATGCTGTCCCTGGGCTGGGGTGCTCTGTCACCAGCGGGGCATAGGGCAACCCCCTCCCCATCTCCATGTGCTGGGCATTAAGAGCTGGTGGCATCACCAGCTGCGGAGAGTGACCCGTGTGTGGCTGGCACTGGGGGCTGTGAGATGGGGCAGGTGCTCTCCTTGGCCTCTTGCTTTTGAGTGGGTGCCATGGGGAAGGAGTGCTCTCCTCCCACTGCCTCCAGCCCTTCCCACCATGCCAGTGGCCCACCAGTGAAAGGCAGCCAGCTCCTGAAAGGCATCCAGGGTTGGGTGGGGAATGGTGGATCAGATGAGGCAGTGAGTAGCTGCCTGCAAAAAGTCCCTCAGCTTTTTCAGGCTGTTACTTAGGTCATCCCCACAGTCCCCAGGAGCCAGGTGACCGTGCCCTCGTGCTGGGCATGCCACAAACCAAACACTTGTCACTTGACTTCACCACAGCCCTGGGACACTGCTCTCTCTCGGTTTAATTGAGTGAGTGAGATGCCTGCCAAAGATCAGCTCGGGGTCAGTTCCAGATCTCCCGGGTGCAATCTCATGCCAGGCAGGGAAGCAGGGAGCCTGATATCTTGCCCTGCTGACCGAGGGAGGCTGGCATGCAAAAGGCCACCAAGGGCTGGCAGGCAGTGTGCCCAGGCATCACCCTCCTGCTTGCTCAGGGCTGCCCAGGCGGGACCAGGTATTGAAAACTGTGTGTCAGCACTGGGGTTGTGAGTCGCTCCTACACCTGGGAAGGTTACTGCCTGTGCCACTGGGTTCAGCTGGAGTTATTCACATTGCTTCAGGAAACTGAGGGATCCCCAGGAAAGGGAGCGAACTACTGCAGTGGCATCAGCCAGCTCCTGGGATGGGAACATCACACTGCTCTGGGGAGCACAAATCCTTAGGGAGACGAGTGTAAGAGTAGCCCTGGGAAGTGCCAGACTCTCAATGGTGGTGCTGGGAGGGACTGAAAGAGTGCCAGAAACCTTTGTACAGTCCTGTCTGTGTTTTCCCCATTATAAAGAGCACAGCAAACTTTCTTGATAAGAGCTGTCGTAAATCAAAGCTGAACCACAACCAGGGTCTCTCCTGGGATGTGCCCTTGAGTCCCAGGCTGCAGGGATGGGCTGTGACACTGGTGTTTGTCTGCAGCATGTTTGTGGTCAAAGCTTGCTCCCACCATACTCACACCTCTCCCTGTGCTGAGGACAGCTCGTGTCCTGCTCCCTTCCCTTTGTGGAGGGACAAAGGTTGGTGGGTACTGAGAGCAGGGCCTCCCTGATTCCCTCGCAGATACCAGCAGCAATGAGGTTTTCAGAGTTCTTTTAGGGAAATCAGGAGCAGTTTGTGTCAGATTTAGTCATCTGGGGGTGGGGATCAGTCTCCTGGGACCATTACTGCAGCTGAAGTGACTCCTCCAGCTTTGTCACCAGCAGGAGCTGGTTTCCCATTTCCAGGCTCTGCATTACCTCCCATCCTTAATGATCCCCATGGCCTTCAGAACTCTGCCCCAAAGTAATTCCAGGTCCCATGCCAGAGCTGAGGACACCCAAGACCTGGTGCCGGACACCCATCCCCCTGCAGCCCTGCCAGTGTGCCTTCAGCATGACCAAATGTTGACCATTAAACCTCTCCAAGCACTTGCAAAGCAATCCTGTTGTCACAGGCTGGGCTGACTGGCACCATATGGTGTTACAATCACCCAGAAATTTCCATTTTGAAACTTTATTTGCAACTGCCCGCTGCTTTACCCTGTCTCAGCTGTAGGGCTGGCAGCTTATGAGACAAGTCACTGCCTGAGGCAGCCATTGCTGAAATCATTTTAGATGTGGCCAAACCCAGTCACATCATCACCTCTGCATAATCAGAAAGGAAATATAAAATCTAAAAGCAAATATAAGATTTTATGGCATTACAGGCACTGGCACCCTGTGGGATGAGTCTGGCCTGACCTGGGGCATCCTCTCGCTTCTCCCAGACCCCGTCCTGCTGGGACCCTGTCCCTGGGTCCCCCTGGGTCCCCAGGGTTCATGCAGGGAGCTGAAGGAGAGGGGATATGCAGCCATGGAGAAGCTGTCTGCCCCCTCCCCCCTCCAAAGCTGTGGTTTCACTGGAGCATTTTAGAGGATAACATGGTGACTCCATGAGCTTTCCCAATGGGAAAAGCCTCCCTTGCTGTTGGTTTGGTTTTTGTGGTGGCTGTCTCTGCTAAATGCTATCTTACAGGGTGAGTTAGTATTTTTGATATTTTTAGATGCCACTCAGCCCAGTGTTAGGACTATGTAATTAAAGGAACTGTTTTGGCAGTTGGATGTTGCCAAGCTGGAGCTCTTGGTTTGAAACCACCTTCCCAGAGTATGCGCGGCGCCAGCGTCCTGTCCCAGTGAGGGCTTGGCCATGCCAGGAGGGACAGGATCCCTTCGGGCACCTGCCCACCCTGTCAGGAGGGATGGAGGGGCTTGAGGGGCACGGTCATGGTGGGCTCTTGTTTTTTCGAGACCTGATGTTCCAGAGCTGTGGGGTCCCTGTGCTGCTGCTCCCCTGATGAAGGTGGCAGGCAGGGTGGCACGGTGGAGACCAGTGCATCAAGGCCTCTTCTACTGCGTCCTCTGTGCCCTCAGTGCATCCAGAGTGTGTCCCTTCTCCAACCCTGCCATTGGGGTCACTTGGCCCAGAACCTGGCTGTGCCTCAACAGGTTGGGGAGCGCCTGTCTGAGCCAGCAAAGCCTATTTCCCTTCACAAGCTGAGAGATAAACCTAAAAATAACCTTGTTATCTTCCACTTGATCCAAATCAACATCAGTCCCAGCTATAAATAGCCATGCATATATCGAGGTGGGTTGCAGGGTGTGGAGCACGGTGGGGTCACTGTCCCCTGTCAGGGGCTGACCCCACTGCAAGGGGGGGGTCTCTGCACCAGGCTGCAAAGCTGCTGCTTTGGCCCCCCTGTGCTGGTCATGCTGGGAAGGGCTGTTCCCCCAAGAGAGCTGCATGCCAATGGGTGCAGAGGCTCTGTCCTGTTGCAAAACAGGTCCCAGAAATAGCTGAATAAACACTACCCCATGCACCCTCTCTGACATGCGGCCTTGTCCAACATGTTACCTGAAAATCCCCTGGCACTGTCACGGCTGCAGGGCCTGGCCCCAAGGGTTTGCTGCGGGGGTCCTACCCGGCCTCATCCTGCCCATGGTCTCAGCCACGCTGATGTGCTGTGCCATGCTGTGCCATCCAGGGCTTGCTGCAGCCCCTGCGGTGCTCCACGGTTGGGCTCCCGGCACCCTATAATTTAATACCTACACCCCAGATTTTGCTGCTCCCCTGTGCCAACCTTCCCCATCCCCAGGGAGTTGTGTGTTCTCACAGCTGCAAATGCAGAGGATCTTTGGAATGGAGGCAGCAAAAGAAACTGTCTGAGGAGAACAGGGTAGGGCTGGCTGGGTCAGTGAAGAGGGTGAGCAACTAACTGGGGATTTGGATTAGGAACCTGTGCTGTTCCCTCTAGGGTAGGAAGGAATGGTTACACTGGTTAATCTCTTGGCTTAGCCAACTGCAACAGCCAAACTGGGACAAATCCCTGCTTTTGCAACTGCATGCACCTGCTGGGAACAGGTGATGTCCCGTCACAACGTGGCCACCTGTCCTCATACCCATCACTGGGCAGCAATGTCAAGCTGACACATTTCACACCAGCTCCAAGGTGTGGTTTCCCCTGGCCTGGCTGGGTGATGCCTGGTGGCAGTGACAGTCACGTCTGTCCACCTGTTTCTCTCCCCAGCTGCTCCAGATTGGGAAACACCTGCGGTGGCGTGCTGGGTGAGGGAAATGATGCAGTGATCTGCAGTGTGCCAGTGGTGAGCCTGGCCCTGGTCCTGGCACCAACAGGCACATGCAGCAGCAGGGCAGGAGGGACGGAGCAGGCTGGTGCTGCACCAGCTGCCAGGAGGTTTGAAAACCAGAGCTATAGGTGCTGCTGTTGCAGTGATACTACAGCTTGGGTCTGTTTTGGGGCTCGAGGGCACAAGCAGCCTTTTGCAGCAGGGCTGGGCCTTTGCTGGCTTTGCAGAAGTGGCAGGGCAGGGAGCCCACGGTGTCCCCGGTGCCTCGCGCTGGACCCCAGCCAGTGCCCTTGTGCTCGCTTCTCTGGACACTGAAATTAGCCACCAACATCAAAGAAGAGGGGGGTTAAAAAAAGAGAGGAGAGGCTTTGTTTACTTGAATTGAAAATAACTTGTGGCAGTGCATCTTCTTCCAAGGCAAACAGTGCAGGAGCCTGTCCATGCTAATTTGGGAAGCTGAAAGTGAGTTAAATAAAAACATGAACGTCTGACAGGGAAACAACTGGTCTCGTGCGCTAAAATAGAGCCAGGGACGCCAGTGGGCTGGAGCTGGAGGAGCTGGGGTAGGCCTGGGAGGGAGGGGTGAAATCCAGGGCAGCAGGAGGGAGGAAACCCACTGTGCTCCAACATTGTGCAATAAAGGATAACCTCACTCCGTGCTGAGCCCTGTGCCAGCAGCCAGGTCCAACCTTCATGCTGGGTGGGCAGGGCTGGGGCGCCTGCAGGGAGCGGATCTGCTTGTGTGCTATACAAGGGGTTTGTTTGTCTGTGTGTCTGCCCACTGTGCTCAGGGCTGAAGCTGGGGACCCAAATGGGCCATGCGGGGAGACACACAGACCCCCTGAAACTGATATGTGTGGCCAGAACTGCAGGAAGCGAAGTGTCACCTCCTGCCACTCTGTCTCTCATGATACCCTAAACGGCTGTTGTTGTCCCCAGCATGGATGCTGGCACTGGTAACGTGTCACCACCCTCAGGAGCGGTAACCTGGCGGTCGGCACACCCTGGGGACCCCCTTGCAAAGGCTGCGGGAAATGTGGGGTGGTGGTGCCCCTGGCCTGGCAGCAGACATGCTGTGGGGAGGGGTCCAGGTGCTGTGGCTGCAGGACATCCCCTTCAGCTGTGTTTCTGCTGCAGGTCCTTTGTGTGCCCCAGGCAGGCAGGGGAGCCCCGAGCTGGGCAGTGCTGCCGTGGTGCAGCAGAGGTGGCTCCAGCTCTCCGTGCTGCCAGGTGAGGTGGCAGAAAGTGCCACCTCCGACTGATGCTGAGCGTCACCGCAAGGCTACTGAAAGGCCTCCGGTGTGTCACCGTGCCGCTGGCACCCGCCCACGGAGGTGTGACCGCAGGGAGCCGGATATGAGAACCAGCTGCTTTAATGAGCGCGGCGGTGTGTTTGTTTGGGCATCGGGGAGGGGTGCGACATCCGTACCCGCTGTGGGAACAGCACGGGCTGTCCTGGGCTGCAAACCTGTTCCGGCAAGTTTCTGTATGCTCTGAGGGGGACCTGGGAAACGCCCCCAGTGTCAGCTCTAGCAGGAGCTGAGGGACTCCGCAGGGCTGCAAAACACTGATGGAAGCCCCTGCGGTGTGTTGGAGGGGATGGGACCCGATCGAATCTCCTGGGGCAGGACAGGGATGGGGGACCAGCCAGCAGGTTTTCTGGGGCTGCTTCTGTGTGGCTGCTGGGACATGCTCCATTAGGGATGGTGCTCGATCTCGCTCAGCTCCAGCCCCATTGCAGCTTTCCAGAGGTCAAAAGCAACTAAAATTCTGCCTCTGAGGTCTGCACTTAAAAACACGACTATCAGCAGGATGAAATAACTTTGCATGGTGGAACACCAGGGTAGCAGCACCAAGGGCCACAGAAGCCATGTCATAAAGCACTAGAAACTGTTGTTTCTGAGTTAATGGTGCAGCTGAGCCTTGGCTGTGCAGGGACAGGGGTCCAGCTGGTGAAAGGGTTTTCAGCTACAGAGGATGTATCTTGGGAAGGGATGAACTTCAGCCCTGTGTTTACCAGCAGAAATGTGCTGCCTTGACAGTCAGGACTTGTCAGTCACACCTTACTTGCTCTGGATTTTTTACATTAGCATGGTTCGGCTTCACATCCTCACCTGTTTTCTGCAAGGGGGGAATGTCCCACCTTGCAGAAAGGGATTAATTGCTTGTCCAGATTTTTAGCCAGTATAGTCTGAAATAATCTGAAACTGGAGCAAAGGGGAATGTGGCACTGGGGAGGTCAGAACCTCAGGGGTAGCTGGTTGAGCTGTGCCTGTAAGTGTCCAGCTGGAGCTGCAGGAGCAGATACCAAGGAATACAGGAGCATGTGCAACATCCAAAGCAAACAGAGCTACCCACAACCCCCAGATCTGCACCTCTGCTAATGACAGG
This sequence comes from Dryoscopus gambensis, assembly GCA_013389985.1. Taxonomy (NCBI): domain Eukaryota; kingdom Metazoa; phylum Chordata; class Aves; order Passeriformes; family Malaconotidae; genus Dryoscopus; species Dryoscopus gambensis. The sequence continues at coordinate 280,710 of WEIT01006672.1, forward strand.
GTTGGATGGCTCTGGGGGCAGCTGGCACAGGTCAGTACTCCAAAGAAAGCACATGTATATCTGGCCATGCCAACTTCTTAAGATAACAAGATAGCAAGTCGGTTTAGTGCAAGAAGAGTAAAACCAGGGCAGTTTCCCTTTGGCACAGTCCCGAAGCAGAGGGCTCCAGGAGAGCTGTGCAGACATACCAGCCAAGCTGCAGCAGCGCCTCACCAGTCTCATCACAGACAGACATTTTTCAAGGCTCAACCACATATGCTGCTCTGATGGCTGCCCGTGCCTGTGTCAGCCCAGCCTACTCCTCTGGAGTGAATATAGGCTGATGTCATTGTTGGTAATACGACACACGGGCATTTTCCCCTAAGGGCATTTCTTTGAAAAATTGGACTGAGGAATGACCTTCCACCAAGTACAGTTAATTGCTAACAGGAACAGAGACTTGAGGGGTGCCAGCCCTGATGCATAGAGGGAGGGAGGGAAGGGAAGGAGGGAGCCAGGGTAATTCAGCATTCCCTTCCCATCCAGGTGAATTTGCAACATTTTCCAAAAATAAGTGACTCATCCCTACCTGGCTGCCCAGGACAGAGAACCCTCGAGCAGGTGAGTTCCTTTGGGAAGCCATTGGCTGGCTCCAGCATCAGATGGCTGTGGAGCGGGAGCAGGGCAGGGCTTTTTCCTGGAAAATCATTACATGTTTGGCTCAAGTCGCCCTGACAGAAGCAAACACATCCTGGTCCCCACTGAGCTGCACAGCAGGGAGGTGATGCCACATCTGTTGGGATCACGAGCCTGTGTGGGACACCGTTGCCTCCCACGGCATCAGCACAGTGGGATGTCTCATAAACCACAATTAAATGGTGCCTGCCTAGCCTGCTTAGCTCGGGGCATGCAGGACCCCACACCAGGAGAGTCGTGGGTGTGCTGGGACAGAGGGTTTGGGTTTTGCTCTGTGCGTCACCAGCCCAGGGGGGTGACATCTCTGTGGTTTCTCCCCAGAACGCTGGCAGCTGACAGCCAGTTTCGTCTGTCCACCCTCCCTGCTGTGCTCTGGGTGCTGTGAGGGTGGCGGTAGATATCCTGGGGGCCCAGGCAGTGGGCCTTGCTCCTCTAGGGATTTCTTCCCCTGTGGTTTCTGCAGAGGGCTGAAAGCTTTGAATTGCTGAAACCAGCACAGTTGAACCTGAAAATTGCTCCTGCCCAGTTATGTGCACAAGAGAATAGTGGTGCGGGGACATAGGCCGTTGCCTCCTCTCCCCTGCAAGAGCCCTTGCTACTGGCCTCGGAAAGGTTTATTTCCTCAGGCATATTATAACCCATTAATTAGGTAATGGACACTGCGGGTTGAGGTTTGGGTTTCACCCACTGTGGTGTCAAATGGAGGTCAGGCTCTTGGCTCGGCCCCTGCCCTCATTTAAGGGCTGTGCTGCCTGTGGCTGCTGTGAGGGCAGAAGAGCATCTCTGCTGCCTGCCCTGTGCATGGCACAGGCAGGAACTGGGACCTGGGACTGGCATGCATGGTTTATGGTGCAGCAGCTGCTCCTTGGGGTCTCGTGGGTGGGGAAAGAACACAGAGGGTCTCCAGGACATCCCCTGGCATTCCAGTTCAAGGCATGGGGGACTGTACAGAGGTTGGGGTGACCCCAGCATCACCTCATGCTCGGGGTGTTCCCATTTTTGCCAGGTGAGGGAGGTGGCATATGCTGTTGGTTGGCACGGCAGCGGGATGGCAGCGCTGGCTGCAACCCCTCCCTGATCCCAGCATGTCTGCACCTATTTTTACATCCCACAAAGATTGCATTCCCAGGGCCATGGGTTAGCAAAAGTACTGGCATTAGCTAGAGCAGCTTCCTCATAACCTGAAAAGGTGCAAGCAGCCAAGAGCTGGTGTTCATTAGCTCCTGGGGACCCAGAGTGGGGGTGATGTGCAGCCAGACTTTACCCTGGGACGCAGCCTGGTGAAATCCATGCATAGCCACCCCAGCCTGGATGGAGGAGATCCACGTGCCCCGTGAGGGCTCACTGCATCGCTGCCAGTGTATCCACTCACCCTGCAGCGCTCTCATTTTAAGGTCCTTTTCTCATTTGCTACACTGTTATTCTGTTCTGAAAGAACTTCAGGAGATTGCTTTGTGTCCATCCTGCTGGGAAGAAGCAGAGCCACCCCTCTGCTCTCCTTGCTCCCGGATATAAGGAGGCCTTTCTTTTCCCCTTTTATTTTAGCACTTTGATGTCCTCATAATTTATTTTTGCAGCAGAGTTGTTTTCATGATAAAATGGAAATGTTTCTCATGGGTGGCTTTAGAATGGAAGGCTGAGTGAGTAGGCTAAAAATAGCATTGCGTGAGCCTCTGGCTGCATGAGTGACTGGGCTGGGCAGGGGCTGTTGCTGAGCTGGGGAGGGGACCTGGTGGTCCCCAGGGCTGTGTCCAAGGAGACGCTTGCCAGTGGTTAACCTTTGCTTCACTGGAGCACATGGCTGGTTCACGGGCCAAGCTCAGGTTAGCTTTTCTCTGGGGCTAATCTTGGTTATGCTGCATTAGGGTCAGACATCCTCTCTCCTGAGACGTGGTCCTCCTGAGACGTCCCCTCTCCTTGTGTGAGCTCTTGATGGCTGGATGGGGACACAGAATCCCCACAGGAGCCTTGCAAATGGCATGGGTGCACAAGACTGGGCTACTCAGGGGGAGCTGAAGCCCCCAGCTTCTCCCCACCTCCAGCAAGGAGGAAGTCAGGAGCTGATGAGCAGGATGAAGCTACAGAACCAAAACTCAATAGCTGGGTCTGCCCAGCCCCTGCCTCTCTCCCCAGGGGTGCATTGAGGGCTGCCTCTGTAGGAGTTGGATGTGTCCTGAGCAGGATGTGGCTGTCAGCCTTTATCCACTGGAAGTAATGCTGCTGGGGAGAGCTCTCCCAGTAATGTCTCTCATTACAAGAACTGACTGCCCCGCTAGGAGGAAAGTTCATTCCTGTTTACCCTGTTGACTCATCTTCCCTTTCATCTTCTCTCTCAGATGCAGCTTATTATATGGTGCTATAAATAGGGTTTGCTCCTGATTACATGTGCCCAGCTCTCACCATTTCTTGCCCAGGCGTGACGTCAGCAGAGAGCCTCCCGGCATGGTTGTGTAACATTTCGTTATGGCTCTGGGAATGGGAGTGGGCGGGTGGGCTTGTCTGGGGCTATCTCCTCCTTTTAGTTTTGATGGCAATAGCTCTGAGGGTGCCTCTGACCAAATCTCATCACAGCATCCCTTTCTGCTGTTCAGCCACATTTCTTCTGTCTTCCAAGTGCTGACCCCAAAATCTCACTGCTGTGTGCCAGGCCCCACTGCTGGGCTCCCACTGTCCTGGAACTGCAGAGCAGAACCATTCAGGCTGTGACCTTGCTCCACAGTATCTGTGAGCAGCCGGGCAGCATGGCAGATCCCTGTCCCTGGGAACAGAGACAATGCAGTCACTTGGTGTCCCACTTCAGCTGCATGCTAGCAGAATCCAGCATGTTTCCCAAGTGTGGCTTCAGAGCCCTGTAAGTGTGTCATGGATGGCAGGAAGACCATCATAGGAGCTTTTTTTGCTGTGTAGGTGCACCGAGTCACCCTGCAGCCGTCTCTGACGAGGAGGTGCCAGGCTGACTGGCCTGGCACAGCAACACTCCTGGGAAGCATCAGCACATTGCTCAAAGGCGTTTGATATAAATAGATGGGTGGCTCAAACCCAAGGCTGTAATCATGTACGTGCCAGCACGAGACGAGAATGGGTAAACACAGGTGGCTGCTGTGTCCGCCAAATGCAGCTCAATGACACCACCAGCATCTCACAAGTGTGGCCCAGTGACATAAATATCCTCAGCACGGCTGTGAGGTGGGGAGCAGGATGAGCAGAGCCTGCAACTCTGACAGGATGGCAGAGTCAGCAGAGACAATGGGGCCTTTGGCCTCCTTGTCCTCCATATAAATCCACACCTAGGAAGTTAAGGACATTGAAAATGATGCCAGGGATTGAGCTGACCTTGACAGTGAGCCCTGTGGTGCCAGGGGTGTCTGCTTGGTAGCAGTCTCTGCAGAGTTCGGGGGCTGGTGATGCAGTTCCCAGCCTGAGGCGCAGTGAAGTCAGCTATTTACTGAGAAATTACTCACAGCTGCAGGCAGGCGAGGTTAAATTGCAGATGAAAGTCAAATATTTACAGCATTCAAATTAGTGCTGTGATCTTCCGGGTTGGGAAACCTTGAGCACCAATTCCTAAGCTGAATAGAAACGTTTGCAAGCTGGTGGCTTTGCCCTGCTTCGGTCCTGCCACGGAGTGTGTGGACCAGCTGGCCTTGTTTCCCAGTGCTGCCCTTGAGGGATACCAGTTCCCTGTGGGTTTTTTATGCCAGTCATAGTGGGTGAAGGTTCTGGGGTGTGCTGCCAGGTTTTTAAGGCTAGGAAGAACAATGATCTCCATTTAGATCATCCATAATAGGGACTATTGTGACTTTCACATTCCTCGGTCATCATTTGGGTGGTTAATTACCCTTGCTTTTAAGTAAACAGATAATTTTGCCTTATTGAAGGGAGGATGTTGAAGAGACAAAAGATGGGGTATGGGCTCTGCTTATCTCAACTGCAGTAGCTCCTCATGGACCTGCCACACAGGATGAGGGCAGATGGCTGATCTACCAAGCATGGGGCTGCATCTCCAGGCCATGGGCCACCACTGAAGCTCTGCCTAGAACCTCCTATGACACTTTGAGGAGCCTGTCTCTGTGGATCCAGGGTGATTTTTGATGAATGTGCATGGCTCAGTGAATAGGGAATTGATCACTTGCCAGCACACTGGCGTCACCAGCCAGTGTGAGAGAAATTTGATGGGAACAACCAGTATTTATTAAGTTGCTGGCACTGGGAGGGAAGTGCCCTGGTGGGAGCCCTGGGGAAGCGGCTCTGACCGGAGAGCCTGGGTTTCCCGGCAGATTTAGGCAGCAGGATCTGGGCAGCCTTAAGCTGGTAGAAGCAGAAAACCTTATTGCTCTTACGACTGCTGTGCCATTGTTCCGAGTTCGGTTTGCATTGATGCTCACAGAGTTACTGGTTTTAACTGAGATGCTGGAAACTGCTCCAGTGATAAGGAGTCTGTCAGGGTAGGGATGTGTGAGCTCATGCTGTGATGTCCCCACTTCGCCCTTTCCAAAGCCCTCAGTGATAAGAAAAGCAGGAAAATGAAGAACCACAATTTCACACTTTGAGGAACTTCTCTGTTCAAGGCGGAAAGAGCCTGAGCATGTTCCCCCATCCTCCCCAGGGCAGCCCACAGGAGTGAGGCTGACTTGAAGCTGCCCAAGTAGAGATGCAGGATTTGGGGCTCTGCAGGGGGGGTAAGGAAAACTCTCCTGGATGGGTACCTGCACATGACACAGGTGCTCTGTCTGTGATGTTGATTGGCTGTGGATTGCTTCTGTGGCTTGTGTAGGGTGGCACAAGCTGTGCTCCAAAAACCTGGGGATAGGACAAGCAAGACTGGTGCTGCTCCGAGAGGGCTGCAGCCCTGGCCGAGCCACACAAACTGTGTCCCTTTGGGGTGATGGTGATAACAGGTGACCACAATCCCTGCCAGTTGTCAGCAGAGGTGTGCCACGGCCTTCATAGGCAAGCATGAAGCGAGCCTCTTGTCAGCTTCCCAAGGATGGGAAAGCCAGGGCCAGCCCCTTCGGCTCCCCGGCACGTGTGCACGCCACCGGCCTTGTGCCTCCCCGCCGGCACAGAGCCAAGGCGCTTGCAATGAGGGAACCAAAACACAGCAGTCAGGAGGATTTTGCAGGCTCTTTCATTAACCTTGGCCCAGATACAGTTTGATTTAATAATCCCTACACAGATTGCCCAGATCAGGGCAGCATTTGCCTCATCTCTGAGATGAGAGACAGAGAAAATCATCAGGAATCTTTTTTTCAGAAAACTTCATCATCTCCATGACCCATCTGACAGATTGGCCTGGGAAGGGGGGCGGCTGCCCTGCGCCATGCCAGACACAGCTCACGTTCCTCCCATCTCTGGCACAGCTGCTGCGCTCACTCAGCTTAGGAAGCCTGCCCTACTTTGGATCAGCTCACAACATCTTTGATTTTGAGGTCAGTGACAGCTGCTGGCAAGCCTGCACGCCCTTACGCCGTGTTTACTTTTTAAGCAGCTCAATGTAAATACAGAACTAACAGCTTCCTTGGGCTGCTTTAACTGTTTCAGTATTCCTGCAGAGGAATTCAGTATGAACTGGGATGGGGCTCACAGCCTTCATATGGTTGTGGCTGTTTGCACTGGATGGGGCTTCAGCTCTTCTGCTTAATTCTGGGTTTGATTATTGAGCCCTCACTAATAACTGAAGAGGAGACTGTGGGGACTTCAGTGTGATCCATGGCTTCCTCTTGAGGGGAAGCAGAGGGGCAGGCACTGATCTCTTCTCTATGATGACCAGTGACAGAACCCAAGGGAACGGCATGGAACTGTGTCAGGTGAGGTTTAGGTTGGATATTAGGAAAAAGTTCTTCACCCAGAGGGTGGCTGGGCACTGGAACAGGCCTCCAAGGGAAGTGGTAATGGCACTAAAGCTGCCAGAGATCACAAAGTGTTAGGACAATGCTCTCAGGCACAGGGTGTGACTTTCTGGAGTTGTCTTGTGCAGGGTCGGGAGTTGGACTCGATGATCCTTGTGGGTCCCTTGCTCAGGGATATTCTATTATTCTATGAATTTGTGATAATTGCTTTATGCTGGGCTCACACATAATCTACAATCTCCTGTTACTCCTTTTCCTTTGGGAGATGGAGAGGATCTTTGCAATTCTCTGANATGACCAGTGACAGAACCCAAGGGAACAGCATGGAACTGTGCCAGGTGAGGTTTAGGTTGGATATTAGGAAAAAAGTTCTTCACCCAGAGGGTGGCTGGGCACAGGAACAGGCCTCCAAGGGAAGTGGTAATGGCACTAAAGCTGCCAGAGATCACAGAATGTTAGCACAATGCTCTCAGGCACAGGGTGTGACTTTCTGGAGTTGTCCTGTGCAGGGTCGGGAGTTGGACTCGATGATCCTTGTGGGTCCCTTGCTCAGGGATATTCTATTATTCTATGAATTTGTGATAATTGCTTTATGCTGGGCTCACACATAATCTACAATCTCCTGTTACTCCTTTTCCTTTGGGAGATGGAGAGGATCTTTGCAATTCTCTGATGACCTTCTGTATCCTCTCCCTTTTGGGGGATGCTGAGCTTTTCTGGTGAGGTGTTTGCCCCATGCTGCTGACAATGCACCCCCTGCCAGGGCTTCCCTGGGCAGAGGCACCATGATACACCCTTGAGTCCTTCTCCACCAGCCAACCCCTCCTGCCTCACTGGGAGAGCCTTAGCCCCGTGGTGACAGGCAGCTGGAGAGCAGCAGGAGGCCAGCAAGACGTCATCTCTGTGCTGGGAGAACATGCTGTTCCCTTCTGCGAATGACTCGGGAGGAAGGAATTTAACTCAGAATTTCCTCCTTAAGAGCTCCAGCCCTTGTTCTGGCCAGATGCTTCTGGAAGAGGGATTTTGTCCAGCTGGGATGTAGGAAGAGAGCAGAGGGTGGCTTTAGGGATGGGATGCCCCTGGGTAAGGGTGCTGGAACTTGGATCCCCTTTTTCCCTAATTTCTGCTAATGGCTCTGGCACGGGTTTGTGTAGCTGGCTACCAGGGAAGTTCTGAGGTGGAGAGGAGAGACGTTCAAACCCGTTGTGGCTCAGGCAGCCCCTGTGGGGCCCCAGAGGTGCTGGTACACATGGTAACAACATCAGCACGCCTGGGGAGGCACGCCAAGCATTTGCAGCCTCTCCGGTATGCTGAGGGCTTGATGGAGATCCCCTGCCTCTCCTTGTTGCCCCATGCCTGTACAGCTTGCCCTGGGCAAGCTGCCCACAGCTGTCCACCCAGGGGCTGCAGGGACCCCCATGATCTCTTTGCAAAGAGGTGCCAGGCCAAGCTTCCTCTTTGCCACGTGGCTGCTTGTGCCACCTTACAAGCTGAGCCACCCTTCCACGTGGCCAGTCAGCACGTGAGTTGCTCTTGCCCAAAAGCATGAACCAGTTGCCAGCCTGGAAATCATGACTTCCCTGCAGTAGCAACTCTCTCTTTTACTTGCTCCAGAGCTGTGATGTTCTTGTTTTGGCTCGGCAGAGGTCTGGGCTCTGGGAACAGCCGGCATAATTAGCGCTTTTGCTGCCACTTGCTCATCACGGGCATTGAAACCCTTTGCAAATTTCTCTGTAAGAAGTAGGTCAGCATAAACTCTCTCTTTGGAAAGAGGAGAAGCACAGAGGATTAATTAACTTACTTGGTATTGCACAGCTAGGCAATGGCAGCGTTGTCAGAAAGCATCCCCCGGTCCCGAGGGAAGCCAGGGCTCTTGCAGCAGGGTGCTCCCCCTCCCTATTGGACACGACCGAGATGCCCTGTGTTTGTTCTCCCAAACCAGGCTCCGTCCAGCAGCTGGTGAGTGCAGCCTGGTTGTCTGGCTGAGTGATAAAGCTCCCATCCTTACAGCTCACGGTTGCTGATGCCTGGATGTTTGCAGCCGCTGCCTGTTTCAAAGCAGCAGAAGCTGGCAGTGATGTAACCAGGTACTAAAAATAGCCTGAGGAAGAGTTCCTGAAGCAGCATGAGAAACTGCAGGGAAGGGATAGATGGGAGGACTGGATTCACAAGAAGTTACGTTCCCAATCAGTGCTGATTCAGACTATCCACTTGGCACTGCCTGGAGTGCTGCTGCGGCAGGGGCAATGGGCCAGGAGCACTTGCTGCTGCCAGCTCCCTGGGTCCTGAAGACCTGATGGAGCATATTCATACCAGTTGGGAGACAGCTCTGCTCATCCCCATCCTCCCTAACTCTCATGTGGGTCTTCTGGTTTGCCTTCTTATCCATGGAGAGCTGGTAGGGAAAGCTGGTGGAGAAAATTATAGTTGTGTGGTAGGGAAGGAGTGAGAGCCTGCAGCAGGGGACAAGAGGGTGCAAGTCACAGCCATGGACACGCATGTGACAGCATTTTTTTGGGACTGGTCTGCTAGTGACTGAAGCAATCTGCTTGGGAAGTCCCCATGAACTAACTGGAATCTGCAGTAGTTCAGTCCATTCCTCCATGGTGCCCATCACATGAGGCCAAGCTTCCCTGCATGGCCATGGCCCCAAGGGGACTCATAGCCCTGGAGCTCACAGCCCCTGCCAGCCTGCCCTGCAGTCCTGTGGGCTCTGCCTTGAGCACCATCAGCTCCTCAGAGGGAACAAATCCACTGAAGGGAGGGATTTTGCTCTTCCATGACTAAAGAGATTTAGATTTATTTTCAGATGAGCTAGACCTCCTTCTTTAGGACATCCTGGCAGAGTTTTCCCCTTCAAGGTGGAATGAAAACGCTTATCTGCAAAGCTAAAAGGTACATGGGATTATGTTCTGACTTCTACAGCATCATCTCCTCCTTGATGGCTGCAGTAACGTGCATGACTGCTCAGGGGGAAACCAACAGGAGGAGCAAGGGGAAGGAACAGGAGGAAACCCACATTCAAGCTCCTCCACAGGAGATAAAATGAGAGAGCAATGGGGGGACTGCCTCTGGGGGCACACTGAGGGGTGAAAGGGAAAAGGAGGGAGGCTTTGGTTCCTGCAGTGGGGCATTAGTGCTGCAGCATCTGCAGCCCGAGCCTGCGGTTATTTGGTTGTTGCAGGCTTGGCGGGCAGGGGACAGAGCTGCTGGTGAGTCTGAGCTGCCACAGGCTGGAGCCATGCTTGATTTCCGTGAGGAAGGAGGTATCGCAGACAGCACCTGGCCCATCTGCAGTGAGATGGATTGTGGTGAGTGAGACGTCACAAGCCCTTTCCTTCCTGCACAAAAGGCGCCCTGTGATGTGTGAAATACAGACAGTCCCCTCCCAATTGCTATTTCTGCCGGCATTTATTTCTCTCTTTTGACTTACTGGTGTAAAATCTTGCAAGCATTAAGTCTGTTGAATGGGGATGAGAAGTTTTAACCAGTTCTTTACCTGAGGGACTCGATGAGGGATGTCTGCAGCTGCTGAGACAAAGCTTTTGACTTTCTCTTGCCTGTGGACATCTCCCAAATGTCTGCTGAGACTAACCTCGATCCCACGAAAGTGGGAGCAGGATTTGTGGTGTATCTCTGGACAAAACCAGGCTGTGCAAAGTGGCCGCAGAAGTGAAAATGGCATTCAAAGGCCAGGGGTGGCTGGTTTAAAGCAGCTGAAGGACAAGCTGACTTACTTTGCTTGATGTTTATATCTGAACTGGCTTTACCCTGCCCTAAATAGTCTGTACTGCTGTGCTGCACTGTGCAGTGCTGGTGACATTTCGGCAGTACCAGGTGGGTAGGTGTGGTGGGGCGTGCGTCTGCAGGACCCCAGCCAAAGCCCAGTATCACCCAGCTTGGGAAGTTCCCAAAATGTTCACTGGAGGAGTTTCAGCTCTTAGTCATGCTACCGTGCATGCTGGAGAGTTAGGCCTGTTTTGCTGAAGGCAAAATCATGAAATTGTGACCATATAGAGGGCAGAGAGCAGTGCTGGAGGGTGAGGTCTGGGTGCCCCAACCAAGACTGAGGTCTCTGGCCAAAGCCTGGAGCAGAAAGCACAATCTCAGCCACAGGGATCTGGCCCTAGGCACCCCCATGATGAATGTAATTATTCCACAAATAATAATACAAATGGAGATAATTAGTCCAGCCTGCTGGAACGGTCCTCGTACCACTGCCTGGCCCTGAGGGGTGGAGAAAGGAGCAGAGGGATTTATTCACTAAGGAGTGCCTAAGGGAGGCTCAGAAGGAGAATCAGCCAGTGAAGCTGCAGGAGATCAGGCACTGGTGGACGGGGCTGCCTCAGCCTACGAGCACAAGAGGAAACTGAAACTGCTGGGTCTTTCCAGCTTCAGCTGCAGCTGAGATGGTCACCCACGGAGCACCGCAGCACTGACAGGGAAGGCAGGAGCAAGGGCCTGACCCAAACCTCTGTACTTGGGTTTTTACTCTGGCTGCAGTCTGCTGCCCCACAACAGAGCCCACCAGCCTGAGAGATTCCCGGTACACCCTCCCAATAGCACTGGAAGACCATGTGTGGGTGATGTCACTGTGCCAGGGTGGCCATGGGGCCATGAGTACCTCCAGTGTTACCAGTGCCCCTACCAGGAGCTGGGGTCCTGTCTGGGCATTTAAAGGCTTTGCCTTGCCTAGCAGGAAAACTTAGAAAAGATTGTATGGAAAAAACCCCTCTGGCCTCTCCTAACCTTTGGGAACTGGCTATCTCTGTATTGTTCTTTTCATGTGTTTTTTGGCAAGTTGTTTCATCCTACAATAGCACATGAATTCTGCCATGGCAGCAGATCTCTAGGTAAGAGTCTCACTGGAGAGTTACAGCCTGGGCAGACAGGACTGGTGAAGGGAGGGCAGTGAGGGGACACAGCTGTAAGTGGCATTTTGTTGTCAGGAGACCAAGCTGGATCTCCGTTAGCAGCCCATGGACACTGTTTCCAGAGTGCTGTATGGCAGATGGGCAAGGCAATCTTTCTGAGGCTGGGGATCTCATCTGAAACCCACAGGAGTGGGTTTGGGAGTGGGTCTGGCAAGAGTCCTTGTTCTCTGAAGGGGCTGAAGATCTCCTGTGTCGGGCCAGGGAGTGGTTTGCATGTGTTGCTGGCTCAGAGGCAGCTCTTTGTTGCTGCCCACTTTTCTGATTGCACTCCTTCCTCTTCCCGGGGCAGCAGAGCAGGCTGCAGCAGGACATGGGCACACACAGCCAGTTCAGACTCCTGCAGAAACCCAACAAGCACAGGCAGCTGGGCTGTGACACTCAGCCCCTTCCCAGCAGGAAAGCAGCCTGCCCGCTGGGCACTGCTCCTGGCCCCATTGCCAGCACACCGTGGCTCACAGGTGCTCCCTGCTTGTCTGAAGCACAGCCAACAAATTAAACCTTAAACCATAAATTACAGATGTTTTTTGCCTGTGGTTCCTGGGTCTGGTCAGATCAGCTGAAAGCAACTTGGGGTGGAGAAAACCCTTTCCATTAATCACAGCCTTTCTCAGGAAAGCGCAGATCCTTCGCCTGCAATCCCTGACACCTTGCCTGGTGGAGCAGCAGCTGTCCGCTCTCCATCCCTGTAGCTCTTGAGAAATTGCAGAGCTGTGCTTCCATCCAGTAAACAAAGTCCAGTTGTGTTTTTCTTCTGCAACCCATCCATCAATATGTAATTACTCAGGAATAACAGAAAGTGCCTGGCAAGGGACAGGGTTGCCCAGAGGGTGACTGGACTGCTGGGGCTTTGCTGGCTTTGCTGCTGCCCCATGCCAAAAAAACCCCAGCCCACTGCTATCCTTCTTCTCCTAGCTCCGTTCTCATAATTACTATTTTTGACCTTGGGAGGCCTGAGGACAGAGCATGGAATCTATTTCCGTGCAAGACACCTTTAAAGCATGACGTCTCCCTGCCAGTTCATTAAGCACTGACCTCCTTTAGTGGCCTGGCTTTTTCAGTCCTGAATCAGACACATCCTCTGATGAAATGTTTTGCAAGTAAATAGTAACTAGAACCATGTGCATTAATTTGAACTACCACAGGCACTTAGAAATGGCACAGACCACACCATGCAGACAGAGCATGGGATTAAGGTTGTTGGTGAGGAGTATGCAGTTAGAACATTGTATTAGGTTGAAACTGGGTTGGTGAGAAGTGGTTGAATTTTGGGAGGTTTATAATTTTTTGATTCAGGGTCTTGGTTTTCATATAAATGAAATTTTGCAACCCTCGCATAGTAAGAATATTGAATTAGGGAACCTTATAACAGTCCACTGCTCCCTGTAAAAGGTTCAATTCTTATATCCTTAGCAAGCGAGATGAAAAAATGGAAAGGCATTAACTTTATGTTTGAGGCTGTGTCCTCTGGATTGGGGATTTGACAGCCCAAGAGGGAGAAGCTTGCTCTGCTACTTCCTATGTTGCACCAGTTTGGTAAATAACAGGAAGTGCTTGTTCTTTTAAACTGTCAGTCTGGCACTTTTCACCATGTCTTAAAAATTGTACATATGTGTATATATATCCACATAGTGTACACAAGGGAGAGGAAGGTGTTTGTGGAATCGGAGTGTTTGTTGCCTATTTTGTGAATGTTGTTGCCAATTTGTTTTGTGAATGCTTTTTGGCAGTGGGAGAAACTGCCTGCAGGAGCAGATCCTCACCAGCTTAAATGTATCTCCTTTGCCTTGGTGAGGAGGAGGAGGAGGGTTGAGTTGTGTTGCGTTGCTATTGCAGTGACTCCTGCAGTTAAAGCTCCTTATGCTGGCCTCACGCCATTGCTCAGGGGGAAATGCTCTAAGAAGGGCTGCGGGGTCACCTGGACTGCCATGCAGCCTTCCTTGTGTGTCTGGGAGCACAGTGAGCTTGGAGGCTCATTCTGGACTGGACTGGACGGGATGGGATGGGATGGGATGGGATGGGATGGGATGGGATGGGATNAAGTGACTCCAGGAGGTGTGCAGGCAAGAGGAGTGTGGGAATGCGAGGCTTGCCAAGCTGAACTCGATGCTAACATCTTATTACAGGCTTGAACTGTATCAGGGAAGCTGATCGTGGGGGAGGTAGGAGATGCCAAGTAACTCGAATAGCCTGGAATTACTCCCCCGCTAATTAAGAGGAACGCAAAGAAGCAGTGAGGAGTGAGGCTTGAGGAAACCTAATGCTGCTGTGAGCATGTGGGAGTGTTCCCGGCCTCTGGAGGGATCATGCAGCCACCCACTGGGGAAGGGTCCCATGGTCACCTCAGCTCCCCTCTCCCTGTGGCTAGGGGACATAAACCCAGTGTGAACCCTGGGCTAGCTCTGGACTTGCAAACACAGATTAAAACTAATAGCATGTGTCAATAACCTCCAGTCATAACTGCCAGTCAGTTTTCTTCAGTAAATTACAGACCTGCCCTCTCAGGACCAGCTTCAGCCCAAAGAGGCACAGATTTGAAACAAAATTTTTAAATATCCAAGGTAAGCCATCAGGTTTAAATGGTGAAGACACACACACAAACCCAGGTTTTTATATTACGATAATCATGATGGCACCAGCCAGATAAATGAGAACACTCTCACCAAGCAGCCCTGCTTGGCTTTGAGTGTCAGCCTGATGAGCTGATGAGAGGTGTATTTTATGCAGTGAGAACCAAGGGATATAATTGTTTCTTACACAAGACTCTAGTCATGTTTTTACTTTAGAACAATTAGAAATCAGAGAACTCTTGCCCTCTAAACCTCTTTGGTGAACCAATGCTCACCTCTCCAAACCAAGGAGCCATTCCTGAGCCAGAGAAACCCGAGGCCCACGCACAGGCAGGCAGTCGGGAAGCAGAAGTGGGAGGTTTGAGCAAGATGCCCTGTGCAGCCCTGACTTGGCAGCTCAGGGCCAGAAAGGCTGGGTCCCTTCTAGAAAAAAAAGGATGCCTGTGTCTGGGTGTGTTGTACAGCACAAGTGTGGTGGCTTGCGTGGCTTTTAGCTCTCTGACCTTTATTTAAGTGAAATGCAGAGTAATTTGTATCTAAGTGGAGTTGTTCTGTCTCATTAGTGTGATTAAATAGATGGCAGAGCATTACTAAATTCATTGTCAGAGAGACTGTTGCTTAGTAATTTAAACTGCAATAATCTCATTATTCTTTTTCCTTACAATGATGGTGGCTCTGTTGTTACCCGCAGTTCGGGGCCTTGCATTCAAACCTTGATGACTGCAATTGCATTTTGAACATCAAGCCACTGGCTCAAAAAAGTCGTCCAGGGTAAAGCTAAGTGGGGGGAGCCTGCGGGACTTTCAGCTGCGTTTGCCTGAGGGAGATTTTTGGCGTACAGAAACAGAAGCACAGGATGCACAGTGAGCTCAGACACACAGCCCTATGCGCCTCCTCTGCTTCAAGGGCTCTGTAGATGCTCTGCCTCCTCAGGGGGCGAGCTGTGAAGGAGTCCTGTAGCCGTGCCCTGGGCCCGTCCGAACTGACGGCATGTATCGCACACCAAGGGACAAATGGTTTTCAAGCAGGCACTGAGGGGCAGTTACGGAGAGCCCTGTCCATGGCTGCTGCGGCCTGCAGAGGTGGAATCCACAGGTCAGGGAGGACAACGGGACAGGCCCCAGCCTGTGCGTGCCTGGGTAGTGCCTCCAAGCCTGGGGGCACGGCCGGGTACCCAGCTCGGGCGGAGGCCGTGCCCTGTGTTTGCCTGGCGGAGCGGAGACAGGGCCAGCTGGGAGAGCCAGAAGGGTGGCTTGGCGCCGCCGCTGCCCGTGCTGCCCGTGGAAGGGGCGCGCGGCGGGGCCGGGCCGCGGACAGAACCGGGGACCCTCCCGTGCCTCGCCTC
>WEIT01006672.1:296404-310712 GCA_013389985.1 Dryoscopus gambensis
GGCTGCCGGCCGCGCTGGCCCGGGCTCGGCGCGGGGGGGCCGCAGTTGTGTCTCCCGGGGCTGCTGACCCCGGGGCTGGTGTCGCCTCTCGCTGTTACTCGGCGGTTCTGTGAATCGTCGGACGTTGTCTGTCCGTTTTGCCCGGGTGATGGGGGTGCTGTTGCTCCGATGGCTGCTTGGTACGCTCGGTGATAGTTCAAAATGAAAAACGGGTGCTGCGGGATGTGTTGCATAAGTGGATGTGATGCTCAAGAATACCCTTTTTCTCTGTAAATTGGAAGTGCTGGATGATGCCTTGTTAGGAACTGGTTTGAGCATCACGGTTTTATAATACCTTGTTAACGTGGCTTGGGAGGTGCAGGAGATTTAAACAAAAACACTTACGGTTGAGGCTTTGGAAATAGGCATCCAGCTTAAGAAAATAAATGTTATCGTTGTTGATAGAACAACAGCTTGGTAGTTACACCCTGATATGCCCTTGGCCTTAACTCCACTGTGAAAAGTACGCATGTTTAACACTGATATCTTTCTTGATATATGCTGGAATTTAATCGCCCTCTACTTCTAGGCTCTTTTTTTCCTCCTTTTTTTTTTTTTTTTAACACAGTGCCGTATGTGTCCCATATACTAAGGTGTTTTAGAAATGCATCTATTCCCCCTCTGCTTTTTGTGAACATCTAAGGGGACAGTTCTGTGTCAAATATTGTAATTAGAATTTTGCTTTTAATATTTGGTTCTGGAATATTAATGTTTGTTTTAACTTTTCAGTTGGTGATATATTGGTCATTACTCAACATGCAGCACTGGAATGGTAGTAATTCAGATCTGACACTTGAGAATAACCGGGTCAGGGTTGTTTTGGCCAATAATTGGCCTCTTTGCTCATAATTTTTCTCATATATAAGACAAAACCGACTTGTAAAGTTTTCTTTCAGTTGAATAAATCTGTATGTTTTTGGGACTTAATGGTAACATTAAGGGTTTATATACACATGCATCCACACATAAATATGCGCGTTTTAAAAATGGACTGATTAATTTGTTTACGTTTGGCTGATGTAGCATCTTTCAGATTGCTGTTACATTTTTTTTCTTTAGTAAATGAGGAAGAACCCAGTGATTTAACTGCCAGAATTCAGGAAAATTTCCTTAAATAAAATAGTCTTAAGTGTTCAGAAGTGTCTCCTGGTTAAGGGTCATGGGAAGGATTACAGCCATTCACAGGTACTTGTTTGTAAGAAATTCCAGACATTAAACCTTGCCGTGTAGCTTTTCATAAATTTACATTCATTTAATTGAAAAGCTGGTTTTCTGCTTTTTCTGTCTTTGATGTTTATATCTTTCTGCAGTAACAGTCTGTTATCTTGTCTATGGTACTTCAGTCATACAAGCAATGGAAGCTTTATGTTGCTGTTTCTTCTGGAGGGAAGGTAGATGAGAGCTGTCATAATACCCATGTGGTGTGGTAGTTTGGAAGCAGCTGGAAAACTGGACAGTGGTCAGTCATATGAATCCTGGGCTTTGTACTCTCAAAAATTCTTTCCCTGCCATTTGCTTCTAAGGGAGATTTAGCATTTGTCAGATGTGACACTTTGAAAAACCGGGATAAGAAAAGATGTTCAAGAACGTTTTCACTGCCTGTCAGCGGATGGGCTTCTATCCAGGTCACTGGTACTGGTGGTGCTTTGGTTGTTTTCCACTCAGCTGGGGAGTGTGAAGCTATTTAGGGAATGTTTTTTCTTTTGACGGGTAGGGAAAGAGTGCAAACCTGGAGGCAACTGAGGGTGTCTGAGTCTGTCAGCAGTGCTGACACACAAATGTCTGCCCTTTTGGTTTCACCGGAGGCAGGGAAATGTGTGCTGTCAGGTTGGCGGTGAGAGATCTGCTGCACTAGTGACGTACGAGATCCTTGTGGAATTTACATACAGGGATAAATTAAATAGAAGCCATTCTTTAGAAATCTCTAGTTCTCTACTGTCTGAGTATTTTTAGTGAATTGAATTAGATAAGGTCTAGGGAAATTCTGGAGTAACTGGTATTAAATGTCAATTCTTTTCAACGATTCCTATTTGGTGGTGTGGGAGATAGCTGAGGTGTTTCTTTGAGAGGTCGGGAGTGCTGATCTGAGCTTGAGAGCAGGTCCAGGACCAGAATAGGCAAAATAAGTGTCTCCTTTCTAACATACTTGATGCTGGCCTTCCTGGGAAGCTGTGCTTCAAGTGGGAAAGGCTGGGGGCAAAGGCTGGTTTTTGAAGTGAAACAAGAATTTATGTGGTTTTTAATGCTAAGCCAAGGTATAGACTCTTCCTTTTTGATGTAATTCACTGGTTTCCTTAATATTTCTGCACCCTTGCTTAAACACAGAACTTGTTTAATGGGTAGGAATGTATTCCCAAAGTTCACCACATCCAAAGATTGAAAGGGCAGAAACTGAGGTGCAGCTAAAATTTTTATCTTGAGTGTGGTATTTACTGCTCTAGTTGTACCCAAAGTGTGGGGGTAAGAGCCAAATATAGAGCAGTTGGAAGCTTTCTTAAGCTGACATTTTACATTCATAATAATTCTTGTTTATCTAGTGAGCATGGGCTAGAACCATTATCTGGAAGCTGTCAGGTTTTTACACTGATGTGTGGAAAAACCTTGCCGCCTCTCATTCAGTTCATCCACTTATCAGCTGTTGAATTTGCTGATGCTTAGCTCGTCCCTGTTGGCAAGAAGCTGCAGTTGGTCTCCAGGCAACGCAGGTCCGGCTGAGCATCTCTGCCTTGCTTGAAGAGATGAAAATTTTCCATTGCAGGGAGAGGATTTTTCCTCTTGCTAATTCTTTTATCTGGCTTCCTGTCTTGCCCAAGGTTATTGCATCTTTGAAACAATACAGAGATGGTTTACATATATCAAGAGGTTACATTTTAAGAGTTTTAAGGTGTAACTGCAGATATGTCTTTCTATAACTTTTGTTAGAGATGTCTCATTAGAATATTAATTTTAGGCCTTTAGTAACTTATTTTATTGCAAAATATTTCCTTTTTTCCCCCTTTTGCAAAAAGCTCTATGACATTGTATCATGTGCTGCAAGTAGCTGGAAATTTCTCCTTCTGCAAAATCGAAATATTGGAAGGTGTAATGGAAACAAAATTATTTGTTCAAATGAAGGTCTGTCATTGGTTGTGTTTAATCAGGTGTTCAGAGCTTGAAATCTGAAATCTTCTGCAAATTCTTGGCTTGTGTGGCACAAAGCCTTTGAAGCCCTGACTGTGTCTCTGAAAGACAGGCTGTGTTAGGGTAAGGGAATGATAATCTTCATAATAGGTACAGAATGTACCACTCTGCTGTTATCAGCTATCAACATGCAGCCTTTGACCCTCTGTCTGGATTGCTCCTGCACGTGGAGGATTCTCTGTTGGAGACAGCTGGAACCAGTTACTGCCCAGTTCTGTATTTTTACTGAAAAAAGAAAAGCTTTCTGAAGAAATGGTTTTAAGCACTGACAGTCTTGCTTTGTGTGTGTGCCATGGTGCATGGCAGGGCAAGAGGTGGCGCAGGCAGTGCCTGGTTTGGAGCTGTGCATGTGCTCCTCAGCCAGTTAAGAGCCCAAACAGAACAGGGCAGTACTGAATTCACACAGTAGCAGATCAACTGAACTGCCTCTCTTGGTCCCTGTCGTCTTTGCTGCTGTGCTGGCATCCAAAGGGTTGGAAGGAACTGGGGGGGAAAAAAAAAGTCATTTGGATGACTTGCTGAAACTGATTAGTAGTGCCCCGGGTTGTTGAGACTTAAAATGAACTGACTCAAGGACAGAAGATACAATTATTGAGGTTATTTTTCATCAGAAAATCACAGTTAGAAAAAGCAAGGGGTTTGGGGGTTTTATGCCAAAGTCTGTATTAGAATGAGCACAGCAAAAATGGTTTTATTTTCTTGAAGCACAGAGGGCTTTAAGCATACCCGAATAGCTGTGCAGTGCTGTGATGCAGAAATTTTCTACACTGCCTGAAACCTTATCAGGAATTTTGGGTGCTGCTTAATTTCATGCTTATTGAAGATGACTTCTTTTCTTTTGACATTTGCTCTTTTCCTTTTTCATATCTTGTTCCAGAAAAATGGTAATTTGTTTGCCTTGTGCTTTGGATATATGGGGATAGTGTGATGGCAATTGATTTTTTTTTTTAATGACATAATTTAGTTTAATGAGGTTACAGAAATGAGAAGTGAAACTGCCTGACATGATAGGCATCATCTTGATCTTTTTAAGGTGTTAGCACTTTCAGAAGGTTGATTCAATTGAGCAGGAGATATGAGGTTAAATTGATGGGTAGGTGTGTTTGTACTAATATAACTGTCACTGCAACTGGGAATCTGTTCAAGATACCTTAGGAAAATTGGTTCTGGCTTAATAGAACCAGTCAGTTTTCTGAAGAGACATCTGTGATTATTAAAGTTGAGGGTATAGTTCTAGATACTCTTGACCAAAGTAACATAAAAAAATTTAAAAGTTGTCTTATTTCCAACAGGGAGGGAACAAAATGGTTGGGGGAGTCATTTGGAATTTGTGGAGATGAATAAGTAGTCTCTTGAGGATGAAGGTAGATGAAGTAAATGCTGATGTAGTTGCAGTGAATTGCACGGTGAGAGGATGACTGACTTCAAATTGTTCCTTTTAAACAAAGCCTTTGGCATATTTTAACTTACGTGCCGAATTGTAATTATGTTTTAAAGTGCTATTAATGTTTTAACATCACTATCTGCAAAATTTGCTTTCAGAAAATAAAATGCCTTTTTCATAAGCTTGACTTCTTGAAATATTTTTTTCCCCTCATAGTGTGCTGTTTTTTTCAAAATGCAGAATTGGAACATCAGCACACCGTGGATGGTGGTGCTATGTTGCGGAATTTTGAAGAGAAAGTAGGTTTTTGGCAATCATCCTGTCTGATTATTCCCTTTTTTGGTGAGTGATGGTTTCTCTTTGAAGACAGTTGTGCAGTGCACACTTGCTGGCTGCTATAAAAATTGCCTGTAAAGCAACAGATATTTTTAAGGGATTAAGACATACTCCAGCTGTGTCCCATTGCCTGAGCTATTAAAACTAGCTAGCTCTTGTGTATCATTAAATGTATTTCAGCCTGCTGCAGGGATAAGAGCAATACAGCCAAGCTCCCACTGGAGCTTCCTTTTCTAGATTACTGAAATTGATAAGATTTTTTTCCAAGAGGTTTTGTATTGCTGTTTGAATATGTAAACTGTATGAGATTAAAATGGATTAATTCTTCGGCAGTGATTATTATGCTGAGTCTGTAATTGGCCCCAGATGGTGTACTAGGAGATCACTGAACAATGAAACATAAAATACATAAAATTTTTAAGCATTTTTTAAGTACTGTGCAGGTGTACTTGTAGAAAAGGTCCTTTTCCTAGGAACAAACTGTTCTTGAAATGAATTGCGTTTACCAGGGGAAACAGCCAAGATTTTCCCTGAGTTTTGTTGTGCCACATGAGAGTCTGTCTTGTAAAACTCTCTCCTGTCCTTACTTGTGCTTGTCCAATCTGCTGCAGTTAAGCAAGAAGCATATTGAAATTATTCTATTGTATCTTTTGCATTTGAACATCTATAATTGCTCTGGCAGCCCTGAGGGGAGCTGTGTGTTCAAGGGCTGGGGTCTCGGCTACTTTGAACTCTTTAGGGAAAGAGCATGTGGAGGTCACTGAATCATACAAACCCTTCCCTGTAAGATGCAAATCTAGGTTGTGTTATCTGAATTGAAACGTGTTTGCAGTAGTCTGAGGTGTTTTGAAATATAAATACAGTTTTAAAAGATACATTAAATGCATCTCATTAATATGAGCTGTTCTGGAGCAAGAGCTCCATTTATTTTAGTCATCAGAAGTATTCTTGGAACCTACACTTGGAGAATTACAGTTAAAAATAGGGATAGGCATTTCAAAACATGATGACTTTATCTCCTTCTGGGCTACTTTTCAATTGTTTTTCTACATATAGGGACTAAACTTCTTTTGAGGTATATTGATGGTATAGGTGAATATACACATAAATGAGAAACATGAAATAGCTAACTGCATTTTGGGTACCATTCTTCCTATAATAATTTATTTGTTAATGATCTTTGTTGTGCATTCCTTCGGAAGTTTTTGCTCAAGGAGTTAGCTTGGATTGTAGGATTTAGGCATCAAAGCTTTAATTTAACGGTCTTGTCCTGTGGGCCCCTAGTGCTTATGGTATGAAAAGCATTAGGGGTTGGGATTTCTAAAGGAATTACACAGAGGGACAATCTTTGTGTAGTTAAATGAAGGTGAACTTTGAAAAGGACTGGACACTTGTCCTATATGAACTTTATTTTTGTTATCATATATGGCAGATGGGTCACAACTGAAGGGCTGATCACAAAGATTCCATGTTCTTTCACTGAGTGGCTCGAAATACATTTCCCAGACTGCTAAATTCTTGGTAATGAGAAAAGCATAACCCTGGATTTCTTTTAATCTTAATGCTGGAATTTCTTGAGGGTATTGGTGTCTTGAATAATACTTTCATGTGTGTAATCCACACAGTTTAGCTCTTGCTGTCATATTTTCAGAAGATTAAAGGCTGAGTGCTATTTTGGTTTCTCCACGATGAAGGGCGGTATGGTCTTTTTGTAGCAACTGGTGGTTTTGGCTGCTGATGCCAGAATACCATTTTAAGATGGATCGGTTTCTAAATAGGAAGTTTAAGTAGCTTAGTTTTGGTGTTCAGGTTTCTTAGTTTCCATGGCATTTTTACTTGGAAAAGAGACTAGTTCTTAAATTACACAATCCCTGAAAAAACTGCATGGGTCAGAAATGCTCTTTTCTGTCTGAATATGCTTAGTAACTTGTAACTTGGCTTTATTTTAGTTCCAGGGAGATAAAATAGCTTTACTTGAGAGGTAAAACTGGCATTTTTCCAGAACTTTGTGTATGTAGGTGTTAAGATTACAGATTACAAATGGTGTAGGGAAAGCTGAAAGCTGTTGCTTTTTTAAATGTTGAAATATCAATTGCACTGAGCACATAACCTCCTTGCTGAATTTTAAGAAATTGCAGCTGAGGGGCTGCTGTGCGTGCTTAGGTAAAAAAGCTACAAGTTCTTGGAGATAGCCTTGGTGACTTGCCTTGCTTTCATGGACAAAAAGATTGGGGAACTGGGTTTCTTCTAATAATGTAGACCTGGTTTAAGGGAGATAGGGGTAATAATTGTGCCTGAGGAATAATAATCATAGAACATTATGTAAGTTCAGATTGGTTTGTGTGTATTTTGCTCCCTTAATGTTATGCCTCATGTTTCATAATTCTTAGTTTTGTCTGTTAAAGCTGTATTCAAAAGACTTTTGGGTATAGGAGGTAGCTCTGGAGCTATGGTATTCAATTTACAGGTATAAATACATGTCTTAACCTGTGTGGCAGTGTTTATGTCTGTGTTTGGGTTATATTTAATGGAAGACAAAACTAGAACTCCATGTTTAGGGACTAAAAGGAGATAGGATAAACATGCTGCTAGTTTAAAAAAATGTTTTGCATTGAAAGAGTGCATCTGTATACACTTTTCAGCATCTTTTTTAGCATCTCAGTGCGTGGTCTTTCATTTCTCTATTACAGACAAAATTCTTAGTGAATAGAAAAGGCTTGATGCTCTGGTTACAAAAAAAGGATCTCTCAGGGTGCTTGTTACAGTCCTGAGAAACTCACAGCAGAACAAGACTTTAATGTAGCACTGGTGAGTCCTTTGCCATTGTAGCTGCGGTTGGACTGTCCCTCTCCTTTCAGAATGAAAGAAAAATCTAGAGGAGTAGTACCTTTAGGTGTGATAGCTGACATCCTCACAAGCAGCTAGGGCATTTCAAGGTATTTTTCGGCAGTTTGAAAGCAGAAAAATGCATTCTTCCTTGGTGGGAATCTTTTGTTTGCTCATGTTTTAAAAGCTAATGTTAAAAATAGGATTAGGTTTCTACCTTGATGGGTCGGAGACTGCTGTGGCGTCAGCTCACTCACATTCCCAAAGAGTTTTGCAAACGTGTTTTGTAGGAATTTTGTGCACGACTTCATGTGTAATTCTGGGTCTCTAGATTCTGTCTGTTTTGCATGATTAAGTAAATTACGATCCTTGTGGGTCCTTTCCAACTCAGATTTTTCTGTGGGCAACCAGTATGGTTCTCCAATACATAGCCTTTAATCTGAAATTATTCCAAAGCATTTGTTTCCTTATTTATCTGGAGACATTACTTAATTTTTCTAAACTACGGCAATGTAATGCTGCAATTACCAGTCATTTAGTAAAGATAAGTTTAAAAAAATTACATTATATCAATATTTCAAAGAAGCAGGTGCCTTCTTTTATTGGTCTAGCCCAAGCAGCCTACATGCAATAAAAATTTGCTCTTTCCTGGCTTTTTGTGTCTGTGGGTGGTTATGATAGATGCGCCACTACAGTGTCTGACTCCCAGCACCCTCAGGATATTTCCCACTAAAGGCTATAGTAAAAGCATTCCTGCTTCCAAAGGAAATGCACACATAGACCTGGTAGGTAGTTCTGAAGGAGTTGGTATCTTACTCTTGAGTTTGCAAGTGTTCTGCTGAGTGTTCTTACCAAACGTCATGCTTACTCATCCCTGAGTACAAGTCGTGTAACTTAATGATCATTGTATTGATTGATCTGCTGCAGAAGAGCTTAAATAACCTTGACTTGCATAGAAAGCTACAGCTCAGCATCATTTTGTCATCACAACCACCTGTTTCAAGTTGTACTTAATAAAAAAGAAGGGGGTTTTCCTCCCCCACTCTTTCTTTTAAAGAGACTCTTGTATTTCCTCCCCCTCGATGCTATGACACTGTCCCTCTACCCCTCATGGTGTTGAAGACTATTGTCTGCTGTATTAAATTTGAATTATTTGCTGTATATAGGACTTTTTTTTGTTTATAAACAAAAAATTCTGATAACTGACAATGTCAGTGAACTCTTCTCCTGAAGATAAACTTTTCCGTCTGAATTAATTACCAGAATAAATGTTTGCTTTCTGTAAGTATGCCAAATTTAGGGCTGCTCCTAAGACTTTTCCCAAAACTGTAGGATTTATACAAGCACATTATTCTGTGGGCTCTGCATTATTCTGTCTGCATGAGTTAAAAGGTTAGAAACTATAGCTTTTACTACTTAGTTATATTAATTCTATTGTAGATGCAAAAGGCTTCAAAAAGTATCCTAGTGCGGGATTTGCATTATATTTAGAGGTAAAATGCATCCCCACAGTCAGGAATTGATTAAAACAGTTGTGATAAATGAATACAGAGGTCATTTTTCTGTTAAGAATTAAAACCATTTTTTTAAAAGTTTTGCTGCCTAATCTGATGCAGTTAATTTTTAAAATGTATTTCTGATACTGTTCTAAGGCAGCTGACTGGACACTAGAGGATATGAGTATCTTAATTCTAATCTTAAGAACTTCTGAAAACAGAACACACCAGAGTAACTTCAGTTCCTGAGCCAAGCCATAGGTAGAGTGAATGTTACAAGGAAATCATTGCTAGTGTTAGTCTGGGGATATTTGCTAATAAAACAGTGTTTTGTGTAGAGGAATGGCATTGGTTTTCACTAAAATTAATCACAAGCTATGCACGACCTTTGAGCCCTGAGCATGTTTAACATATCTAATGCTTTTAATGCTCTGGAGTTGCATCCTCTGCTTCCTTTGACTGAAGGAATGTGCCTTGCTGTTTGTGAAGTACCCACATTATTAGTAACGAAACAAGTAGCTCAGTCACATGAGGACTTATAAAATTCCCATAATCATTCCTGGTTGATAGGTGTATTGTAAGCTCTTACAATGTGTTTATCCTGCTTCAGTCATGAAGGGTCATTCTCTTGGAGCATTGTGGTGACTTACCAGCTCACACCTCGGATACGGTTTCAATTTTGTGCATGAAACAGGTGGGGGGTGGGCTCTCAAAAACATACCATGTGCTTTCCACCTGTTACTTGTATCTTCCTGTGTCCATCTCAGCTATTGTTTTTTCTTCCTCAATGTTCTTTAAGCTGAAGCAGCTTTCTCTTTGGCTGATCTAATAGATCACTGATGCTCTTTTTTCTTCTGTTGGCTGACTGTGCCATTCCTCTGTTTCCTTGGAACCTTGGGAAGGGGCTTGGCTTTGTCTGGTTCAGCAGTCACAGCCCCCTGCAGCAGCTCTGCTCTGCGGATCTCTCCCCTGTCAGCTTCCTCTGCACTGCCCAGTGAGCTGAGAGAAAAGGACAGGCAGAAAGCTTTGCTGCCTTGCTATTTCCATCACTG
Source organism: Dryoscopus gambensis (assembly GCA_013389985.1). Classification (NCBI taxonomy): domain Eukaryota; kingdom Metazoa; phylum Chordata; class Aves; order Passeriformes; family Malaconotidae; genus Dryoscopus; species Dryoscopus gambensis. The sequence goes on from WEIT01006672.1 coordinate 306,718, forward strand.
TAAAGCTGATTTAGGGCTATGTGGAGTTGAAGATACTGACCATCCAAAGTAAAAAGCCTGCACCAGAGAGAACCCAGTTTTAACAAATTTAACAGAAGGGCAGCTCAGCATCGGTAGTTCTACCATTACAGAGTTGGGGCAGGAGGTGTATTATTTTTGAGATTGTTATGAAGGAAGAAGCTGCTGCTTAATTGAGAGCTGTGCTGTCCAGAGGATATGTTCATTAATGCAATTACGTGTGGGACTTAGTTGGGAATCTGGAATGACATGAAGTATCTTCCAAAGAATGCCGTCACCTGAGATTAATATTAAAAGCCTGAAGACATGAATTCATTGCGGGTATTCTTTTCATGGTCATTTTCACACGTGATGGGGATGTCTATAAATATCACTCCTGGTTTGCAGGTTTGGGTTTTAAACATCTTTTGCCGCTTACTGTGGGAATGACGTTACTCAAGATAATGTTACTGTGTCTAGGCACATTTGTTTGTTTGCTCCTTCAAGTTACGTCAGGTTTTTCTCTTAAAATTCTTGAGATGTGAAGGGTTAGTAAATCTGCTTTTTTGGCTGATGTGTCCTTTGAACAAAAACTCTTAGGCAAAGGCACTTAAAAGCACGTAGGAGGAAAAGGGCAGGGTACAGTGAGTCTGCATTTGGTATCTGGGAAGATTGCCTAAAAACAGCTGTTCTGGGCTCTTTCTTCCCCAAAGAGCATTGAGAACAAACTGGGTGTAGAATCAGAGGAAAGGCAGTGAAGAACTGCATTGTGCTTTGCTGGTCAACATCAATGCCACTTGAAAATACAGGTCTTAGGTCAGAGCTTTTATTTGTAAGAAGCTGCAGCCAGTTTGGTGTATGGTAGGGCTGTTTATGGAATTAAGGTATTTATAAATGAAACAGCGCAAAGCATTTCTGATGGGCGTTACAGTTGTGCTCTAGGAGCTGTTAATCTGAATGGCAAGATTCCAAATATTAAGGACAGCCAAAATAACAAACAAATCCTGATTATTAGTAATGGTAATGTTAAGGCATGCAGCAGAAAAAACTTAAGATCTTACTCAAAATCTCTTTGCAAGTGAGAAGAATTTCATTGGGTGAAAATAAACTGAATTTATTAGGTAAACGGTGCTTCTTGAATGGCTAAAATATATTAATTGATCAAAGTGAAAACTAAAGCCTCAGAAAACCTAAATTGTTCACAAAATTATGTGGTCTTGCTGCTGTCTTCTTGAGCAGTGTTACAATGTTCAAATAATATCTGTGTTTTAGGTTCATAAAAAGGCATTAAATTGCTTTGCACAATTAAGGAGCTCAGTTAAAGGCTTTATAGCAAGGCGCTCCTGGCTGATGCTCTGTTCAGCTGTCCTTGCACACCGTTTCTACTGCAGAGCTGTATTAACAGAGCTTTTTCAGCGGGGATATGTACTACAAAAATTCAGTCGTAGAAACAGAACATGGGGGAGTTGCACTGGGGTTTTTGGAAGATAAAAACAGAAGGAGAGCTTACTAATACAGGCACAGTAAACTCATCTTCATTTGTGTGAGCCTCCCCCTTTATTTCTGGTAGATTCACATGTGTCTTGTGGTAGTGCTGATGGGTACACTGTGTTTGACTACATACAGACGTTTCTAACGTTTCTCTTAAAAAAACCCCAAGCCTGTCTAAATATTGTGTAACTTATAATATCAGAGCAGTTAAAAAAAACTTGCTTTGTTTTTCCTCGAATGGGAAGTTAGACTGTGTGATGTGCTGCCAGATCTTACTTGTTCAGGAAAGGGTGAAGCAGAATGAATAGTCCTGTCCAATTCTGTGCCTGGCAATTCCATTGCTGAGTGCGTGTGGTGTTCTGTGTACAAGTATTGTCCAGACCACTGGGGCATCCATGAAAGCAAACAAGTTGAGCTGCTACTAATGAGCTCCCTGAAGATGTGTTGGGTAAACAAGGTGTGCATTATCTGTGTTGGAGGTGATTTTTGCTGGAGTCATTTCTGTGGCATGAATATCTTCAAGACTTAACTCCTGATGCAACTCTTAACACAGGAGGACTGGGACAGACTTAAGTGTTTGAGGTTAAAGGATGTTGCAAGGTACTTTCTCAGTGTGAATCACTGCAGTCGGCAATCAGTGTCTCTGTATCAGGGCTAATTAGGAAGGCAGCCACAGAATGGTGGTGCTGTCTTGGAAAGAGTGGCTCTTGTACTGCTGCTGTTCTGCAAGGCTCTTAAAAGTGGCTGTGCCAACAGCACAAAAGCTCTGGCACTGCAAGATCATGTACATATGTTACTGCACCTCCAGTGAAACCTGGCACACTTCTGGCTTTCCTTTGGAAATTCCTGAAGACTGGAGGCATTGCTGGCTCTAGAAAATCCTAATGAAAACTCAAGAATTATAAAATTACTGGTGCATTATACAGATTGATGCTTACCATTTCTGAAATAGAAAATGGGAACAATTCTCAGAGTTTACTCAGGAGCTAATGTGGCTTGTTAAGTGTGTGTTTGGTGAGAGGTCCAAGTGTGTTACACATGTGCTGTAAGTCAGCTTGCAGGTGAGCCTTAGGGAGGAGCAGTGCGGCTCTGTGTGGGGAGCCATGGAGAAGTCAGTGTGTGACTCTGGAGCAGAAACAGCGCTGCCTTCTGACTGCGGCAGCTGAAGAGATACAGCTCAGCATTTGGGGACAGGCCGTGGTTACATGGCTCTTCCGTGCTGTCTGGGCACTTCAGGGTTGCTCAGCTTGGTGCAGTTGGGTAGGTTTTTTTGGAGTGCCTCGTGTTCGGGGTGTAACTGCGAGGGTTTTATATATGTGTCGCTGAGTTGTCAAATTGTTGCTGCTGAGGTAGGTGAGAAAATTCTCTGGTGATGCAGTAGCTGCATTATAAAAAAAAACACTAGGAAATTAAAAGTAGTACAAAGATAAATGAAAGTTTACTGATATTGCTCTAATCTTAGTAATACAGGTTTTCAGAAGATAGTATTGTTTCTGGGGAATACTATTCCACATTAAAGGGGGAAAAGAAAGAAAAAAGAACAACCTGATGATGTTTTGTCAAATAAGGGGCTTGGAAGAAAGGAGGAAAAAAAGAAACCCAACAAAAAGCCCCACCAACAAAACACATTCAACTCTTATTGACCTGTTATCCTTAGGTGCAGGTAAACATTCCAGGACCTGGAGTTCATTCAGTTGATCGATCTGTTGTTTCTTTAAGCCGTTTAGTTGTTTAATTCAATTAATGCTCTTATGTCCAGGACATGCTGTAGGCGTCTGTAGTTCTGGTAGCGCCGCTGCTTTAAGCCTGCAGGTCTCTGCTTTTCCAGTTAATGTAAAGCTGTTAAATATCTAAGGAGGACAAATAAAAATAGACCTGTGACCTAGAACACTTTGTAGTCTCTTTGAATTAAGTGCGTTATTGTTCGTGTAACGATCTTCAGGCAAAATAAGTATGAGGTTGTTTTTAGCCGCAAAAAGTTAATCATTAAAGCTTTGGTCTAAAATTAGAGTAACTCGACTTAAAAATTTACTGGAAGGCAGAGAACAAGACAGTCATGTTTTGGTTTTCAGCTTTGCTCCTTTAATTGCTTTCTGAAGTGCAGGTTGCATGAAACTGGTGGCTGGCCAGAACCGAGCAGCGTGCGGTCACCGGGTACAGAAGCAGATCCTTTGGATGCAGCTGAGCATTGCCTTCTGCTGGATGTACCAAAAAAAATGTTCTTGGAAAATGGCACATTAGTATTATGGCTCGCCTGTGAAGAGCTTGCATTTATGTAATATTTTCGGTATCTGACATATAGTTGTGAATGAACCGGTGAAATAAACGTCCCACCGTGGACGTCGCTTGGTTGCTGTCCCTGCCTGGAAGGGAGGAATTGTACGCTCGGTGTTAATTCCCGGTGTTTGGGGCTGGCGCAGGGGGCGGGGGGTGTCCCTGGGAGCGCTGGCGCTCCTGTGTCCGCGGTCGGGCGCTGGAGGGCGCCAGGCGCGGCTGGCGGCGGCACC
>WEIT01006672.1:310756-326162 GCA_013389985.1 Dryoscopus gambensis
AGCGAGAGCGGCGCGCGCTCGGCTGCACTCGGCTCCCCTCGGCCCCGCTCGGCTCTTGTCGTGCTGCCCAGGCCGCAGCGTGCGCGGACACTGACGGCCGCCGCTCTCTTGTGTTTGCCTTAACAGACTTTTGAATCAGAGTAAACACCTGCGGGTCTCGGAGGCTTCAGGCTCTGAGCTGCCTTCACTACTGTCGCCTTCTTCTGTCTAATGTGCTACAAGGATGAGCCCAGCATTTGGAGCTATGGAAGTGGAGCACTATTCCAAGGGAGTTCTGCTCGAGCCTTTTGTCCACCAAGTTGGAGGACACTCCTGTGTCCTCCGGTTTAATGACAAGACCATCTGTAAACCCCTTATTCAGAGAGAACACCAGTTCTATGAGACTCTCCCAACAGAAATGCGTAAATTCACTCCACAGTATGAGGGTAAGTTACCAAACCTTTGAATGGGGTTGGGCTTTTCGTTTCTGTAAATGCAAGTGTGCTGTGCTCTCTGTTCTCTCTGAAATCTCTTCTGTGTGGAAGAGATTTTAGGGGTTTTTTTTCATGTATTTTGATGTTGTCTGAGGCAGGCTGTGGAGATGCAAGCTGGAAATGCTTGCCAAGTTGGTGTTTGGGCTGACTAACAGCATTAGAGTAGAGCAGCTCTGCTGGTGATAGCCCATATATCTCCCTTAGGCACAGGTAAGTAGCTAACAGCTTGAGAATGTTTTCAGTAATTATCTGCTGCTTTTTTTTGGTGGATTTTAATTTTTTTTTTTGCCACCTGTTTAATGTTTGTTTACAAGGGATTTGGTAAGGTTGGATAATAGTGTTTTGCATAAGCTTAGTTGTGGTCTCTTTTGTGCTTTGATTTCTCCTCTGACTTTCATTTTGATCACAATAAGTACATGCCAGTAAGGTGCGTGTTGAATACTTGCAGTGTTATTTCTGCCATTAAGGAAATGAAAATTCATGGCATTTAGGTAGGCAAGGATCAAGTAGCCGTGATGAGGCTGAGTCAGAAGTTATGTAGGAGTGGAAATTCCAGTTCTCCTAAGAATTGCACTAGTTAACAGGAATACTTCTTTCTCTCTCTCCTGTTCCATCAGTTGCTGCCTGATGATTAATAAATAATATGTCTGAAGCACTTTTTTAAAATGGAGTTGCTTTTTAAAGCACACTGATTTTAACCATGATGGTGATGAAGTTTTGTGTTCTGTTTGTGAAAGCAATGGAAGACTTCAGAGATGTTTCCTTGTTAATATTCCCTACTCATTTACAGAGACTTTTTGCCATGTCTAATAACAAGTTCTGTTGGACTGGAAGAAAATCTGATCTTTGAATGATACTTTTCAAAATGTAACAGAACAATTGTACTAGTGTCTGTGGCTTTCTGGGAAGTATGGGGAGGGATTTAGGGGGAAGGGGCCTCACTTGGTCCACGTCTGTTTTTTTTTTTTTTCCAGAGTAAACGCAAAGAAGCCATTTGCTGGCTGGCTCCCCCACCCTTTTTCCCACTGTCCTTCCCTTTGTGACAGCAGGACTGTGAGAGTTTCTGCACTCCCTGCCCCAGCCACTGCAGGTGTGGGAGCTGCCTGCCCGGCTTGGAAGTTCCAGTCTCTCACCGAGACCTCTCCCCTAGCTAGTGATGAGCTGCAAGAACTGTGCAGACTGATTGATCTGAAATAAAGAGAGGACTGGAAAACAAAATAAAAAACAATTCCTACAATTGTTACGGCTTCTCCATTAGCCCCTGAGAGTTGTTCATGTAGCACTGGGCACAGGTGTCAGTGCTGCACTAAGACTCTTAATATGCAATGCAGTGCTCTAGAGGATGAGGAGAAAAAATGCTTTTGAGGTTCACCGTGTTTCTGTACCACAAAGAGATTTGCTTTGTATTGCATTTTTGTTACTTATTCCGCAAGATGGCTGCATAACCAGTATCAATAAAATACATTCCAAAAAATAGAAAAAAATGTATAATTAAACATGGTGATTCTAAGTGGAAGCTTCTGGACTAGTTTCTGTTGTAATGTGACATTTCCCTTGTTTTGCTCTCCTTGCACATCTTTCCTTTCCCTTGGGGATCTAATAACCAAATATTGTTTGGATAAGTGCTTTTTGCTTTGCTGTCATGCAAAATTTAAAAAGTTTTTGGTGTGAATTTTTTTTGTGCAGGTCACTTTTCACTGCAAGATGTTAACAAATGTTTTACATCTCACTTAGAATCAGACCAGTCAGGGGTTTTTTTTAATTAATAAAAAATTTTATTAATTGAAATTGTGTCCTGTTATTATTTGATTGTTACTTGACTGCCTCAGAGAGAGAAAATGACCTTTTGTTATCATTGTTTTGTCAACATGATAAATTGTCTTTTGTGAGGTGTCATTTTTGTCTAGCTCTTTTGATATTTGTTAGGTTGGCAGATGAGGTTTGGCCTGTGGCAAGATAGAAACTAAGGACTGGGGTAAGAGAAAAAATAAAGTTGCTGTATTCTTAGTGTAAAATACTGTGTTCTAAAAGACTTGCTTGTCACTTGAGCAGTTCATAACTGTCTGGGTGCTTTTTCTCCTCAGGTGTGGTGTCGGTGAGCTTTGAAGAGGATGAAGATGGAAACTTATGTCTAATAGCATATCCATTAAATGGGGACCATGATAACTTAGAAAACTTAGATAACTCTGACTGTGAACCCAAAAGTAAGCTATTGCGGTGGACTAACAAAAAGACAATGTTGTTAGAAAATGAGAAGATACCTAAGGAATGGGTCCGGCAGCACAGGAAAGAGGAAAAAATGAAAAGGTAAATTTGATTTTTTGCTGTCAAATTCTGGTCTCAGGAATTCTCCAGAACTCTTTCGCTTTCATTTTCTTTTCTTCTCTTGTTTCTTTTGTTTTCCCTGACCTCTTGAGTGCACACAGGTTCACTAGTGAAACTACTATGTCCTTAGCCCTTGGTAGCTTTTGAGTCTTTCCATTTTTTACTGCTGTGGTCAGTTGAAACAGGTTTCCCAGTGTTACTTTTGAAGCTTCAGAAAGAGAAAAAAACCACAAACAGACAAAAAACCCAAACCAAACCAAAAAATAAACAAACAAAAACACATCCACAAAAAACCACCCCTACAAACAAACAAAAAACATTCACCCACCTGCAGGAGAACAGTAGTTGAAAAAAAAACCCTACAACCCCAGACATATTTAAGTGCTACTATATATGGCATACTTTAACAGGGATAAGGTAGGATTCCTAACAGTGACATTTTCCCCCCTGTTCATTTCTGTTAATTGTGCCCACCATAAATTCTGAGCTGTGATGTGTTGTGCTAAAAACAGTGACCTTAGCAAAGGATAAACCTTAAAGTGCATCACTGCCTCTTGCATTACTTCATAGAAGTCATTTGCACATGTAAAGGATATACAAGTAGAATTACTACATGTTTTGTGACATTTGGCTATATGCTAACTTATATTAGTATGGAAGTAGCTTTATAAGGGTTGAAATACTACTCATGGGCATCTTGCCCACTTGTACAGAGAGGAAAATAAAGCTTTTGCTTGCTGTTAATGAAGGTGAGCAAAATAGCTTGTAAAGTTAAATCCACTGCCAACCCCTCTTCAAGAGCTTATTTTTCCACTTGACCTGTAATTTGCTACCTTGTTCTGTTTTTCTAGTCACAAACTGGAGGAAGAATTTGAGTGGCTGAAGAAGTCTGAAGTCTTGTATTATACTGTAGAGAAAAAAGGAAATGTCAGTTCTCAGTTTAAACACCATAATCCTTGGAGCATGAAATGTCACCAGCAACAGTTACAGCGGATGAAGGAAAATGCAAAGCACCGAAATCAATATAGTATCCTTTCCTGAAAGTCCCTCCTAATAATGGAATGAGTGGGGCCTTTTATTTCTTGAACGTTCCAGATGCAGAGCAGGCTTAACTGCAGTGCTGAGAGACTCTCTGAAGCTGTGATTTATTTGGCATCTTTGAAGGGTTTGCCAGCACTTCCTAGAAATGGGCTTTTCCAGCATGTAACAAACTACCTAAGCTAGGGAATTCAGAGACCTGAATTAAAATCTTCACATTGTGGGTTAGTTAGTGGACAGGTTTTACAGCATACTGTGTTTGATGTCTTTCACAAGAACAGTTTCTAGTGAGAGCTTTCAAAGAAGAGTTCTCTCACTTTTTACTACTGTTTTGATATTGGTGATCTTAAAAGCCAGTGTCCTCTTCCCCTTTTCAGCAGTTTCTTAAATACAGAGGATGTTCCAGTGCCTGGAATTATCTGCTTCTAGTAGCCTCTTTTTAATGAGCTTTAAGAAAAGTTGAATATAAACAGTCATGTAGGATTGGGCATGAGAAACAAAAAACTGACTGAATCCATGAAAGCTGAAGCACATTGGTTTTGTGCTGTGGAACCAAAGGCAAACATCACCCCAAGCATTCTATCAAGAAATGATCTTGCTGTAGGCTTGGATGCAGCTGATATATCCTGCAAAAGTAGTAGTGTCTAAATACTGAGGTAAACAAATTTCTCATGTGTGACGAGTTTCGGTGATGGATTGCTGAAACATCTATGACTAATAAATGATCAAATTGATAGGATTTTTTGGCTGGTACCCTCACCATTTCACTGTAGATAATTATTCAGTTGCCTAAGAAGTGTGTGTATCTTTGGAACAGTATTAATACAGATGTTTTAAAGTTGTAAAGATGATATGAAAATGTTTCACTGATTTTGAATGGTAACACAAACACACAAAATCTTCATTTCCCACAGAAAAAGTCTCTTGCTAAACAGGAAATAGTTCATATTTCAAAGTCAGCTGCTGTGTTATATTTCTGTAAAACCCTGATTCCTTTTGGTTTCCACTTAATGTGAAAGTTCACTAGTCTCTAGAGACCAGTAAAAGTGGAACTGGCTTAAAGCAGAGTGGGCATCTAAATTCATGTAACTGTAATTTTTGATAGATTACTTTATACTAGGTACATTTTGGGTGTGCTTAAAGTTAAGAGTGAGGCACTGTAAAATCCGTGGTAATGTTTTTAATACCTGTATTCCTCATCGTGAGGCTTGTTCCTTAACTGCTCAGAATTCATTTTGCTGGAGAACCTGACGTCTCGCTACGAGGTTCCGTGTGTGCTGGACCTGAAGATGGGGACCCGGCAGCACGGCGACGACGCGTCCGAGGAGAAGAAGGCGAATCAGATCCGCAAGTGTCAGCAGAGCACCTCGGCCGTGATTGGCGTGCGAGTCTGTGGCATGCAGGTGAGAGCAGAGCTCACCACGTGTGGCCAACAGACTTGCACTGATTTCTGTTAGTGGCATTTTGGGTTTATGTAGTCATCCCACAAGTTGTTACCCTTGAGCTGCTGTGCTTCGTTTCCTTCACCGAGGGGAGTGAGGCTTTTGAGTGTCACTGATCAGTTGGAGGTGGCAGCATCTGCAGGAGCAACCTGCGGCCCACACTCCGCATGAGTGAGTGCGGGCTCTGAGCACACAAACAGCCTCCTGCACCATATCAGCAGTTCAAAACTGTTAAAACTACTGATTCAATTGACATTTCAGTATAGCATAGGGAACAGTTACAAGGAGGGCCAGTTATATGCGTATTAAAATGAAGCTCATGGAAATTTGTCAAAATATTAAGAAGCAGTCAGTTCAGTTCTGTTCTGTAACTTTAAAAAGCCACAGATCTTTCACTGCATGAAGTAGACTTGTTGCAAAGTGCAGGCAAGAAGTGCTTGGTAAATTTGATAAGACTTGTTGCCAGATGAGGAGACATTGTGTGGACTTTCACCTGAATTTGTTTACTTGTTTCTGTATTCCTAGAGTGACAAATGGGAAACAACATGTTTGTGTTAGAGGTTTTTTCTGAAGCCTCTCTCCTCCCATCCAATAGATTCCAGGAATGCTAGCAGTTGTTTGCTAGGACTTGTTCCACAGCACAACTATTGGCATGTGTGGTGTTCAGCTCACTGTTCAACTTCAGAGAAAAACACGAGGCAGAAATGAAAGTGTGGGAGCTGCATTTCTAACCACAGTGTGCTGGGATTTGAGCGGGGCATGGCCGTTGTTCACTTTTCCAGTGTTGACCTGTGCTGGAAAACAAAGAGGAACTTTGGAAGCACCTGCAATCTTTTGTTGACCCAGATGTTTAGGCATTATTGAACTCTAGGTTGTATAGACCACTCTTCTATAGGAAGGCATCCTCCTGCAGGAGCACCTCTGACTTTTTGAAGTACAGAAGATAATGGGGTACACCTTAGTTTTGTATAGGAATGTTTGCTGTCACTCAGATCTCAGCATGCTGGGAATCAGCTGGGTACATCCTAGAGCAGAGGCAGGTAATGAGCTGAGTGAGTGGCTGTGGTACAAGTTGTAGCTTGACTTTGGAAGTTTGGAGGTCTTGGCTGCAGCTTTCCTAATCTCATTTAAAGTCCTTATTCTTACATTCCGGTGGAAGAGCTCAGATCTAAACTGAAGGAATTTTCCACTTCCTCTAAGTTGCTCAGGCACTGCTGGATCTGTTGATAGCAATTTCTGTAATTGTGCAAGAGCAGTTTTAGAGAGTAGTGTGTCATCTTGTAAAAGCTTTAAGGAGCATGCTTTTTTAGTTTTAAATTTTTTTTATGTTCCCTCAAGGCTTTGGTGTCAGTATACCAGCAATTTTAACTATTCCTTTTTTCTTGTCTTGTGTTTGTATATGCAGGTCTACCAGGCAGGCACTGGCCAGCTGATGTTCATGAATAAATACCACGGAAGAAAACTCTCAGTCCAAGGATTCAAAGAAGCACTTTACCAGTTCTTTCATAACGGCAAATACCTGCGCAGGGAACTCTTTGAGTCCGTTATTAAAAAACTTACTGAACTCAAGTCTGTGCTGGAGAAACAGGAGTCTTACCGCTTCTATTCCAGCTCCTTGCTGATCATTTATGATGGGAAGGAAAGGCAGGAAGTTGCCGTTGACTCGGACCCAGAGGACCTAGAGGACCTTTCAGAGGAGTCTTCAGATGAGTCAGCAGGAGCCTATGCCTACAAACCAACTGCCAGTACTGTCGATGTCCGCATGATAGACTTTGCCCACACGACCTGCAAGTACTATGGAGAAGATAGTGTGGTGCATGAGGGCCAAGACACGGGTTATGTTTTTGGACTCCAAAATTTAATAGATATTATTAAAGAAATAAGAGACGAAAGTAGCGAATAAACAGTGTGAATGCACATCAGTAGAAAGCACTATTGTGACTCTTTGTATTCCAAAATTATTGGCCACTTTCTGGTGGTAGGCATCTTTACAGGCTCTGCAGGGACGGTCCCGTCAGAGTCAGACTTGTTCAGAGGGCATTTACTTACATTGGTGCTGGACCTAGCACTGGCAAAACTTGGTATCCTTATTTATTTTAACTTTCTTAAACATTCCATATTTGATTACTCAGATACCTCTGTTATCCCTGTGTGTATATGTTCCAATAAAATTCTTTTTGTTCGTTGTAAGTGATGCTTCTGTTGTTGCTGGTGCCTGAGGAGGAGATGATGCTCTGGTCTCTGGTGTAATGCCAAAGCAGCGTATGAACAGCAAGGCTTACCTGCCTCATGAGACCAGCAGTGGGATAGCACATCTGTCCTGGGCCTCCTGTCAAGGGTGATGAGCAAGCCCAGCAGAGCCACTGAGCTGCCAGGCCCCAACACCCACCGTTTGAGGAGAGGCTGAGACAACTGGGCCTGTGTGGACAGGGTAAAGACGACTTCTGAGAGGCCTCCGGATGTTCCTTCCAGCCAGAATGAGGACTGATCAGTGAGAACTTGCTCTTGAAATCAACAACCCGTTTCTTGTTCCAGGGTCTTGTAACTAGATCTTATGCAGTGTAACCTATTTCTAGAGAGCTATAGGTGTTATTTAACCTAAGCTGAGGCAAAAAGTGTAAAACTTGTACAGGATTAGCTGCAACAGCAGCAACCAGGGCAGAGCTGCCAAGCCTTCTGAAAAGTACCATAAGCAGCTTAAAGTCTTGGGACAAACTGACAGGAAGGAAGCATCAGAAAGTGAGAGGGTAGTGAGTAACTGAAATAACAGAGTAACTCTAAACCAACGGTTCTCTTAAGAGGAACATTTATTTATCTAAATGACTTCTCCCCTTGTGAGGCTTGTACGTCATCACGATAGTGCAAGAGAAAAATAGGCGTGGAAGTGCTGAGGTAAGTGTGGGGATGTTCGTGTTACAGATACTCAGAATGAAGGAGTCTGTGCAGAAGAGTCAGGTGAATCATCTCCCTGGCCCATACTTTGCCTGCAGGCTTGCTTAGGAGAGGGAAGGTGGGATGTGGCAGGAAGGCTGCAGATCTGTTCGTGGAAGGTCACCCTCTTCAGCTGGCTGTAGCCCTGCAGCTTCAGTTTCATATTCCCCGGCAGTTGCTATCAAGTTCTCCTGATCAAAGTCTCTGATGGCTCTCCTGTGCTCCTTTGTACTTTTTAAAGAAGTTTTTTACCTTTGCTTATACAGGAGTTTGTGGGTGGGGTTTTTTTGTTTGGTTTTTGTTTGGTTTTGTGTTGTTCCACAGTACTCAGGCACCAACTGATGTACCAACATCAAAACCAGGTATTTTTACATCTTGCAGTCACCTCACTATTTTATACCAGCATGTGTGGGCTATTTTCTCTGGAGAGGGGCTTGTCCAGCCTGAACAGGCCGTGTGTTGCTGCTGGGTGAGACTCCGGTGCTGAGTGCAGCCCCCGAGCTGCTCCTGGCACTGGCTGCAAAAAACCTTGGGCAAGGCGGGAGGATGGGGCTACTTATTCTTGGCATCTCAACTGCAAAATGCCTTCAGCACTGACGAGCAGCACTCCTGCCTGCTGTTCCCAAGATATGCCCAGCACAAGGAGAGGGGCCATGGCTGCAAGGTGATGTTTCCTTTTCAGTTCTTCAGTTTAGGATGTGATGTCCTCTGCTAATGAGCTAATGACGAGTCTCTTGGCAGGCACTGTGGTCGCCTATCATTGCTGCTACTTACGAATAAGCCTCCCTGTGCAGATTCATCTGATACATGATTTGACTTTGTAGTCTGAAATTAGCAGGGATAAAGTCCCCTAATGTGTTTGTGTTACGTAGGAACTCTGGAGGGAATTCATAAAATCCGATGAGAACAATCGCATTTGCTCTGATGCAAGCTGCCTCCAGAACAAACCCTCTTTGTTCTGCTGCCTGCAGACACGGCCCTGGGTACAGGCAGGGAACTGCAGAAACACTGCCAGCGGGGTAAGCTCGGCCTAGACATGGTTTTGGCAGTGTGGTGTCAGCAGCCAGACCTGGAGCGCTCGGGGGTCTGTATAGAATAATAGCAGACCCCCAGGTGCAGTTGGTGCGGCTGTAGGAAGGTGGAGGGACCTGCCCTGTGGGCTCAGGCCAGCAGTGCTAAAATCCTTCTGCCAATATTGTCTGAGGATTAGGAGATGCTGTGCCAGTGCTGCAAAGTAACAAGGTGGTTGGGAATTTCCTGGGCTGCAGCAGCTGGGGTTGGGGGAGCAGGGACAGAGAAAACCTCCTTCATTAGTTACTTTGAGGTGCGTAAGAGCAAAACGTCAGGAGGAAAAATTGCTCACTTCCACCACATCCTTGAAGGTTAAAAAAGGGGCAACCCATGTGCAAGTACCTCTAAATGGCATGTTACCTTGCAAAGTTCAAGAGCAGGTTTATTTTCCTTCCATGCTGTTCTGCACAGATCCCTCAGAGCAATTCCTTGTTTGTGGAAGGGCAGTTGTGTAACCGCCAACAGGCCGGGGCAGGAATGGGGTTCCCACAGTCCCTGTAAATGGCCATGCTACCTGCCCTGTGCCTGGGCTTCTTGGGGACACATTCTTGGGGGATGAACAGATTTTGGGGTTGGAGAGGGTGCGTGTGGTCACCTGCCTGTTGGCCCATGGCAAAGGACAGAGTGATGGAATAATGGGAGAGCAGCAGTTGGGCTGGGGAATAGACTTGAGGGCTTTTTTTGTTCCTGTGCATGCTCTGAGCATGGCTCCTGACAGCTCTGGTCCTCCCTGGACAGCGAGCTTCCCTTTGCGCTGGTTCTGCCAACAGGAGCACTGGGAAGGGGCAGCTGGGCTGGCTCCCTGATGTGTCCTGGGGAGCCCTGTGCCATGTGAGAGGCACCTTCACAGAGCAGCCCTGCTGCTGGGATGGGGGACAGGAGCTGGGACAGCCTGGCAGGGACCCCCCATTCTGTGGTTTCTGCAGCCTCTGCTCCATGGAGGACGATGCTGAGCGCACGTCCCTGTTCCTCAAGGCTCCCCTGTGTCTGGTCTCCTCCCTGTCTGCTTCCTGATGCTTGGAGAAGACCCACCTTTTCCTGCCAGCCCTGCCCTAGCAGGACCATCGCCCAGGGTGGCTGCAGTGTGCTGGGCCTGACCCTGCACCCGTGTCTTTGCAGGGGCTGGTTGAGAGCACATGGTCCAGCCTGGCTGGGTCCAGGCCCCCAGGCATCTGCTCCTGCTTTCCCATGGCTGCCCCTGCAGGATGCTGCACCAGCCCCAGGCTTGTGGGGAGCTTGCCTTACATAAATAGGTCACTTCTAGCCCAAAACTGGAGTGGCTGATGGGAATTGCCACGCATCAGCTGGCTAGAGATGAAATACATTCCTGCAGCTGGCACCAGTTTCTCCCCAGTGAATTGAACTCTGCTTTGCTGGCAGGGCCCTGGGGACTGAGGTGGGGGCTGAGTGGCCCTCTGTGGACCTGCCAGGGTGTTTTGGTAGGTGGCCTCCCTGGCACTGGGGCTGGGCAGGGCAGAAGCAAGAAGAGGCAGGGGACAACCCCCGGCCTTGGTGGAGGAGAGGGCACCTTTGTCCCTGCACTGTCCCATTCTGTGCTGCTGCCTCTTGAGTAGCTGCTGGAGTTCTTCCCCTGAGCTGGGTCTGTGCCAGTGGGGAGTGACACACAAATGCCTTTTATGGAGCGAGAACAAAATATTTCCTTGTGGCCAAGCAGTGACATGTCACAGGGCAGCAGCCCGACGTTGCTGTGCTCCCTGCCCAGGGGAGAATGGTTCACCGGTGGCTCTGGGCCTGCAAAGGGCTCAGACCCGAGCCACTGGGGGCACGGTGGCTCTCAGTGCACAGGGGCAGAGGGACCCCGTGCCCTGATGCCTCTGTGGCACCCACCACTGGAGACAGTGGGTGCTGTGTTGTGGCCCAGCAGCTGTGCCTTCCCCGTTTTTAATGTTGTAGTGGGGCTGGAGGGCACTCTCTGTCCATCCTGTGCATGGATCCATCCTCAGCACAGGGTGAGGGTCCTGCGCTGCCCTGTGGCCAGCTCCAGTGGTGCCCAAGCCTTGGAGCCATGAAGGGCAGGGCAGAGAGGGCAGGGAATGAATAGCCTGTGTCCCTGGCTGGGAGCAAAGCCACCTTCCTTCAATTGTATGGAAATGAGGGTTGGCTAAGGGGCGTCCCCCAGCCCTCTGTTGCCTGGCCTTTGTTCACAGCCTGTAACTCAGACACCTGAATGAGAGCAGAGCAAACTCTGGAGACAACTCCCACGAGGCTGAGCACCCTGTTCCATCAGTGGGGACCCCTGTCCCAGCACCCCTCACCTGTTAGCCAGGACCCGCTGCACCCACCCACCAGCCCAGGGCTCCCCCTCATGGAAAGGATGCAAGCAGGGCCATGCTCCCTGTCCCTCCTGCCCCACAAACCACATGGGCAACAAAGGGTGACACTGGCAGCAGCCTCACACGGTGGAGGCTGGTGCCTGCCATGCTGGGCTGCCAGCTCCAGATGAGGTGATGGGCTCTGTCTTCTCTTTCTTGGATTTGCACCATAGCAGTGGCCCCACCAGCTGAGCTGTGACAGGCTGCGTTGGCCCCGTGGAGTCTTTTCAATTTCTCTTTGAAAGGGAAACAGAGGAGCTCCTGCAGCCTGCGGAGCCGGGATCCGCTGCTGCAGCCCAGGCAACCCCTTGCTTTGCAGCTCTTCCACATGCCACGAGTACAGGACGCGAGCAGAGTGGTGTTGGGCAAGGCAGCATAGGCTTGCTTGGAGACGTGAAGCCAGGAGTCTCCTTCACCCGGCAGCCTTGAGGCTGGAAGCACGGCGTGGGGAGCCCAGGGAGCGGTGCTCTCGCTGCCGAGCACCTTACCCCTGCCCGCCACTTCCCCCAGCCTCCGAATGCCTTCTGCCTGGCTACCGGGTTGGTGGCAGAGCAAGTGGCATTGTCCTGACCCGCTGGTTCCCGCAGCACGGCACTGGAGCCTGCAGAGCTGCCCCGGCGGGGAGAGCTGGGAAGGGGCCGTGCCGGCCCGCAGAGTGCGTGGGCTGGCAAGGGGCTCATCGGGTCTGGACGCGAGCAGAGTTTAACAAAGAACAGGGAGCTGCTGTGTGAAGCCAAAGAGCTTGTTTTCCTGACGAGAAGCTCCAGGGCAGGCTGGGCTTTGTGCTGCTCGCCTTGTAACCTGCAGCGCCTCAATCCTTCCCGCAGCATCCCCCGGCCCCCCCGCCTCCACCATCCCTCAACTCTCTCGACCTTCTGTCTTCTTCGTTTCTAGGAAGTGCAGCTGTTGGCAGGCACTGGCTGCTCCTTCCTCCGGCCGCAGGAGGGGTCTGGGCCCCAGCCAGCCCCGGCTTTGTGCAGGACGGGTTGCGCAAGGAGCCCTGCGGGCAGCTCGGCCCCGCAGGCAGGAGGAGCAGAGCGGTCCCAGAGCCACCCGCTGCCCCGGCAGCTTCGGCTTCTCCATGTGTTGTGCTCCACGGGGAAACGGCCGCCAAAGGAGCAGCCCCTCGCTGATGTTTTTGGACTCAGCACGGATCATGGTGTTCCTTGCAAGAGGCAGGAGCAGGGTTTGCTCCTGCTGGGCGGAGCACCTTTCCCAGCTGCGGGCAGGCAGCACTGGCTTGAGGGGCTTCTCCTGTAAGGGAGCAGATGTAGCTGAAACGGTGAGATAATCTGGAGGCGATGCTGATGTGTGCAGTTGAGGTCCTATCTACAGCCTTTTAATGAGGTTTTCTGGGGCGTAGGGCCTCAGGACACTGGGAAACAGGGACATGTCCAAGAGATACACCAGTGCCTGGCCATCCTCCTCATAGACACCCCCAGTCCCCGCAGGACGCACTGAAGACACTGTCCCTGGAGATGTGGACCTGGGGTCCTCACAACACCTCACATCCCTATGACTTTTCACCCAGAGAGGCCTGGTGGGAATGCAATAATATTTGTATACCTAAAAGTAGAGCGATTGATCCCTCTGCTGTTTTGCAACGTGTTGACGAGCAGACGGTGCAGAATTATATAAGTGTATGTGGAGCTGGCAAGTTTGTGTTCCAATCATATGAGTGCTGTTGTGCAACGCTTCCCCTCCACAGCCGTGGAGGAAAACAGGAGTGTGGGGGCTGCCGTGCACGGGCTGAGCCCTTCACAGCTTACAGTGATCCCAGTCCCCAAGGCTCTGAGGGCAAGGGATGCAAGTGTTATTTCCCGAGGTCTCAAGTTCAGCCTTAAAAGTCAGCTGCAAGTGACGCAGCAGGATCCTTGCTCGTTGCCCCTCCCTGTCCAATATAAATCACCCGGCACTTGCAATTCAAAGCTGATTCCTCAGCAGCAGGAATTTGTCCTGGGCTCTGCATTTTACCCACATGCAGAAGGGTTTGCAGGAGTCTTTACAGAGGAAATCCTTCCCAGCCACTGTCTAGCAGAGCTGGGATGCTGTGCTGAGCAGAGGGAGAAGCTGGGGTGCTGCTGCTGCTGTGCACGTGGGAGGTGGGTGGTGGGTGCCTGCATCCCCCGCAGCTGCCTTTGCCTGCCAGCACAGCCTGTGCTGCCAACTTCGCGGAAACAAGGCGCCGTTATTCCAGCACAAACAGCTGGGCTCGTGCCAGGGAGTAGCCAGGGCTCACCTGGAGTGGGGACACAGCGGCAGGGTAAACACTGCAGCCAAAGCGGGCAGGGGACGCGCGAGCAGGGAATCTCATCCCTGTGGTATACGGGTAGCACAAAGAAAAATGACTCCACAAGCGGGAAGGTTTTCCCTCCTGCAGTGGCGATCCCTCGCGGCCCAGCCCTTGCCCACCGTCATGCTGTGCCCTGGGCATCTGGAAGGGACCGTGACCAGGCAGGACGTCCAGACCTGAAAGGCTCCGAAGGATTCAGCCCTGGTTACATCTCACAGTTCCAAATCAAAGCACCCGGTTGTCTTTCCAGCCTGAGTATGCCCAACTTCAGCTCACTGCAGTGATTCCCGGTACCCGCCGCAGTGGGGAAGCCTAGGCAACCGCTCACTCCCACTCCATCCTCCATCCCTGCGTAACCAGGATCAGCCAGAATTACCTCACTGCCAGTGCTGGGAAAAGCAGGGGCCTGGGTGGGCTGTGCTGGGAGGAAGCAGGGGGTTCTGGCCACTGCAAGCCTGGTTTTTATTGTATTACAACCGGCGAGATTGGGTTGTGGAGGGTTTCTGGATGAATTAAACTCTCGTGTAACTGTGAGCAGGGATCTGTGGAGTGTTCCATCTCTGCATCCCTGCATTCCGGCAGGATGGCAGGGTGCGTGAGGGCTGTCTTTGTGGTGGGCTTAGCTGCAGGAGTATGTACCAGTCCCACTGGGGTGCTGTAACCAGGTCCCCACCCACCCTGCTCCGAGGCTCTCTATGCTGGCTTTGCCAGGTGAAAAATTTGCCTTGTTCCCAGGGCAGTGTGGAGAAAGCCCTGGCTGGGGAAGAGGGAGGGGGGACGATGGCCTGCAGGGCTGCCACCCGCTTCCCTGGGACAGTGAGAAGGGCTCAGACCCCTGGCGGGGGCAGCAGGAACAAACGGAAGCTGCTGATGTCGCGGGGGAGAGAGGGCTTGCAGGGGTCTTGGGCTTCTTGGGGTATTGTCTCAAAGAGTTGTTCTCCCGGAATGGGGTAAAGAGATGAATGGGGCTGGGGGCTGCTGTGTCTTCTTGGAGAGCTCCAGGCCTGATGGGCCATGTCCCATGTCCCCACGGCCGCGTGCCAGGTCACTGTGTCCTCTGCGGGCCAGAGCCAGCCCTGGTCATGCCATGATCCCATGCTGGAGGAGTGGCGGGGAACGGGACCGGCCCAGGGGAGCTCGCTGGGGGAGCTGCTCGTGGCACCCAGGGTGGGGCTGGCGGGCATACAGGGACTTTGGGGACCTAATGGTGCCAGGTGCTCCAATACGGGAGTCCGAGAGGAGGGGCTGCTCGGGGGCACCCGCCGGGAGGGGCAGATTTAGTGGGGAAGCGATATGCCTGCGGCCAGCTGGGCCACGGCGGGGGTCAGAGCGGCCAGGCGCGGGTGGGCGATGGGCGGGAGGCGGGAGCAGTGACCCCGGGAGCTGGCAGTGAGCGGGACAACGGTGTGATGGAGGAGGGACACAAACGGGCCGGGGAAGCGTCCGTGCTTAATGGATCCTGACAACGGCCCGTCGGGGGTCGGTGCCAGGGGTCAGTCC
>WEIT01006672.1:326525-381540 GCA_013389985.1 Dryoscopus gambensis
GGGCAGCGGGGCTTTCCTGGCGGTCCCAGGCTGGGTTTGTGCCGGGGCGGTGGCAGAGCGCAGCCCGGTGCTCGGAGCAGCTGCCCCCTGCTCTGAGCAGCCCAGCCCCAGCCGCTCGCGTGTCCCCTCCGGGAGCCGCTGGCCCGGCTGGGGAAACGGGTGTGCGGTTTCTGTGGCCGTTTCTTCAGTGTCTTCGGCAGGCGGGAACGGTCTGGGACACTGGGATGGGAATTCGGAGGTTGCAGGGAGGCAGGAGACATCTGCTGGGGTGTCAGGCTTGGGGGTACCAGCCCCGCGGGTCAGGGATAAAGTGAGAGCTCAGGAGGCTCATGCGGGGAAGGGGGCTGGGTATGGATCCCCAGGGTGCCATCTCCACGTCAGGAGCCCAGGGCCTGAAAGTCTGGTGGGCTGTTCACTTCTGCACAACTGGGAGAGGACGATAGGAAAATCCCTGGGAGATGCTGAGGGGGATTCTCCTCCGTGGAGTGAACGTGGTTACAGGTAACCTGGAATCTCCCGGCCAGCAGCCGTGGTTGGTGTAAGTTAGTGGCACTCCTGTAGCCGTCTCCGTGCTGGCTGTTCAGCCTGGGCGCTCTGTGTGTGTGGTACCCCCACACTGAGAGGACAGTGAGGGGTGATTGTCCTCCTTCCACCCACACACCATGACACCCACAGCAGAGCCCTGCTGTCCTGGGGGCTGGGAGAAGCCATGGCAGCTGCCTGCGATGGCAGCACTTACAGCCAAGTCGGTGATACTGGGAATTAGAGAAGGTCCAAACACCTTCTGTGGCCCTAACTGGGGTCAGAGGATGGTGTACAACTTTTGGCTGTTAGGGCGTGAGCACTGTGCCCATGCCGGTGTCATGGGAAAGAGGTTGAATGTGGCTTGTACAGTGCAGGGGTTGCTTAGTGGAGGCTTCTGAGGGAAAACATGGCTTCTGAAATTGAAACAGGTGTTTCATATGGAACTAATTCATGGGGGTTTTTATACTTTTGGGCCTCGGGATAGCTGTGGGATCTGGATGCTGAGGACTCTTTGCATCCGTGAATGGGTAACTGCACAGAAATGCATGTGAATGTTACAAATGGGCCTTTTGGAGTCTGACTGAAAATAGTGACAACTCCCTTTATTTTAGTGTGCTGCTGCTGCTCCTTCAGATGGCATTGAATTTCTGATTAGCAGTAACTTAGGCTGTAAGTAAGTGTGGGTGTGGGCTTTGCAGAACACTCCAGTGAGACAAGCATTAACAGGAGAGTGTGTACATGTGTTAGGGCAACACCAGGTCCCTCTGATAGCTGCTTGGTCCATCCATCCTGTGAGGCTGGGGCTCTTCTGCAGCCTGGCAGGATGGCCTGATGGGAGGGGACATCTTGTGTATCAATAAGCCCTTAAGCTATTTACGGAGCTATTTAGTTACTAAGCAAAGCCCTTATTAACTGCTAGATTTTAAAACCCCACAGTGGCATAGCTCCAGGTTGCTGCTCATGAGTTTCCTCTCTGCAGTCTCCTGCTTCATTTGCTTGTGTGGCGTGACGTCTTCTCGCTGCTGTGGGTGCAGGAGCCTTCTCCTAGGCTTCTCACTCGTACCAGTTTTTCCTGCAGGTACCTTGCTAGTAAGCATTTCAAAATCTTACAGGAAAAATATTTATTCTATGACTTTACATTCATTTCTAACATTATATTTTGCTACGGCCTTAACACAGCTTGCAGCCTACCAGGCTAACTCCTGACGTGTTAGTAATGTTAGTGATGCACTGATATTAAAGCAGCGTTGCTGGTGACTTTGTGAGCATTCCCTCTAGTTCAGCTGTAACTTTCCCAAATGCCTTTCGACCTTGTTGCAGGAAACAGAGAGTCTTCCCTGCATCTGCTCATCTGTGTTTTGGCCATTACATTTCCAGCACCTGTACTTGTTGATGATGTGTGAAGCAGCAGGATCTAATTTGCTGCTCTGCAGTTGCAGTCATCCTCTGAGACTGACTTTCTGCTGTTGCATCCTGCCAGCTCTGAAGAGCTGATGTGAAGTCAGAACGTGTGTTTATTCATGGCAGAAAGCATCTGCTCACTGAGAGTGTGCTTGAGACTGTTTGCTCAATGTCCAGGAGGAGTGCAAACAATTTGTCACCCAGTTTTGGTTTAATAAGAGCGCTGAGACCAATTAGTGACAGTGGTTTGGGAGGCAATTAATGCTGCCCCAATCACAACAGGGAAGAAATACTGTTAATGATTAGTGTTAGCAGGGAGAGAGAGTGGCCAACAGGAGTCACCATTGTAAAGGTAAGCTTGGCCTTCCTTAGCAGTGCAGTCAGGTTCCAGGTGAGCAATAGGCTGGAGAACAGTCACAGCCCCTCGCAGCAACCTGCTGAGAGGATGCTCACGGGGGAGGCTTGGGCTGCTGTTGCTGCTGTGCACTATTAGGAGCATTAGTTTTCTTCTGAGGTCCTCTTGAGCTTCAGGGGTTTTTTTTCTCAGCTTTCATAGATATGGGATATTGATGCCTTGACTTGTCTAGAAGAAAAAATAATTCCCAGTTATTAATGAATGCTTATTTTTGTCTGATGTCTTTTTGCAGAATTTTGTACTGAAATCCTTGTGGCTCAGCATTGCTGTTAAAGGAGAGTTCATTGTAGTGGGGGGTAAAAGCTCCACCAACAAATCCTTCTTAGAATGCCCCTAAGAAATAAGTTGGGGCCCAGCCAGAGCACCAGAAGGTGCAGATGATGTGAAGTTAATTTGAGTCGATTAGAAACGCCCAACTTCAGCTGATATTCCTGCTGATTTTACTCTTCTGTAGTTCTCTTTTAGCTCCTGTTTGGGTTATTAAGAGTCATTTCAAGCCGAGTGCCATTCTGGGGATAGATACTGGGGCCATCAAGCAGCGAGAGGGGAGGGCTGTGCTGTTAAATGGGGCAGCTTGTGGACCGCTCACAGAGCGAGTTGCTTGTTCAAACACTGGCCTCACACGTGGCTTAGCCCTGGCTCTGCATGCCCATGGTGGAGATCTCAGGGGGCCACGACACCAGCAGGCACGATGGTGCCCAGCAAAGTCATGTACTCGGGGGCTGGGGGTGCTGCTGCCAGACAAGTGAAAACATGTTCCTAGCACTGTGCTGGTGACAGCACGAGGGTAATTGCCTCCAGCTACTGGTGGAGCAAGAAATGTGCTAGTATCTAATGCCAGGTGAATACTGCTGCAGCAAAGCTGTCAGCTCAAGTGCCAGGCCTTCCTCTTGAATGCCAAGGTGCCCGTCAGCATGAGGTTGGTCTTCTGTCTCCAGCTGTGTGCTGATGCTTAAGTGATGTATGAGTGGCAGAAAAATGGGGAGGTTAAAATGGAGCTAAGGGTGTCCTCTGGAGTCAGACAGTCACTCCAGAAGATAGGCATTTCAAAGCTTTATGTGCAGCTGTAAAAGATTCAATTTGGGAAGCTTGCTTAGGTGCAGGAGGTTCACTCAGTGTCAGGAAGGGACAAATGCCAAGTCTAGCAAATAATAAGGTTCCTTTCTGTGGGATAAATAGCTGCATGTTGCTATTATTATGATGGAACATGGAATTTTGATATGGGAGTGTGGCGTTACTCCAGCTCTGGATGAAGATTACAGGCTGTAGTACACCAGCACCAGGAGCACAAAGGGAGTAGTTGTCCTGGAAGATGCTGAGCTGTGGGTGACACTTGGCCTGCCAGGAAAGCTGATCTGCTCTGCTCCTGGTGGGGCAGGGGCTGGCTGTGGTGGTTTGCTCCTGCTGTGGGACCCACGTCCGGGAGCAGCTGGGCTGCTTCAGCTCTCAGCTTCACCAGGCACCACGGCTGATCCTGCCTTGTCTCATGTCTGTACCGACCCAGGCTGCATTCCCTGTCTATGGAAGTGTGAACATTACATGCCGAGGAGAGGAATGGCAGCTTTAAAATGCTGTATTGGTAAATGTCAGGGGTGCAAAAATAAGTGCTAAGTCGCAGGGGGATGTTTCCTGATGAAGTGGGAATGGTTTAGCCTGCTGGCTGCTACAAATCAGCTGCTCAGCTGTATTAAGCCATTAGGAAATAGCTTTGAAATGACTATTAATAACCTTTTCAAAATTACCTTAAATTTATTTAGAATAACAGAGAAATTGTTTGTAATTTGGATTTTGAGTCTCTGTTCATGCTTTCACATTGTACCTTTGGAGGAGCAGAAAAAGGTCTGTCTGGATGCAAAGGTGTGCATGCTGATGGCCAAGAAGCTTTGGACTGTCTGGTGAGAACATGGAGCCAAGCAAAGAGTCTAACAAGCATTTTGAGGATGCCTTGGATTGCTGTTTGCTGTATCTTTTTCTACAAGAATAAACAGGCATGTGATAAAAATAAGAGACTGCTTTGTGCAGCCTAGCAACGACTTAAAATTCTCCTGCAGCACGAGCAAGTGCATAGTGGCAGAGCACAGGTAGTCCTGGCCAGGCAGGCACAGGAGAGATGTGTCACCTCCCCAGCGGCAAAGAAGAGAGGTTTCTGTGGGGGAGTGAAATCTGAGCACTCTCTGTTTGCCCAAACTGTTCTGTCCTGTTTTGTGCTGTAGCGACCTGGGTTCAAGACTGGAATTGTGTGGTGCAGGGTGAAGTACTGTAGGAGCTGCCTTTCCTTGCAGACCTGGGCATGCCAGGGCTCAGAGTGTGGGTCTGACAGCTCGTGGCCACTCCTCCAGCCTGATCCCACATCCTACACCCAGCCTTGCTATCCAGCCTTCCCCTGAGCTGCCCCTGCTCTTGTCAGCCCCACTCTCAGTTAGTTCAGTTCACCAGCTTGCTGGAAAACTCCTCATTTCTAATGGTGCTGCTTCTCTGCCAGGATGGCACGTGCATTGGTTTGGGGATGGAGCAGCACGTGCCAAGGCTGGTGCTGTGTAGGATCACTGTGGCAGCTCAGGTGCTGTCAAACCTTCCACACTGCCATGGAGACAGTGATGGTTGTGGAACACAGATAGAATCATAGAATAACTTGGGTTGGGAGGGACTTCAAAGATCATCTAGTTCCAACTGCCCAGTTGGTTGTACATTGTCAATCACAGAATGGTTTGGGTTGGAAGGGACCTCTGGAGATCATCCAGTCCAACTCCCTGCCGAGGCAGGGCCACCTAAGGTAGGTGACACAAGAATGTGTCTGGGTGGGTTTTGAGAGTCTCCAGAGATGGAGATACTGCAACTTCTCTGGGCTTGCTGGAAACTGAGCTTTGGCAATTGTTTGCTCTAAGACTTTCTCCCTCCATCTACATAAAATCCAGCTTTAAACTTGGTGCTCCTGACCCTTGGCGGAGTTGCTCTCGTGGTTCCTGAACAGGTGATGATTGTACAGCTATTGTACGGACTGTCCCCTGTGCTGCAGCCTGCAGCATTATTTGTCATCTGCTGCAGGTTTGACAGAGCTTTCAATGGGCTTGAGAGCTTAATCGCAATACTCACACAGATCCTGAGTAAGTGCTTAGGCTAAAAATAAAAGTTTTATTTTGGAGAATAGCAGTTGGTAGCGCTTTGCAGCTGAGGCTGCATTTCTTGACACATGCAAGAAATTGAAAAAACGAAGCATTTTTCTGTGGGCTCTCACTATAGCAGAGATGCTGTCGTGTCAGAGCTGCTCATGCTTTGAGATGAAGTTTTATTCTTGAGATTAAATGACACAGTCAGGGGAATTATAGCCATTTCTAATTACTGTAGCTAAACACTTGAAATTTTAACCAGAAGTTCTACAGTCTTTCACAGTCTAGAATGATTAAAGTAGAGCTACGGTAACGATCTTTAGCCTTGGCTGTGAAGACATGTTCTTATCACTTTTACTCCAATTAAAAATAATTAGGCTTTTTGATATCAGATAAAATTTGCCTTTGTGGCCTGGACACCCACGTATGAGCAGCACTGGTGGCATGGTCTTATCGCTCCTGTATCATGGGTGGAGTGACACTGGTGGATGCATGGATGACTCCAGTGGGCTGGAAATACTAAGCCTGTTTCAGGGTTGAACAACATGAAGGCTGCTTTGGTCAGAAGTGAGCAGGCAGTAGGGACATGTCCGAGAGTCCATGTCCACTCTTGAGCAACGTGACTGCAGCTCTGTTTGCCTTGGAGGAAGGGCAAGGGGAGGGAGCAGACTGGAAAGAAGAAATATGCCATTTTCTTCTCAGCCTTCGGAGAGGCTCTTGCCCAGAGCAGACAGACACAGATTAGTTCCCAACTTCCCTGCGGGGTCACAGTGTCTGCCAGGTCATTCGCACCCCTACTTTGTAGGGCTGGGCTGTGAGCATTTCACAGTGTTGCACAGGTGATCACCTGCTGTTACCTTGCAATTTTACTGATCAAATCTGTAATTTTTTTTTTAACCTACTGTATGATTTTTGAATGCTTTTCATCGGAAGAAAATGGCTAGACTTTCTTTCCTTGTTTACATCTGGATGATGATGAGCTTCTTACTGCAAAGGGAAGAACTGCCAGCTTTGAACTAGGAGCATCCTTGCTCTGTGTTTGTGCTTCTGCGTCACTTCTCACAATCCCACTCTTGTGTTTCCTTTGTGGATTTCCAGCATCTCATCAGGTGAACTCTTATTAGGAAAAAAAATCCTAAACCACAAAAAAAAAACTGGAGGAGGAAAGATTTGTATTGAAAGAAACATGGAACCAATAAACCAGAAAGTTCATAGAAATTGATTTTCTTGTGATTGTTGTTCTGTGTGAAGTACAGGTGGGAGCAAGACACTGAAGAGCAGGGAGGAATTCATGTTTCTTGTCCTTGAAGAAAAATGGACTCTGTTAGTGATGACGGGAAAACAATGTGAAGAGTCCTCCTCCTTGCAAGAGAAGAGTAACCTCCATACTCGGGACAGCCTGTGAACTAGGAAAGGCTGTGACAAAAGCAGACTATATCAGGGTCACTGGCTGACCTAAGAAGATCGCTTGCAAGGCCTCGGACACATTAATGCTCATGGGGGAGGTCAAATCCCACTGTGTAAAGTGGGTATTTACATCTGTCAGTGGTTGAAACATGGAAAACAGCTGAACCTGTCTGTTGAGGAGAGCTCTGCTTCTGGAACAGAAGCAGCCTCCTTTTTATTCTGTTCCTTTTGTAGTTCAGCTGTACATAAAAACAAACAGAATTTGTAAGTGCATCCCAGATTTACTCCCTCATGAACGATTTAAACTTTGTCATTCCCAGACAAGATTATGTATTCAGTGTGTGAGCTGTCAGCCTGGGTATTGGAAGAAGGACAAATTCCAGAAGGGTTTTACAAGGAGGGAAGTACAAGCAGCCTTAGTATGCAACTCTAGCAGTAGATGGCCTGCAAGACAATTAGACTTCACAGATACTAACATTCCACATGGCCATTGCCACAACCAAAATTTTATAAGCCACAGGTTCTAACAGGGCTCTGTGTGCAGAGCTTTTTAAATTAAAATGCGTGTGCATTGTATTTCTTCCAGAGACAAAACCTTAAATTGAGGCTTTCATCTTGGCCATATCAGAAAGAGTTGGCTCTATTTATTTCACTAAAGAAGTGTATTTGTGTGCAGGCTTGCAGGGGCTGTGAGGGCTGGAAGTGTTTGGTGTTGGACTGGAAAATCAGCTGGTCCTGCAGGGCTGGTGATCGCTGCCTCCCAGAGTTGCTGTTGCTGTGTGAGCAGACTGCTGTGTGATGGGTGCCAGCTTCTGGTGGGAAGGAGGTCTTGCTTCCAGGGCTGACACTCTCCAGAGAGAAGTGGGTGCTGGCACTCTTGGAGGACCCCAGTTTGTGCTTTTTCTGTGAGTTGGCACCTGGATCTGAAAAAGCCTTGTTGTATTTAGAGGAAAAATTCTCATTTGAAATGGCAGTCCACCGGTAATTCTTTCTGTGGACCCTGACTGACCTCATTGCCTCAGGTCTGAGTTGCAGCAAGAATTGTGGGTCCTGGTCCTACTTCTGGAGGAGCATCACTTTCCTTACCCAGCCAATGGCTCACAAATAAAATTTTGACCTTTAAAAGAGGGTCTTGTCAAACCTAATTTGTCTTGTCTTTTATCACATGGCAAAACCTTTGATTTTAAAACCAGGATTTTGAAGCTTGTCATGTGAGAAGTGGAACAGAGGACACGATTCATTACTGCATCTGTCTCTGCTCCCCTTCGGCCCGCATTACGTTCTTACCACAGGGATACTGATCACTTTTCTGGGGAAAGCTCCGTCAATGCTGACAGGCAAATAGAGTTGTCCAAAAGACAAACCCCACCACCTTGGAGTGGAGGCCCAGCTTCCCGTGCAATCATCTGTGTTCATGCCCTGCAATGCAGAGCTTGCGTGCCAGAGCTGTTTGCTTCCCTTGCAAGGGAACAAAGAACTAAAACTTGTCCTCTTTTAGCATGAGCCTTAGGCAAGAAGGGGAAGTAAGATTTTGTCAGTGTGTGCTTTTTAGAGTGGGATGGGAAGTCTATAGGTTTGTTTTTCCTGGTTATTTGCTTGCCTGTTGAAGTTGTTTAGAAGAAGTTGTCACTCCTTTCCTCCTTGGAAGCTGCTTGCTTCTTGTGAAGCCCAATGTCCTGCCTCCTGTTCATCTGGACCAGCTAAAAGGGCAGTGTCACCCAGCTGCAAGTGCAGTGAGCCTATTCCTCTGGCTCAGGCTGCCTTTCATGCTAGTGGGATGTGCTTCTGAATAGGGATCTCCTGTCATGCCAGTGCCGGGGGGAAGGTGTCCCATCTCTGCTGCTTTGACCCCCTTCCCTGCTCAGGCTGGGGTGGTGTGTGTGAAAGTGGTCTGCAAGGTGTTGATTTTTTTCTGTGACCTGGAAATGCCACCATAGGCTGATATTTTAGTTTGTTCAGTTGCTCAAGAGTTATAATTAAAAAATTAAAAAAAAAATCAAGCTGTTGGACTAGGCACGCTAGAATAATTCCAGGCTGTGGGTCGTTTCTTGCTAAATCACTGGTCTCAAGTTCAGATTAGATCTTTTCTAAGTAATAACTATTAATTATTTCTTGAGGTTTTTTGTAGTCTAAGTAGGGACAGTGCCTTGTAGTATGGAAACCTGAGGGCAGGCCCCAGATCCAAACCTTCTATTATATTGCATAAAAAACAAAGGGCTGAGGGAGAAGATGAGGCAGGAGCTGCAAAAATAGACACTCACCCACAAGGAGGTGGGAATTGCTGGGATGATGTCTTGATGAAAAGGTCTTGAATGCCTATCCATGGGGTTTGTGCCTGGGGCCGTACCTCCCCAGCTGCTAATGTAGCTGGGGTGTCATCTCCCACTGTTCCTGCTGCCTGCTCCCCCTCCACTGCTCTCAAGCTCACTGGCTGAGAGGCTGAGCTCAGCCTCTGAGTTTCATCCTCTTTCTCTGGAGGTGGAAAGAAAGCCTTGATGGACCACGCAGGTGCTTTTCACCCACTCGCACCTGGAGGATGGAAGTGGTTGGACAGGTTTTTGGGGTGGAGGGCTCTCTGTCAGCCGAGTTCAGTTGGTGTCCATGTGCTGCGATGAGAACCAGGGCAGCTCCTGTGGAAACCAGATGGCTGCCTAGAGACATCAAGTTGAATCTCTCCACCGAGCAGACAAATGCAAACCTCCGTGGCCTCTGAATCTGATGTGGTGACAATTCCTTTTTGTGTAAAATGGGTGAATTCTGTGCCTTTCCAGATTCCCTTTTTCCTTTTCCTGAGGAAAGGATGCATGTTTGGAGGGGGACAGACAGACTATGGTTTGAAGGGTGATTTGCATCCAAGTGACCTGCCAGAAAACAGGTCCATGGGCCCTTTCCCTCTGTGTTCAGGCTTAGCTATCCCTGGGGAATATTTGGGGAGAAGCTCAAGTATCAGGAAAGTCCACATTTTTAGCATGTTAAAAGAATAATTGCATGAAATCCCAGCACCTCAAGTAAGAACGATGATAATAAAAAATTCATTACCTACTTACTGCAGAAGCTTAGGGACTTCCCTGAGCCTGGCCAGATCAAAGTGTTTATAGATGAAGACGTTTTCCATTTGACATCAAAAAAACAATGTCCATTGAAGTGCCAAGTTCTAAGTAATGAAGTTTTTGCCCTAGAATCAGCTTTATTGGCTTAAACCATAAAATACATCCCCTTTAGTTTGGTATTTTTAAATTGCTTTCATGTATCTGTCTTCCATTAGCTTGATGACAAGAGATAGCAGCAGCAGCATGGAAATAATTGTGCAGTTTTTATCAAGGGACCTGTGCAGTATAATTTTTTATATCAGAGATGGAAAGAAACCCCTCCAACACTGAGTTTTTGGAAGCATCATCTTGCCCGTGGTCTTGGGCTGCCTTAGAAGCATTGTCCAGTGATGTGGGACATCACTGATGTGTGATGATTCTGAGATCTGAGCCTTCTACAGGCATGAACATATGTGAACTGGCTGTATACTTGAGCTTGAGATCTCAAAATCATATTGAGCTCTGGTCACTTTAAAAACTTTTAAATACTATTAATATTCTGTTAATGAATGAGCATAAAGGTTCTCCCAACAAAATCCCCTGTTGGCAATGTTTGGTCTCATGTGACTGTGGATGGATGTGGAGGACCACACAAACCTCGTAGCTAGGCTGAAGGGAGTCAGGAGTGGTGAAGGGTGATCAGCCCTGACCTGGAAGAGTTTAGAGGGAAGGGAGAAAGAAAACGTGCACATGAATTGTGCCAACCACACACCATCAGAGTTACTGTCACCCTTTGCTTGCTGTCGGGCAGCTCCAGACCTCCATGGAAGAGGTGAGCTGAGTCCTGGCCATCTCCATTCCTGCCGGATTTGTCCCATGTGATATGGGCTGGGAAGATTTCCTGAAATACAGTGGTTTGCTCTCACCAATGCCACTGTGCGAGATGGGTGCTGACACAGGTGAATGTGGCACATGAAGCAGCAGATGCAAGAAATTGATCCTGTAATGAGCCATGGGAGCTGCGAGCAACTTTTGCACGTGGGAAATGAAGAATCTAACAATGCAGGTTTTTTGTTTACTGCCTCGGGAAGTGAGGAAAACAGGATTATGGCTGTATGGCTGCCTGAAGCACAGTGTCCTAAGGGGACATTCCCCTCCTGTTCCCATTTCTTTGTGTTTTCTGGGGAGCCTGTGCCACTTTAAGCTTGGAAAGGAGATGGGATTATAAATTGCAGCTAAAGCAGAGGCTGTTTTTCTCCGGCAGATAGTGTGGGACACTAATGAATTGCTTTTCTTCCATAACTCACCTCTTACTTCCTCATAGGTGAAATGTCAGCAAATCCAGTTGAACTCTTTAATCTTTTTTTAAGGTAAGAAAGCCCACTGAACAAACCCCAGAATTTGTTCTTAAGCTGAATCTTGAGATAACTGTAAGTTAGCCTCATTCCTTTGATAAACAGAGCTAAACTTTAGCTAAACTAAGCAATTCTCAAGGTACTTTTGTAGGTCAGTGGAAACTGTCAGTCTGTCAAAGTTTTGCAGCACAGAAAAATAGTGTTCTGTTGTCTGCCAGTCAAAAACAACTGCAGGACCCTTAGTTCACGATTTTCTGAGGTTTATTTTGGCTTGTGCTGTTGTCTTTATGATCACACATATAACAGTGTAAGACACTGCTGTAGATCTCAGTGGCATCTTCATTGGTTTTGGGGTATGAATTAGCTTTAGTTTTATCATTGTCCCAGTAAAGCTCGATTGCATTGACTCACTGGATTTGGTGAGAGTCAGGAACAGAAACATCAGCAGAAACATCCACTTTACCAAGAATAAATGTGCTTGCAGGAGCAGCTCTCAGCTAACAAGGATGTGTGCACACTTGCGTATTTTGTCTGTGACCAGTTAGCATGATTTCCCCCTTGACAGTGCAGCATGTATGGAGTATTTCAGGCCCTCTGATACCGCCTCCCTTGCTGCCCTGCACCTGCATTCTCAACAGTCTTGAAATGGCTTTGCTGTCATTAGCTGGCACACCTAACTTTGTGTAATTCTTGTGAATAGCACTGATAAGCCAAAAGCATGAATAACATCCCCTGTTCCATAGTGCTACTCTGAACACTTTAAAATATAGAGCTACCAAAACCCATGGCAGAGGATCCTCTTTCAAAGGATGTTCCTTGTCTTAGCTTTACTGTGGCCTACCTGAAAGCAAATGAGCATGCGAGAGTTATCTTTTCCTGGGAGTCTGGTTGTTGCACTGTTTAAATCCCTGAATGAGTAATTTGTACCAGGCTGAAGTCATGAAGGATCCTGGTGGCTGGAAGAAGGCTGCTGGGTCTGGACGTGCTGTTCTGCTTGGGAGGGGGAACTTGTTTGAGATTCCCGTGCTGGAAAATATGTGCCCACCCAAGAGGAGCTGTGTTTCCTCCACACTGGTGGGAGCTGGTCAGTACAGCTTGAAAATGTTGGGGTGAGTGAAGGTGGTTGGGTATCCTGGGGTTTCCCAATACTCATGTTTAAAATCTTTGTGCCTGTGACCCAGAGGGGGCTGTGGAGAGAAACTGCTTGTGAGATCCATATTGTGGGAACATTATATGGGCACTTGCTTTGGAGAAACCTTGTAAATATGCTTGCTCTCTTGGGTCCATGGCCTGAAACACCATTAGCGGAGAAGTCCTCAAGGACCTTGGTTTATCTTTTATGCTTAGGAATTGTGTGAAGGGATGATAGTAAAAGTACTGTTGGCAATTGATCTCTCCACTTTGGAATGAGTGTTGCTCCATGAGAATGTGGACCTGCTCTCTTTGAGCAGAGAAGCAGCATAAGCTCCTTTCTGTGTTTGCTTGGAGCAATTCTACTCCTGGTAAAAAATACTCAGGTTTTTCTATATGGTGATCTGGGGATCATTTTATTTCAGAGGAGGTCACACATGTAATCTGATCACATGACATGGTAAGTTGAGTTCCAGGTAGGATGCACCAGTAATTTGTGGAAGGGAAATGCTCATTACAGAGGAAAACACTGGGTTTTCTCCATGAGTTAGTGTGTTCTGATCCTGCCCTGCTGGCTTTATTTTAGGTGTGCAGGGGAGCTGCATCCCTTCATGGCAGAGGAAGCACTGCTTATTCTGCATGTAGAGTCCAAAACACAGGAAAATTCTTTTCTATCCTGACTGTTAACTGATCCTGCAGCAGCAAGCTGCCTTTGATCCTCCCGACTAGAATGATCTTTGGGGAGAACTTTCCAGGGCCTCTCTCAGGTTTGCTCACAGTAATGCAAGACAGGTTTTCATCTCACAGTGACAGCTTAGCAGGAAAGAGCCTCGGCTGTGCCAGGCCTGGCAGCTCTGATCCTGGTGCTGCTCAAAAAATCCTGGGGATTCATATCTGGTTTACAGTTTTGTGCAATTTACAGCTGTCCAGGACTAAAACTAGCTGATGACTTTCCTGTGGTTGCCCCTTGAGGATGGAAGCTCTTTTCCCTCATTAATGGCTTTAATGAAATACATATGGCTGTTCATCCAGCGGATACCAGAAAGCGGCTTTGCTTGGTACATCTCCTGACTTGAATCATTCATGCCAAGCCCACAGGCTCTGCGCTTCCTTGAACAGTGACCTGTGCACCCTCCTTGCCCCTTCTCCTTCTTGCCTGGCCAATGTTCCTGGGTTGTACACCTGTGCCTGCTGCCAGGTCTGTCTTCCCATGTTCGCTGGGACTGAGGCAGCAGGTCCAGTTAATTTTCCATTCCCCCATTTTCTGTCTGTATAAGAGGCACTTCATAATTTGTCCATGGTTTTAGGCTTTTATGCCCAAAGCTACATCATAACTCCAGAGTGCTGCCTCCTGACTCTTTCCGGAGTGCTGATCATGGGACAGGAGGATTTGCCAAGAAAAGCTGATAAATCATAAATTCCTGTGCAAGATGAATCACAAGTTACTACATCTTTCTCAAACACGCAACTGCAAGGTGTTACATCAGTGCCAGTCTATGGCATGCAGGAGGAAAGTCCCTTTTGGTTAACGTGTACATACAGCCTTTTCTGCATCTGTCTTTGGGCATCAGTTGAATTGACAACTTAACTGCAGTTTTTTCCTGCTTGACCCCTGGAACCTTTGCTCACTTGATCCTCATGTACTGGAATGTGCTCCAAGGCAGGGGTGAATGGCAAGGGAAAGACTTCTCTTGATCGTGGTAGAAATTTGAATTTTTTCATCCTGTGTTTTATATAACTGTCACCTTTCTGGCATTTTGCTACAATCTCTGCTATGAAAATAGATTGTGGGGGGGAACTGAGCCTTCCTCTTTGAATGCCAGGAGAAGAGCCAGGACTTGCACAGTTTTCTAGTCTTGTTCTTTCCTCTGGGCTCTGACCTTGCTGCTTGTTCTAGCAGCACTTGGCAAACCTGATTAACTGCAAAAAGAGTTTCTGTGGCTGGATCTTCATCCCACATCCGTGTTTCTGCCAACTCAATCAAAACAAAGATAGGCTGAGATTAGCACCTTGCACTCTTCCCAGCACTCTGGGAACTTAGAAATTAGTTGCATTTTTGATCATAATTAATATAGGGGCTTTCTTATAGACCTGTGCTAATTGTGTGCTAGTGATCTTGGAGCTGTGCTGAATCTCAGTGAGCAAAGGACATCTGTAACAGTTTTTTGGGCTACCAAACTGAAGACTACACAAAGTCTGGCAAAACCCCTTCTGTTGGGCTTTTTTCAACTTTAAATGCTAATGTGTCAAAAGTCTTGGTATACTTCTAGTGCTGCCCTGCAGTATGTTTCCTTCCACCTTGATACGTCCTGGTTCATAATCCTAAATTTTCATCAAAGCAGATGGTAGCTACTGTTTTCTTTTTCAGTGTAGGCGATAACTCTAGTGTGTGTATGTGTATACCTTTTATGTGTATGTAAATTTTCCCTGCACAGATGCCACATTGATCATGTCAGATACTGACTTGGCTTGACAATTGTGTGCTAAAATGATGCTGAACAGGTGATCCTAAAGAGACGGGCAGCTCTGTTGTCTGGCAGCTGTGCACCCAGGGCAGGCTGAGCCAGGGAAGTGCCCTGAAGCACTGAGAGCAGTAAGAATTAAGGCAGCAGGGAACAGCAAGATATGTAAGTGTGTGTTGATTGTTTTATTTTAAAAATTTCTGTCTCTGCTTTTATCCTCTTAGAGTGTTTTGGCATGAGACGTGTGTTCTGGTTACTGGAGAGTGCAAAATTACGAGGGGAAGGAATCAGTGGCCGATTCTGGTCATCGTGGCCAGTAAACAGGGTCTGAGCACAGCTGGAGAGACCCAAGATGAAGCATTTCCACCTCAGGAAGTACAAGCATGCAGTGGTGGGTTGCATGCATTCTGTTGTCCCTCGGCCTGTCTCTGCCCCCTTTTCCCTGACTGCGAGGCTTCCTGCTCTCGGGAGAGAAATTGGCTGAGGTTTGGTTGCTGTGCATCTCTCTGCTGCCTTCAGGGTTCTGTTTGTTCCAAATGCCTCTTGTGCCTGTACTGTCCCTAGTTAGTGCATCTCTTCGCCAGGAGCTCTGGCTTTTGCTTTAGCGTGATTTGCACAGCTTCAGCCCTTTCCCTGGCTATCCTTTCTTTTCATTTCCCATTTGTGCCGGCTGTCTGCTGGAGCGGCTGCCGTCAGCACACAGTGGAAAAACACCGATCCGTGAGAAACGCACTAGAGCAGATCAGCAGGAATTCCTGGGCTGCTTCTGGGCTGCCTCTTTGTCAGAAGAGCTCAGCCATGTCTTTGTTTTCTCGCTAGCGAGTCAGAGATGCTGCAGGTTTGTTTGGAGCTTTTCTCGTCTTATTTGCTCAGTAACCAGGGCAGTTGCCCATTGTTTCACTCGCGTTTTTATTGTGTGTTTTTAAATGCCGCGAGGCACAATATCTTCATGCCGGCAAGAGTTAGTTAATGCATCTCTCTCAGCCAACAGCCTAGAGACTAAAAATTTCTGATTTGGGCTGCAAAAACAGGAAGGGAAAGGAGCTGAATTTTCCCCAGCAAAGCAAAAAACCAAAATTCAGCCCATTTGTTTGAACTATGTGGTCCCGAAGGGGGAACTCTGACCTGGCACATCACTCTGCCGCAGACAAAGGATAGTTGATTTTTGTAAATTGGTGCCACGATCATTTCAATCTGGAAGGAATAAGCATGCAGACAGTCTGGCAGTGACTGGGGGTGAAGGGCATGTGACCTAAGAGGTGGTGTTCCTCTCTGATTTGAGTAACAAAGAACCAGCCTGTGCCTGTGTACGCCAGCGGGATAAATATACTAATTTCACCAGTGGTCCGTGTCAGTGCAGCTGCGTGAAAACTGAGCTGTCACTGGAGACAAAACTTTGTCTGTCCTTTGTTGTTGTGTTGTGAAAGCTGGGGCAATGAGATGAGGGGGAATATGAGCTGCCTGGGCACCCCTCTGGCTGCAGAGGCAGCTGCAGGCATGAGGACACCGATTCCTGTACATGCAGAGGAGCAAATGCCCTTGATCACTAAAAAATGGAGAGGCGGGCGGAGAAAAAAAAAAAAGCTATGTTTTCTTGGATCAGCCCCCTGCAGAGGCAAAGAAAAGCCTGCCATACGTTAATGGACCACTTTCATAAATGTGGGAGCCTCATGCATGCAGGGTGGCTCAGCCTTGTCAGAGCTGATGCAGCTGTCAGCCTGTTTGTCTAGAAAATGCTTTTCTGAAAGGTATGATTATTCTAGACTGTTGAGCAAGTTCTTCTGTGTGAGTGCATTTAAACAACACCAGTGGTACATGTGGAAAGATTAAAAACAAAAAGAGAAGGGGCAACATTTTTGATAGCCGGGGAGGACGGGAGTCTGTGCTGCCTGTACCACAAGGACACCTGTAGTGTCTTCTGAATTGCTCAGGTCTCTCACCAGCCTGTGTGACCATCGTGTGCAGGTGTGCTGTCTCTGGGGAGACTGCTCCTGGGGCAGTGAGCATGAGAGCAGTGTGAGGCATGGGGGTAGATGCCTTCCTGCCTCTGCAGGGCCATGCTCTGTGTTGGCCATGCTTAGGTACCCACAAGACATTCTGGAAGGATACTTCTTGAAAGCTTGCCTTTGGCCCTGGGAAAGGCATCCTTCCCCAACCACCTTGGGGTGTGCAAAGTACCCCAAGGCAGTGCTGAGGGCTGGCTCTGTCCTCATCAGGTGGGGAGGAAATTGGCAGCAGGCTCTGGGGAGACCCTTTGTTTGCTCATGTTATTAGCAAGGAGTGAGGAAATAATGATTTATTGATGTTTCTGTGATTCTCTTGCACCAGGCTGTGAAGGAAGAAATTCAGTTTTCTGCCTGATATTCTTGGCTCTAATTGAGCAGTACCATGTTCCTGCAGAGCAGCTTGCCTGTGGGGTGCTGGTGGTACCCCTGGTTCTGTGATACAGTGCCCCATAGCCAGAATGGCCTGTGGTCACCAAGGGTCACTTCTCTGCTCTTCCCCTGCCTCTGGCTGTAGCCAGGCTGGTGGAGACAGGCTGCGTATAGAGCCCAGCATTTCTCTGCTGCAGCGTTTTGTTTGATTAAACCAGAAATATCTGATAGAGGGGGTGGCAGCCACTCCTTTCTGGGGTGAGGCACCAGTGGGAATGTGTTATCAATAACTCAGCAAATACTCCTTGATCTTCATGGTATGTTGGGCAGGACGGGGTGTCCTGTTGATGCCTCCTGGCCACAGCCTGGGCACCCTCGCTCCACGCTCAGCAAGGAGACCCCTGCGCTCACCCCATAAGGGCCGGTGCCTTCCACTGCCATCACTGCCTTGTCCCTGTCACTGCCCTGGCCCTGCCACCCTCTCTGCTTGCCCAGAGTGGCTGGCATGGCTGTGCCTGTGCCTGGCGAGCCGGTAACTGGTAAAGGACACAGCTCGAGTGCTGCAGTGGTTGCTCGGGGCTCTGCCTACCCCCACCGTGCAGCCTCAGTAAATCCAGCTGAATTCCTGGGCTTTGCTTGGTACATCTCCTCTGACGTGCTGTGTTACAGCAATGCCCTTTTCATGCATTCCCTTGCTTCCATGTGAGCCTTAGCTTATGAACAGGGTTTCATCTCTGTACCCCCGAGCACGGGATGAGGCAGGGCTGCAGCACAGGACTCTGCAGGACTTTGGAGCACTCAGCTCCTGCCTGCACTCCAGGACTCAGCTCTTGCTGCCGTTTTGTGGCCTCTCTCCTTTGCAGGCCGTAGAGCCGTGCGTGGCCAGGGCTGCCTGTGAATGTGTGCGATGCCTGGATGTACTGCTCAGGATCCCTGCCTGCCTGTGTCCCAGCTGCCAGCATCCTCAGGAATGAGTGCTGGATGCAGGCAGGATTCCCCTGTCCTGCAGAGTGATTGATCTCCTTAGATTGCATGGGGAGTACAGCGAGGCACTGCCCAGAATTGCTGTGAGCACGTAATCCCCCGAGTCCTAGGGAGGAGGAGATCATAGGTGAGACCTTGGCAAACCTGACTTTTGCCCCCTTGCAATCTGTGTTCATTTCAACTGCAATGTGCTTTTTCATCCATCCTCCTCAAACAAAGCAGTGCCATTTTGGTTAACCTGAGGAGTGTGCAGATTCCTTTGAATCACATGATCTATCCAGGATACTGATTTCTATTTTTTAAGTTTATGACTACAGTGCAGAGGATCCCTAATGCTGGGTGTCCTACAAAATCAGAGTGCGAGGCAGCCCCTGTGCTGAAGACCCTGCCATTTCCCCCTCACCCAACATGCACCCTCCCAGCTCAGCTGACAAAGGGACATGATTTATGAGCAGCATCAACAATGTCATAAAGTGCAAGTGGCAAGTTAATGCTGCTTTTTTATTCCAGCCCTTTGACAGGGCCGTGTTAATAGAGGGTTGGGAACAGAAACAAAAGGAAAGAGCACAGCAGCTAAAAGCCAGTTGTCACTGCACTGCTTCGTAAGTGTGAAGTGCTGTGTTTTATCAGAAAGGACGCACCCTCTCCATAATAAATGGCATGGCACAGCAAGGAGCAGCTCCTTAGGAGCACCTCTCCTATGGAGGCAGGCTGAGAGAGTGGGGTTGTTCAGCCTGGAGAAGGCTTTAGGGAAACCTCATTGCCTCCAGTACTGAAAGGAAGCTTATAAAGGAAGCTTCTAAAAAGATGGACAATGACTTTTTACATTGGCAGGTAGTGCTAAGACAAGGAGGGTACGGTTTTAAACTGAAAGAGGCAAGGTCTACACTGGATGTTAGGGGGAAATTCTTTAACTGGAGAGTGGTAAGGCACTGGAAGAGGTTGCCCAGAGAAGTTGTGGATGCCCCATCCCTGGAAGTGTTCAAGGCCAGGTTGGACAGGACCCTGGGCAATCTGGTCTAGTGAGTGACATTCCTCCTCATGGTGGGGGGTTGGAACTAGAAGATTTAAAAGATCCCTTCCAACCCAAACCATTCTGTGATTTCAGCCTGTGGATTCCTGTGGACTGTGCTGATGTGCCCTCTGGAAGAGGGCAGAGATGCTGAGATGTTCAGTAGGATTCAGTGCTCTGTACTGCCATCTTCCCTGGGATGATGAGACTGAGAACGGGTTTAAACCCTTGTAGGTGAAAGCCTGGAAGACTGGGGAGGGTGGGAGAAGGCAGCACAAAGGGGTGCAACTTGTAGAGGGGCTGTTTTTGGAGGGGGTGGTGGTGAGTGCAGAGGGACTACAAGTAGGGGACCAGGGGGTGCACCCGGGCCAGTGTTTGGAGGCTGTAGCAGGAGCTGTGTTGAATTTTGGGGTGGGGACTCATGTGGGAGTGCAGGAGAGCAGGTGGGGTGTGCAGAGGGCAGGGGTCTGTGGCACTCAGAGCAGCACTGGCATTCCCCTGGAGACAGCAGGGCTGGAGGCTTCTGCACTGCTCCCCTTTCCCAGAGCGAGCATGCAGCTTGCTGTAATTTTCTCTTATCTTCTCAGAAAATGAGGTGAATTCGCTCAAATAACTTGCTGTTCCTTCCAACCCTCCTTGGAATGTGTTCAAATACACTTTGCTCCGTTTCCTTACTTAGTTCTGTAGTTAGAGGTGGTGAAATGCTCCCTAGGCCATATCCCTAGGCCATATGGGGCTGCTTGAAGCTTCATCCTGAAGTTGAGTTCTCAGTGTTGGTTTTGTTCTTGACCTGATACTTTAATAAACTTGGTTTTATTTTTAAAGTTTTCCCCAGCTGCTTTCTTCCCTGTCTTTCTTGGGAAAACAAACTAACAAAAAAAACCCTCCTAAATTTTTCAAAGCTGAGTACTGCAGAAGAGG
Organism: Dryoscopus gambensis; assembly: GCA_013389985.1. Taxonomy (NCBI): domain Eukaryota; kingdom Metazoa; phylum Chordata; class Aves; order Passeriformes; family Malaconotidae; genus Dryoscopus; species Dryoscopus gambensis. The sequence continues at coordinate 346,650 of WEIT01006672.1, forward strand.
CCTCTCATCTACACCTTGCTGTTTTCCCCACAGTCTGCAGTAGCTGTTAATTCACATTTGGTTAAGCAATTAATCAGGATATAAATAATACATAGCATGTTATCAGAAAACTGCATGCCAGCGCTACGGAGGCAGGCACTTTTGGCCCTGGTGGGGAGGGCTTCCCTTCTGTGCTCTGCAGCCCCCTAAGGCCAATTAAGGTGCATCCTTGATGAGAATCCAGCTGCTCCTTGGCGGGATAAATAGTTGCTCTGATGCAGGGAGTCGGGGGGGAGGCAAAGCAAGTGAAGATAAAGAGAGGGTTTAGTGTTCAAACAGCTGCAGTGAGCACTGGAGCCTGAGCATTCCCCTCCTCCCCTTGTGCGTGGGCTGAGGCTGGAGCGGCGGGGCCGAATGGATGATGCAGGCACCACCAGTGGCAGCTTATGGGAGACCTGTGGGTCGAAGACTCGGTAGCGTGTCCTCTGCCGTCTGCCCTAGTCCTGTAAAGGTCTGTTCTCCTGAAGGCATGTCAACTGTTGATAAACAAAGCCTTCTAGAGTGTCACAAGCGTAGAAACCTGCTTTATCTTCCCGTTCCCCTTCCAGCCTCTTCTGTGAGCCCAGGGAGTGGTGTCTTTGGTGTTTCTTCTTTCAAGGCTGCTGTTTATTTTAACTGCAGTAACGAGCGCTAAACTGGCTGACGGGAGGATTAAATGTTGCTGTGATAGCTTGGGTGGAGATTTGGAAAAAATGCTTCAAGTTACAAAACAAGTATAAAAACCATCAAGAAAAAAGTGAGCAAAAAAAAAAAATAATCCATTGATAGACTCTGGAGGCCACCAGATTTCAACTGTCACATTCACAGTTGTGAATTTGCTCCATAGTAGGGGAGCAGGAATAATTTGGCTTGGGATAAGCTTGGCTTTGCAGGGGGATCTCAGAACCTCTCTGCAGGAGGCCAGATATTCAAGGCTGATGTATGGTCCTGAAGTTTTGTCTCTGGTCTTCCTGTAGGGATCATTGGACTTTGGTGCTTTTAACGGTGACTTTCTTTCCCAAACATAAACTTTGGGAGTTTACTGTACTGTGGTCTCTCCTGCCATAAGCTCTGGTGCAAAAGAACCTCAGCTGAAGGGCACAGTAAGATGTTGGATGTTGTTTCTCAGGTGCTGGAACAGGATGTGGTTCTCCAGTCCATTGATCGTGCCATTGAGGCTGTGCACAATGCGGCCATGAAGAATGGGGGAAAATACAACCTGGAGCAGAGAGATGTCCTCCAGTAAGTATGATGGGCATCTGGGAGAGCTGCCAGATGGAGGGTGGTCACAGTATCGTTCTGTCCTTGGGGGATGTTGGATGTTGTTGATTTGAGCCCCTGTGCTGCAAAGTGCGGCTGCACTCAGAGAGCTTCCCAGCGTTTGAGCTGCTGCTGCTCCTCCTGACAACTGTGTCCAGCAAAGTACAGCTTTGGCCTTGCTCCTCTGGCCCTGTGCATGCCAAGGAGAGAAGATTCTCAGCCACATTGTAGGCTTGGATGAGAAATCCAAAACCTTTCTGGCTGCATTTTCTCTGCTTTACCAGCCAGGAATTGTAGAGGTTGTTGGCATGTGACACAAGGTCTTTAATATGTTCTCGAATAATTGCTTGTGAGGAGAATTTTTGTTTTCTCTGACACCTCACACTCTGTGCTGAGGCATGCTGGTTTAATCTTGGTTGAACAGCAATTCTAAAGTGCAGGCAATTTCTGAAGCTTGCAATGCAATATGTGACTCTCCCCTGAGGAAGAGGCATTTTTCTCCAGTGAACTGATGAATAAATTATGGGCTCTTGCAAAGCCTCTTCCTTCCTCCCCCAGAAGTGCTTCCTTAGTCGTTAATGAAACTGGAGTTGGTGTTCAGACTAATGTAGCCCATTCTGGTATATATAGCCCAAATGCAATAAATCATTAAAGAATAATTTAAATGTTGCTGCATGGTCACTCCCTTGAGCTTTGCTCTTCCTGATGTCATCATTCCGTTTCAGAAAACTGATCCATCACCGGAAGGAGACTGTGTCCCGTAAAAGCCACTCTCCCACCCCTCAGGGGACGGTTATGACTCAGTCCACCAGTGATCACCACTTGGATGTGTCCCGGCAGCCCAACGGGGTGTGCCGGACGGGGTACGAGCGACACCACAGCCTTCCCAACACTGAGTTTGAGGAGGACGATGAAGGTCTCTATCAGGTAACGGTGGCTGGACACTTGCTAGGTTCCTCCTTTGGTGGTGTGACATTGCTTGTGCTGTTGAATAAAATGCCTTTGCAGCTGAAGTTAGAAATCAAGTATTTGTGCTGCTGACCTGGGATTACTGCAGTATAAAGTGTTGGTGTCTCTGGGTAAGAAATGTGGAACAGTCCCTCTGCCATTTACACTTGCCATGCTTTTTGGATTCCTTGAGGGTCCATGGTTTTATGGTAACATGCAAAATCCACTTTATACTGTGTGACTATCTCTTGGCAACTTTCTAAAAGAGTTGCCGGCTCCCTGGAGAATGCTTTGAAGAGCAGTTTTGACGTGAGCAGCAGAGCTTCCTCCAAGCACTCAGCACTGCTTCATTTTCCTCTTGTTATGTCTGCACAAGATCATTGGTCCTTAAGCATTTTATCTGCTGTGGCTGCCTATTTATACCACTCAAAACAAAAAGCCAAAAAAACCCCAAAGATCCTGCTTTGTCTGAAGGTTGCTTATCATGATAAATTAAAGGCAAATTGCAGGAAATAAAATTTAGAGCGGATCTTTTTTTATCTCAGTGACACGCAGTTCCAAGGTTACAGTGCGGCGTCAGTGAGGCTTCAAAGTAGCAGCCTAGGACGGAGGCTGTGGCTGTTGGGGATGAATGATGTGCCAGATTTCCCTGTGTAGGTGTAGCTGGATGTTAGGGCTAAAGGCGCCAAGCAGGAATGAGCATGGAGATTTTTTATTCCTCCTACAGATGAACACGTGCACTGTAGTTTTTCTTCATCTCTCTGGGCTGAGTGTTTGGAGGCATTGTTTCGAAGGCACTGATATGCTGTCATCCCTAGCAGATGAGGCTTGTTTTACACTTGAAGAGCTGTGAGTTTGGGGAGATGAAAGGTAGCTCTGGCTCACTCTGGCTGAACACAGCAATTCCTACAAACCCCATTTTTGTCCTCAGTATTCATTTTTGTTCTTTGGCAGTCAAACCAGCTCCATTCTCAAGCCTGTACATTACGGGCTGAGCAAATGGGGCACCTTACAGCCCATTCTCCATGCTGATTCCCTGTCTTTATCTGGTCTGTGGTTTGGTTGCTCGCCAGAAAGGAGGAAGACGAATTTCCTTGGCTGACAAAGAACTGTGTCTGTCTGGGTGGCACTGAGGATGCAGTTGAAGGGCTTCCAGCTTAGCCCTGTGCTGAATGGGCTCCTTGAGATTTTAACAGCTCAGTTGGTGGATTTCCTGTGTGCTTTGAAAATACAAAGTGGAGGAAGCAGCAGTGCTTTCTTCCACTGGTTATGCAGTAGCCTAAGAAGAGACCTACTGAAATCTAAACTTTCTCACTAGCTCCAGAGGAGCAGAGGTCTTGGCATGTGCTTTTCATTGGTTGGGATTTTCAGGTGCATTCAGTGTTTGCATCTGAAAACTAAAGCAAAATTTGAGGTGCAAATTTCCTGTCAGTGGCTTTGCTCCCAGGACTGAACTGGCTGCAGTACTTGATGAGGGCACTTGTGCTGAGCCTATCTTCAGCTCCTCCACAGTCAGCATAAGGTGGGAGGCTGGGGCTGCTGCCATACCAGCTGCCAAGGGTGGAGGTTGGGCTCTTGGAGTATTTTAGTCAGTCTGCTGCATTTGTGCATGCTCAGTGAGTTTGTGATGCTCATCTCCAGAAACCTTTGTACAGTCCAGTGTGTCTGACTTGGCAGGGTTTGCCTGGAGGAGGAGGTTGGTGGGAGATTGTTCATTTGGTTTACTGTTTTATTATTTTCTTTAAAGGGTACTACTATAATAACATTGTTCCCAGGAGTCAGAGTGGTGCTGTTCTCTGCCTGCTTGGCTGCAAAGGGAATGGGGGTGTTGTGGTTGAGTCAGCTCTTGTCTTTGAGCAGCACAGCCTGCTATCAGTCCTTGCAAAAGGGTTAAGGAGGGGAAGCAGGTGTGTAAAATCTGTGGGTTTGGGGAAGTTCACAGTGCCTTTATAGAGGCCTAGGGAAAGGGAGGCTTTCAACACAAGTACAGTTGCTTCTCTCTGAACCTTTGGTAAGGTCCCTCATCCCCTCTGGACGGGTGGGATCTGAACTTCAAGGACTCCTGCGTGGTCAGCTTGTGCATGGCAGCTGCACAGAGGATGTTTTCTCCCTTTCCCTTTGGGGGTTTTGGTGTTCTACATCCTCCTGTTGGCCCCAAGCAGTGTCTAGGACGTGGAGTGGAGGGAGGGGATGGCCATCGGTTACACCTCACAGCTCCTGACCATGTGGCTTGGGCAAGCACAGGGAAATTCCTGCAATGCTTCACGTTCACCTTGCAGCCGCTTGTACTGTGGTGTGGGGCTGTCTAAACTGGCAGGGGCTGAGCTAGCATTATCTGTGCATCTATTAATTTAAGCGCTAGCCTGTCATAACTGTGTTAAACTTGCGTGGTAAATTTGGAAGGGCTAATGAAGCCATGGAAGTACTCCAGAATGACCCAACCCTCGCTATCTCCAAACAATGTCACGCATCTGCGCTAAGCTCTGGGCCTGCCTGTCTGCTAAATCCCACTGCCTCAGTAATCGCAGCCGTGCTGTGCCAAGCAGCTCTGACTCGTGCTGTCAGCTCCAGCACTCTGCAGACAGGGCTCTGCTTTTAGCACAGCTGAGCTTTCTGGATTTGGGGCCAGCCTGCCAACCATGCAATGCAGAGACCCCTCCTGATCTGCTTGAGCTCTCTCAGCTGTGCAGTCTCTTTTTGGACCCACACAGATAATTTTTGAAGCTGTATGCAAGTATCGGATAGCATTCCACCCAGAGAACAATGTGGGGTGGATTGACAAGAGCAGAGAGTGTAGGCAGGGAGTCTGCAGCAGTGGCTTGTGCTAATTCACCAGCTAAAGGTGCTTGTAAAGAAGTGAGTTTTTATATGACATAGTATAAGGTTGGATGTATTTGGTGTTGGGTGGGAAGGGGACAAAGAGATCCTTTTTTAAAAGTCTTTGTGCAAACTGCTGTGTCTTCACTTGTCTAGTGGACCTAGGCATGGGCTGTGAGCACGTTGTCAGGTTTTGGCATCGAGTCTTGAACATCTGAGGTGGCTTTTGAAGGTGTTTTATTTACAGGAATATCTTTGCTCCCATTTCAGAGGAGGTTTTTGCCCTTCCTGGATCTAGGGGGGAAGAGCGCACATTTTTCATTCTCCTTCTACTGAGCTACATAAGATAGAGACCCTTCAGGAGCCTGTCTCAGATTTTCACTGTGGGTTGGCAGAGCTCTGTGCCCTGCGTAGTGTTTATATAGGTCTATTCAGCAATGACAGGGTACAGAAAAACTTCTCTTCCAGGGCTAAACAAACCTGGAAAATTTTCACTTGTAATGGACTGAATGTCACTATAGATTCCAAATGCTTGACAGCTGGGTTACCCAAGACATTCAGACCATCACCTCCTCTCCCACCCTGTGCTCCCCTGGGAGATGTGGCCCCAGACAGTGATTGCTTTATCCCATTAAAGCAGAGGCACGTTCGAGGCAGCAGGCTCTGAATCCCAGCAGTCCTCAGAGGTCCCAAGCAGTCTCCTGGCCCTGAGCTGCTGGGCTGTGGGGATTGGAGTATTGATGCAATGTGCTCCCACCTAGCTTGGCTGCTGTGTTCAGTGATGCCCTGCTGGTTAGAGGTTAACCCTGAGGCTGCATCTCCCTGGAGTAATTGTGGGTGAAAGTGATATTGCTGATCCTGGTGTTTAGATCTGACAGGAAAAGATGAGTGTAGGAATCTGAGTCTGGGGCTCATACATTGCTGGTTTGGCAATACTAGAAGAAGAGACTTACAGGAGAAACCCCAGATGTGGAGAGTTAATGCAACGCCCTGGCAAAGCTTTTCCCAGTGCGTCTTGCTATAGGTAGCATAGTATTGCACAGAGGGTCAAGCCTTTTTTTCTTCCTGCATGAGCAGAAATAGCTTTGAAAGCATGGCAAAGGCATTTACGTGTTTCCAGTCCTTGGTTTTGTCGTACTGCAAGGGTGTTTGTAGCTGATGTAATGGATCTCTCCAGAAGAATGAGTAAATACACACTCTGTTTGCAGCCTCTGTGGAGCTATTGAGAGTAATGTGGAGACATGGTAAGTGTGTGGGATTGCATTTGGAATAAAGGAGGAGTAGATGCTTGACAGGTCTACACGACGTATGTGCCATGTGCTGCTGAACACAGCAATTAAACAAGTGCTGCTTTGCCTGTCACAGGGAGGGGATGAAGTCAGTCTGAGTGCTGCTTTGTTCTTCTAGGAGGTTGCCTATTAACATCTGTCCTCCTGGGAAAACTGCCCCAAATGACGAGAGAGATGTAAGGACAAATCTACACATGCGAGAAAGAAGGCTGCGTAAAAGAGAATGTCTTTATTGTCAACCTCCTTTGATTGCTCTGAAATCTTTCCTTATAGATCCCACCACAGGCCCGTCGTGCTGCTCCTGTCACCCCCCCACCTCCAGAGAAGCGCAAGAACACACAGATTGCTGCTCCCATTAAAAGTAAGGACAAACTGCTCTCGAGGTCTCGGGCATGAAACAGACACCAGGCAATGTAACAGCCATGGGGCCTGAATGCTTCTGGTTTGTGCTTAGATGAGCATCCTGAATTCATCCATTCCCTGAATTCCTATATGGTTTATATCCCTGAAAATATATCTATAAAATATATATAGCCTAGATTCCTGTAGGTTTTATTGCTAATGGTCCTGGGCTGGTGACCAGTGCTCCTTCAAGCCTGTTCTGATTTGGGAGGGTCTGAGCAGCTTGTGGATGGGTGCTAGGTACAGCATCCTCCTGCTCCTTCAGTGCCTGTGGCCCTGGGAATCATAGTGCTCTCCAAGAAGCAGCTCTGCCTGCTCATGTGGCTAGTCTGGCCAGTGCACAACTGCAGTGGTTTAAGATCCTTTTTCTCCCACAGACACCATGGCCGTCTCTCAGCAAGGCAGAGGGAGTCTTCCCTTGCAGTGCAGAGTGTGATACCTCACCAGGGGAACTCACCGGCTTTAAATGCAGCCTCAAGTCTTGCATTTGACTCCCAATCTGTTGAGCATGTTCTTTGTACAGTGGTGGGATTTCCATAAATTCGGTGGCTGGTTGCCTGTAAGGAGCAGTAATAATCCCAGGGGCACATCTGCCTATGTGATACCCACAGGCAGAGGAGCAGCTAATGCGGAATGCTTGAGAGCAGGACCATGGGGCCAGGGCAGGAGCTTCTCCATCTTCAGTGTGGTTGGGCTGATAGAGCAGTGCTCATCCTGCTAACTTGCTGCCAGCTTGCCCAAATGCTGTGCTGTGCTATGACAGTGATGCTGCTGGTGACACTCAGCCCATCTCAAGCCCACTTGTGTCCCCTTGTGTGGAGCAGGGCAGAGCTATTGACTTGCAGGTAATTGAGACCTGGGACTGGCACCAGCTTCCTTAATGGTACTTAATGGTATTGAGCCATTTTTCACTGGAGTAGTGGGAGGTCCCGAAGGTCAGTTTCTTTCAACTCATTATTTTGATTTAATGAAGCATGGGGGGGGCTATGATTCATGAATGATCGTCTGTGAGGAGGAGGAAAAAGAGGGATGCTGAACCGGTGTGGGAGTGAAGGGCCCAGTTTTTCTGCCTAGCTGGTGTTTACTTTGGGGGGAGTGGTGGATGGCCTAGTGGAAGGCTCCAAGCATTGATGGAGCAGGAAGGGTTGGAGTTGCCTGCAGAAGGGCAGCAAAGGCATTTCACATTGGTCCCACTGCTCCTTCCTTTGTGGGAGGAGTGTGTGTAAGTAACTGCCTTCCCTGAGTGCTGGGCTCCCCACGGGGTGTAGCTCCTTCTCTCCCAGAACTAACACCAGCTGCTCTTGGGAAGCTCTGGCTATCCCACTGTTTGCCCAAGTAATTGTTACCATAGTCAGGGAAGAACTTGGATACGTTTCTGCCCACTAGAAACTAATGGATAGGAGTTACCAAAACTATATATAAAGACCAGGTTAAAGGAAAGAAAAATCTTACTATCTCTTTTCTTGTTACGGATTTTTTCCCTTGGAAGGTGGGACTCCCGCTGCTAGAGCTAGTCAAAACTAGAGGTGGGGAGAGAAATGAGGTAGAGCAGATAGTGTGGAGGCTAGTGAAATCAGTGGGTGCTAGCAGGGCTGCAGGGCTCGTGATCAGACGTTGGAGACTGCTGAAAGGGAGGGACTAGAAAGGTGTCAGTTAAGTGTTTCCTCCACTGCCAGTGCTAACTGTGGGGTGTGTGCAAGAGGGAGGTGCAGGCTGGTGTGTGAAGCCTTCTGTGTCTTGCAATTCTGAGGCACCATGTTTCAAAAGTGAAGGCTTACATCCTTAATGCAGCAAAAGCCTAACCCGGGGGGAAAAGACTTTTCTGTCCCTTAGTTCTGTCTGTCCCTCCCTCCCTTCCCCTGTGTAAAACACTAAGCCCTTTGAAGGGTATTCATCTCAACAGAGTAGCTTTCCCCTTTCTAAAGAGGTGATTGTGTGGGAATGCTCCAGAGAGAACTGGTACAATTTTGCTTTGAGATAAGTGAGGCAGGAAGAGGAGTTAAACTGCTCTGGTCGCATGCACAATGAGCCTTTTAATGGACTGCGCTGTAGCAATTTTGGTTTTTTCTCTTTCCCTTTGATGCTGTTGCTAAGGCATGTTTAATTGTTCCCTTTTAGATGCTGTTGAAATTATTCCTGGGTCAGCTTCTAGTGCCTCCTCTATAAGTACGACATCTCTGGATACCTTGTACACTGCTTCTTCTGTGTCCGAGACTGCTCTCCCAACGGCCACCTCCAGTCCTGCCAACACTCCACCCCCTGTCCCGAGCCGGAGTGTCCACACCACGATCACACGCAATTTGGACAGCGGCTCTGTGACCCATTCCCGTTATGGGACTTCCTCAAAGGATTCCAGCAAATCTCCCCAGTCCAAGAGGGCTGCCCCAGCACCGCCAGCTGAAGGAGGGACCCAGAGGTCCCACAATGTGGATGGGGAGAAGACTTCTCAGGTAAAGAAAACTGCCCCAGCCCCCCCTGCAAGCCTGGATGCCTTCAGCAACCTCTGCCTGGAGGATAAGAAGGCAGCTGGGGTGGAGTCGCTGCCAGCAGAACCCAGTGGCCTGGTGGCCTCCGTGCCCAAGACGATTGGTGCTGAACTGATCGAGCTGGTGCGCAGGAACACCCACCTCAGCTACGAGCTGTCCCGTGTGGCCATCGGCATCGTCATCGGCCACATCCAGACCTCTGTCCCCGCAACCAGCAGCATCATGGAGCAGATCCTCATCTCCGTGGTGGAGAGTAAGGTAATGTGTGTGGGGCTTGGAGTGGGGACTGCTGCACACCACCTCTGAGCAGCAAGGATAAGGTGTTGTGAGCTCAATGAGCTCCTGATGTTTGGGATGAGAAATGCAATGACATCCCAAAGGAAAGGTGCTAGATGGGGGTAAATGTCCAGCCAGAGGAACCAGGGATTTAAGCCAGGTCTGAGTACTGTTAGCAGAGGCGTGGAAAACAGGTGAGTTTATTCCCCAGATGAGCTGCAGATGTATGACATAGCCTTGAGCTGAAGCATTATCTTGAGCTTGTTCTAAATAAACCTTATGTCAAAATAATCCTATATTTCTCCTTCTGCATCAGTCATTGAAATGCTGAAGTGCACCTGGGCAGTCCTCTGCTTTAGCTGGAGGGATAATAAATTTCAGCTCCCACTTGCTCAATGCAGCCCTGAGGAGTGCGCGTCATATAAAACATCTAAGATTGGAATTCCATTGCTAATGGCAAGATTATAATGAACTGTTCAGAAGCATTTGAATTTGGAGAACTAATGACATTCACATTTTACATCAAATCATAATCTGGTTGACTGTTTGCACTGAATAGAGGGCCCTATAAGCAATCATCAAGTCTCTGTTTGTGGCCATAACCCAGTGGTTAATTGCTTCCTTCTCCAGTAACAATGCCCTGTCAATGTGTGATCTAGATTCAGCAAAAAAATTTAGCTGTTTCAAGCAAATGTTCTGGCTCTGTCTTGCATGCTGAGAAGTTCAGCTTTCTGATATTTGCACCTTGTTCAAGATTTGAATATTATTTTTATCGTTAATACCTGTACTCAGGATACAATAAGCTTAATTCCACAGAAGGCATTTAGTGCCAGGTTTCTGCAGAGGGGATTTGAATGCCTCGATTTCATGGCCGTTGCTGCAGACTAGCCTGAAAAGGATGGGAAGAAACTGATGCTGGTGCAGGGATGAGTATGGATCTACTGGTAACTGATATGATGTCTGTCATCGAGGACATCTGTGGGATTTTAAAATGACCAGTAATGTATGGAGACACAGCAGATGTTCTGTCCCATCCCGTAATACCTTATCATACCTATCTTGAGCAGTACTGCTTTCAGAAGGACAGCCCGGATGGGCTCGCACAGTGCTCAGGTGTAAATGTTGTGGATCTGGTGTGCATTTCCTCTCTGTGTCCCGCACAGATGATACAGCTCTGCTGATATGTGGGGGCCTGGTCCCCGGTGAGGTTGTTCACCTGGTGTAGAAGACCAGCTCTAACACTTGGAGGGGTGGTCACATGTACTCATGGGGTGGCTGCACTGCCGTAGCTTCACTAGTGTGGTTTAGTGGTACAAATTATTATCGCTGGCTTTGTGTTGTTCATTATACCAAATCATTCCACAATCTCAGGCCTTTCTGTGTAGAATTGTTGCTGTGTTGTCAGTTCTAGGTCAAGGACTTCTTTAATTTGTAACTTCTGAAATCCCTCTACTCCCCAATCCATGCAAATACATGGGCAGCTCTTCTCTTGCATATTTTTCAAGGTTTTTCTTCAACTCCCTAATACAGAGCGAGATACCAGCTTTGATTTAAAGCTTTGGTCTGCTCATGGTAGATACCATACCTGCTTCAACCTTTTGCATCATGTTCTTTAATTAGTTACATCCTTTCTATTCCTATTCCAGTCTTAATTTAAAGTCAGCTCACTGGTTTACTAAATCAATTCCAGAATCCATTACCTCCGTTCTATCCCCAGTGCCTTCTAAAGGTTGAATAGTGGTGGCACTTCCATCTTATTTACCTTGCTGCTCCTCCAGTGTAGAGTCTGTACAGGCACGTGGTTTTTTTAGTGAATAAAAGATGCTGGGACATCATCCTGCTGCTGCTTTTCAAGAGGTGACTTAAGGCTAAGTTGGGGGAACAGCAGAGACAAGGAGGGTGCTGAGGAGCTCACACCTTAGGAAAGATACTTCAGAGGTACCATACTATTTGGAGAACCCTGATATGCAGGAGCAAACCTACCAGGTTGGATTCCCTGTGTCAGCATTTGACCTGGCCTTGGAAATGGCCCCTCTCCTTGTCCATGAGCTGGCTCCTGATAAGTGGCACAGTGACTGGGTAAGATGCACAAAGTGACCGAAACCTCTTTTCAAAGGCAGCATTGCAGTAACTGTCTAAACTGGAGCTGGCTTTCGTGGGACCTCATTGGAAATTTGGACATACCTAAAGATAATAGAGATCCTGCCTGGTTTTTGGGCTTCTAGAGAATTACTTGGATTAGTAGGTTTTGGTGATATGTGATTTCCTTCAGCTCTGTTGGATTATCTCCCATCTGAGAGGAGGGGGTAGTACTGTAGATGTCATGTCTAAGGAGGTTGCGTTTGGCAGATTTATTAAACTTAGTGTGAGACAACCAGAAGCGCCCAATGCTCAAGCTAGCTGCACCTTGAGAGGGAGAACTCAGAAACCATTCATCTGTGCATTGCTATGTTGTAGTTGTGACTCAGACCCATCTCTGGTAGCCTTAAATTTGAGTTTGAAAACTGCTGACAAAGATGTGTAATGTAGATCGGTCTTCTAGCTGAGCTCAGGCTGCTGAGTGGGGTCACACTCTTCTTGGATGTGTCAGATGGAGGAACAAGTCAGACAGTTGGTGTGGGAGGTGATGTGTTTCTGGAGGGGGTTTCCCTTGTAGTGCTGGGCTGTGACCTGCTCCCAGCTGCCCATCACCAGCACCTGTTGTCTTCCACAAGCTCTGACAAACCTCATGGCTAATGTGGCTGAAACCCTCTCCTTCCCCTGAAGCCCTGTGGCTGCCTTCCCGTTCATTCATTGACTCAGCTTTGCTTAAAGGAGATCTGCTTTTGACAAGACACAAAGGCTGCTCTGGGGCTCAGCTTCTCCCCTCTCCCTGTCCCCACACTGGCCGAGACAAAGGAAGGTCAGCAGGGTGAGTGCTTTCAAGGCTGAGTGCTTTGGCTGGGCTGTTAGGAGGACTCCTCCTCTGTGAAATAGTGTATCGAAATGGAATCTGGAGGGTGGGAGGAATGCATTAGTGCCTGGGCAAGTCTTTTCCTCAGTCATTTCTGGAGCAGCCCTTACGAAGGTCTGTGGCAGAGTCCCGCACACAGCCACCCTGGCTCAGCTGTAGATGGTCCCACTCCTTCAGAGAGCTGCTGAGGACGTCTGTGGAGCCCGTGTGTGTTGGGCTGCTGGTGGCTGGGACCCCTGACCAGCGAAGGCTGCAGAGACCTTCCTGAGGGACAGCTAACATGGGGATTGAAAGCCAAGTGCTGCTCTCTCCCCGTGATACCCACAGGTCTGTGCATGGCTGACATTGCCTCCCTGCGGAGCTGACCTGCCCTGGATGGGGCGGTGCCAGCTCGGAGCAGACCTGCTGCTGCTGAAAGAGTGTGTGTGAAAGGCCTGCCCTGGGACACTTGGCTCAGCTGAAGTCAGACATGTCTTGCACCACGTTTCATCTCATTTAGCAGCTGCTGAGGAGCCTGGCGTGTGTTGGGAGCACTGTTAGCTGTCTGGTTTCTGTGGATGGCGTTGTAGTGGGAACAGTTTGCTGCCCAGAGGATGGAGGAATTCCCAGAGCAGTCCCCCTGAAATGTGTCTGAAAACCTGTTACGTGGTTTTGGGGCTCATCTGGAGGGAAGATGTGTGTATCCATGGCACTGGTCATCCACTGCACTTGCTGGTGGGGTGGGGAGGAGGGAGGCATGGGAGTGGGAAAAGAAGAAATGGGCAGGACAGCAGCTAGGTTTGTGTGGCAGGTGTGGCCACCTCTGAGCAGTGTGGGTGTGATAAAGTTCCTGAAATGGTTTTGGGCTGCTCAGGAAGAATAAAATCCTTGCAGCAGCTTGTTCTGCTGGGCTGGGGGCAGGGAACTATTTGAAGCTGCAAGATAATGCAAAGTGGCATTGTTAGAAATACTGAAATCTCCTTCTGCTTATGGGCTCTCCAGCAGAGTCCTGGAAATGACCATATGATGATGCTGCAGGTTGTAGTAGCTGCCAAGATGTTTAATAAGCAGAGACCTGACCCTGGTGATGGGAGGGCTGAGAATGGTGCTGATAGTGCACTGAGACAGTGCGAGGTGTAGTTACATGGTCAGATGGAAGAGCTTGTTAATGGATTGATCTCATCCAAGTCCATTAGGAGCTTGGTGCTCAGTGGGGTTGTTAAGGGCTGCAGATGAAGGATTGGAGAAAGTGGATTAGTGGTAAGAGGCTGAATAGAGTGATCATTAAAATGATCATCCAAAAAGAGTCCCAGCAGTGGATTGAGGTAGGACTGGCCCTGCAGCGCTCTGGTGAGGAGGGTGTGAATGAGGCACAAGAATGGAGACCCCTCTCCCAAGCAGCTGGGACACTTGAGGACAGGCAGGTGACACTGCAGTGCTGTAGGTTCTCCTTAGGAGAAGCAGGGAGATGGCAAGACGAAGTGAGTCTCTTAATGTATTTGCTTCTGATAAATCACCGTTCAGGAGGAAACTCTCGTGTTTGTACTGAGCTCCTGAAAGCTGTTGTGCTCTCTCCCAGCTGGTTACCTGCTTTTCTGCTAGGCCACCCACAGCTTCCCAAAATTTCAAGAGCGTACAAAGGCTTGTGTTAAACCTGCTCGCTCCTTCCTTCATTACCTGCCTGACAAAAATTATGTAAGAAGCAGCAACAAGAAAACTTCTTTATTATATAACTGAAGCGTCGACTTGAAGTCCATTAAATTAATGAAATTAGTTCATACCCCAAAGCAAACGACTAACAATTCTGTCTCTAATAAAGCAGGCAAGACATTACTGCTAAACATGGAGTGGTTTCCCCAGTGAGGGCTGGAGGGTGGGAGATGGGCAGGAAGGGTGCAGCTCCTGCACTTGGCCATCCATGTGCGGGTGTGCAACTGCGAGTGTCACAACTGGCACAAGACATGGGCTCATGTTTCTGAACGAAATCCTTCTGCTCTGCTCCCAAAGTGCAGTCTGCCTAAAGCCTTGCTGCCCCTGCCTGCACAGCCAGCCTGTTGGAAGGAGCTGCACCAGGACAAGAAATGTCCTGGCTGGTAAGCCACGAAGGCCTTTTCTCACTGAGTGATCATGACTTGTTGCTGCACGTGATAAGACAGCCTCAACCAAAAATTTTTAGGAATTTGGTCTCAGTGGGTGGGTTTTCCCCATTGTTTGAATTTCTCAGCTTGATTTTCTTCCACCTCGCTGATCTCCTACTGCTTGTTGTCACTGCTGCCAAACCCTCGTGTATATAATTTAGGCTCTTTCACAAATTAGTTGTTACCTCTCTTAATGGTGCCTGGGCTCATCACCTGTGATCAGCTCAGTTCCATGTACTGAACCCCTCCTTCTTGCCTTGCTTTCAGGAAACCAAGTGATTCATGTGATATACTTAGGTCCTAAAGGCTTATCCTAAATCCCAGGGGACAGTAGCTGTTGGGGCAGGTTAAATGCTCCCTCAGCATGCCCCTCTTTCTTGATGGAGAGGAAAGCAAAGGAAAGGCAACTGAAGAGTGAGACCCACATGGCAAAGGTTGTGTATGAGGCAGAAGTAGTGGGGGTGCAGTTGGACAGCAGTTTGAGAAAGGAATGTGTGCAGTAAGATTTACTGAGTGGCTACACAGTTCAAAACTGTGGTGAACAGTGGAGCTCTGCTGTTTGGAATGAAGCAAAACCAAAGCAGCCCATGATGAATTGGTTCCTGTTCTTGCTGCAGAGGGTCCAGGCCTAGAGCAGCTGGCATGGAGAGCACCATACAAGTCCTTGCTCTTGAGCCAAGGATTAAAGGCAGATCTGTCCCTTTCAGGCTGGAGGGGGAATGGGCAGCAGAGGGAGCTTCTCCTCCCTCAAGGTAGCTGTGCAGTGTGGTGGTTTGGTGTCCCAGGACACATCTGTTTTACTGGGGGTGCTCAGCTGCTGCCTGGCAGTGGTCCTGGCCCATACTGGGCTGGTTTGGCTTTTCCCATTTTTGGGATGGTTTCCAGAATCTACAGAGGGTAGAGGCTCCAAAAGTATGAGAACTGAAATAACATGTGTCATAAACGTACTGGTTTTGTACTGCCAGCTCTTGACTGAATGAGGTCAGCTGCCAGTTGTGAGACAAGATTGCAGGAAACAGGCACCCAAACAACAGCCAGCTGTCAGGGCCCCACTAACCAGTGGTTTTGCTGTCGTGCAGAACCTGAGTGCGGGCCTGCCCTCGGGCCAGATCTGCCACGACGAGCAGCGGCTGGAGGTGATCTTTGCAGATCTGGCCAGGCACAAGGATGATGCTCAGCAGCGCAGCTGGGCGCTCTACGAGGATGAGAATGTCATCTGCTGCTACCTGGAGGAGCTGCTTCGCATCCTGGTGAGTAAATGCCTCTCTTTACAGGCAGAGCAGACAGCCGTGGTAAAGTTCCTTTTTTTGACCTCCTTCAGCCCTGCGTTGCCACTGGATCTGCTGTTTCAGGGGGCACAGGTTTTTGGTGCATCCTTTACTGTCAGTGTGAAGCCCTACCCTTGTCTGTGGGCTCTGCAGCACTCTGCCTTTACTCTCCATTCCACCTTACAAAGCTGTTCTGAAAAGCATTACTGAGCTGTTCTTCATGGGAGCTGTGGTATTTACCTATCACAAGAGGGTATAAACCCTCATCTCCAAAAAACCCAACCTCCCACAGAAAACCTGGGAGTCTCTGGTGAGGGTTGCTGCACTCCTAGGCCCATTTAAAACATCTTGCACTTAAAACAACCTCCCTTGCTGGGAAGTACATGTGGGGTGAAGCTCATTAAATGTGAAGAACATTCTTTGTTTGCCTTGAAAGTGAGCTTTAAAACTGTTTTTGTGAGAAAGTATAAAGCCTCTCACACATCTGTGCATACAGGAGAGGAACGTGCCCATAGTTAGCAGCAGTGGGGTTACTGTCCCAACGTTCTCACCAGTACATACAAGCCTGTCTGTGTCCAGAGGTGAGATAGGGGATGCCCTCAGTGCAGAGACGTGGTCTGAGTTAGGGGTCCTGGTGTGGAGTTTGCTCTGGTACTATTTTGTAGTCCTCTCCAGTTCTGACATAAACAGAACAGGTAAATTTTCTGTAATAAATGCCAGGGTCTTTGTCACTCCACATACAGCCTGTGCTGCCTCGCTGTGGGCCTGCAGGGCAAGGTAGAGTGGGGTTTTGTGCAACCATTTCCTCATAACGTAGGGGTGGGAGGAGACGTACTTCTCAGGATGGGAGCAGTGCTGGAGCTGCCCTGTGTAACTGTGATGCTCTCAATCAGGTGCCTCTCGGGTCACGTTTTAGATGTTTTCAGCCTGAGACGTGCTCTGTGGCAGAGCAAGACTCTGCTTTGATGCAGAATATGAAGGGTAATGGTTCTTGACCTGTTTTTGTGCTCTGCCTTCAGTTTCTGTGTGAGATGCTGGGGCTACTGACATCTGAAAGCAAGTGGACTCCCTCAAAGTCCCTGCAGCAGGCACCTTCTGCTTTGATGTGTCACTGCGTTACCTGTCCATTCCTTCTTCCAGACTGATGCAGACCCAGAAGTTTGCAAGAAAATGTGCAAGAAGAATGAGTTTGAATCTGTCCTGTCCCTTGTGGCGTATTATCAGATGGTAAGGTGGCAGAATGCACCAAATCTCTCTTTTTAAGATTTCCCTGAAGATTCAAAAGAGCAGGGTTGTTATGATGAATATATATAAGATGTTTCCCTTGAATAGGGCAGTTCTGTGGTCTCACTGGAATTGCAGCATCTCCCTTTTGAGTGCAGGCTAATGTCAATGCTATGCATGAAAGTTGTGTGAAAGAGCAGAGGATGCTGTAGACTTTGAAGCAGTAGCTAGCACTGGGAAGGGTAAAGCTTGCTGCTTTTACTGGCCCGTTGAGGGACAGCCTTGGCATCACTGGTATCTAGAGGAAGGATTTCAGAGGATGCCTTGGGAGATCTGACAGGCTGTGATTGCTCTTTTTTTAATTGATGCACTCCTGTGCATTAGTAAATAACTTTGCTTAGGAAAGTAGGTAGTGAGTAGAAGCCTTGGGACTGAGGAAGGAAATCAGTATTCAGAGGAAGAAATGGAAGTTTTGCCTTAAGCGCCTATGTAGTGTTGCTTTGCCCCTTTGCTTCCTGCGATGTTCTGTTGTAGGACTCTGTGGGAGTAAAAAACATGTCCCCATCTTGTCCCTAAGTCCCCAGCTACAGCACATCAAGTCTTGTGGGATTTTGCTTTCATCTGGCACTTCTGTGTCTGAACCCAGATCTCAGCATCAGGGGGCTTGTAGCATAGCTGAGAGTAGCAGGGAGGCAGGCTGGGCATAACAGAGCCTGCTGACTTTGACTGCCTGCTCTTCTCTGACCATGATTCCTGGCTGATGAGGAAGCCTGACCAGGTAGGTAGCAGTTGGGTGGATGTCCTGTCTTGGCTGCTGTCATGCCCAGTGCCAGGGCTTGGCTCACTTGTGTTCTCTGAACCCTAGAGTTGCTGGCTGAGGGTGGAGTATGCAAGTTACCTTAGCATCAGAGCTCCTGCGTGGGAGCTGCAGGCTGAGCACCATCTTTGCTGGAATCCTTGCATGTCCCAAAACTTTCTAAAGAGAGCTTGCATATGTTACATTGTCAGGAAACCTTAATCAGAGCAGTGTTCGCGAAACCTTAGTGTGCTCAGAGAATCCTGGCTACCCAGCAAATCCAGTCTCTTTGCTGGGGACAGGTGTGGGTTGTTGGTGTGTTATCAGATTTAGTGGATGAAGTGGGGCATCTCAGATCTGAGCTCTGGCTGCCACATGCTCTCTGACCACACATGCCAACAACCTGTAGCCAGCCCAGTTGTGAACATTATTGTAAAGTGATTCCCATGCTGTTGTGAAAAGCTTTTAGAGCTTCTGGGTTCACTGTCACCCTGGGAAGGTCTGTGGCTTCCTAATAACAGGAACTTGTAGAAGCTGTGTCTCTGCCTCAGCGTGAGCCCTCCTCTGGGACATGGTTTGATCTAACAAATTGTTTTTGCAGGAGCACAGGGTGCCATTGCGCCTGCTGCTGTTGAAGTGCTTTGGAGCCATGTGCAACTTGGATGCTGCCGTCATCTCAACGCTTGTGAATTCTGTGCTGCCGATGGAGCTGGCCCGGGACATGCAGACTCACACACAGGGTGAGCCAGAGCTGCTGTTCCCAGGGCCCTGGGAATGTATCTTCCCATTACATGATTTGCAGCAGCAGCAGCAGTGGCCCCCCATTCCCTGGCTGGTCTACATGCCCACTGCTCAGGGGGGAGTGGTGTCTGGTCTTAAATTTTTTCAGGTTATTACGGCTGTAACTGGGGAATGTGCAGGAAGGGGTGTTTCAGTCCAACGGTGCGAGGCCCTGCAGCTCTTGAACGGGCCATTAATGATCTGTGTCGCTTCCTGTAGATGTCTTAAAACATGTTTTGAGTTGTTCCAGTTTTGTTTCATAATGCCGACTAGAGGCACCTGCAGATCTCAAGGAAGATCTCTGCAGTTTCTTAGAGAGTTTTTTTTCAGTGTTCTATACCCAGTTTTTGTGGTGTTTCATTGTGGTGAATGAGATGTGTGCTGGTTAAAGGAAAAAGGCCTTCTCTCCACCACTGTGCCAAGAGAGATGGTGGTGCTGTTGTTAACATTGCAGTCCTGGTCCTCGGCAGGGTAGTGCCACAGCCCAGGTTTTCCCAGCTCTTTGCTTTCTGTACCCAGGCTTTGCCCACATGTTCCTTCTACTTCACATTCCTCCATTTGTTAGGATGACCTGTCCCTGCTACTAATAGGAATGTCCTTCATGCCCTCGGGGCTCCTGCTTAGCCCAGTGTCCTTTATCTCTGAGCAGCCAGAAGCAGATGCTGGGGAAAAGCCTAAGACTAAGGTGAACATGTAGTAATACTCCCCTGGTGTTACCTTCTAGCTCCCCACACGTGCCTGGTCCTGCACAGTCACAGCTTTGCTCCCCACTTTGAAGCCAGCCTGTAGGCCACCAGTGCTGGCAGTGGCATACTTCTCTTAAAAGGACATTGAAAATCCATTGTCTTGTGCTAATTGTGACCCACAATTAGAGTAGCTGTTGAGTGACCATGTGGGTCAAATCAGAAGAGCCTGGTGTTTGCAGCCTTGCTGCCCTGGTTGCGGTGTGTTGGTTTGTTGTGGGTGTCATGAAGCTGTAGGGGGATGTAATTTGATGATGAGACTGCAGGGGTTGACAGGTCTGCAGGGAACAGGGACTGTCCCATCCATTTCATGTGAGCCAAGTAAATGTCCTAGGTGACCACTCTGAACCTGCATACTAGACATTCCTGTTCCCAGCATCCCACCAGAGACTGTGCCAACCTGACTGTGGTGGGCAGCATTAACAGGGCTCATCGTGTGCCTGGAAAGGGCTGTGGGAGATGAAAATCCAGCCTGTTGCAGAAGGCTTTGCACTTACCCCTGCTTAGATGCTTTGAAGTGCAGGCATTTCAGAGGTGAGGATGGTGGCATTTCAGGGCAGGGCCAAGGGTTGGGGGTGTGGCACTGCCGGTATTACTCCTGTGTTGGCTTCGCTTTCTCTTTTGTTACTGCTGCTTATAAGTCCTGTGCTGTGAACTTACCACACTCCGGTTATGCATGAGAAGCATCTTCTCCAGGCTGAGGTCTTACTGCCCAAGAAACAAATGCTACTTGGTTTTGGGACTGTGACTGTGCACCTGCGGCAACATTTCTTCTGATTTTGTGCTGCCAAAAAGAAACTTTATTGTGCCTCCATCATTCATTCACAAAGACTGTCTCCGAGTGAGCATCCTGTGCACCTTCCCAAACAGGGTTCTGTCTCCTGGCCTCTTCCTGAGCTGTCCTTGTGTGGGCAGGGTGGGCTGGTCACCCTTCTTGCTCCTTGCCTGGTTGCAGTGATGCTGTGTTTTGCCCAGGGCTGTGTCATCTCAGACAGCACAACTAATTCAGCCTCTTGGTGGGTATGGAGCTTTGAGCTCTGACCTGTGTGACTTCTCCCCACCTCTGCTGATCTCCATGTAGTACTTAGGCTGGAGCAGGCCTGTCCCTCAGCAAGTCTTAGCTCTGCTTTGGGGTCCTAAAAGCATGGCAATGGAAGTAGGTGAGAAGTGGCTCTATTGTGTCCTCTGAGCTGTCAACCTGCAGCTCTGCAGCATCTCCCTTTCCCTAGCATCACCTCAAGGTGAGGGTTTTTTCCCTCCTTGCTATAAGGTGATCCAGTTGGAGGGTGAGAAGCTGCTCTTCCTTTGCTGACAGACCACTGTGTGGATACAGGAGCCTCACAAATCGGTGTCCTCATCCCGTGCTGCTTTCCTTGTGCGGAGCTTTATGGGGTAGGCACTTGTGCAGGGGCATCTGTGCAGCATCTGGTCCTCTTGGCCTTCACAGTGGGGCTGCAGGGGGGTAACCATCCTTGGCCCAAATGTGTCTGTCCTTCAGAGGTGTTTTAGGGCATTAGTAGTTCCCTCCTGCCATTCTGGTGCTTTACTGCTTCATGTGCTGCCAGCAAATGGCAAGCTTGTGTGAAAACATGACCTTGAATCCTAGAACGACTTGAGCCTATTTTGGTGCTAAAAACTGGGGAATAGCAGCTGATCCGTGACATGCTGTGGAATAGCTAATCCCTTCTGTGGGTGACTGGAGCCAGAGCAATCAGTGCCAACACTGTGCAACTGGGGAGTGTGGAACTGGCTGCAGCGGCTCTGTGGGATCCCTCCTGGCTTATTATTGAAGAGCAGCTGAGGCAGCAGCTCTGTCTCTGGATGCTGGGTGCCTTTGGTGAGAAGGACTTTACCCTGAGACTGAAGCAGGCATGTTGGCTGCTGGCCAGTTCTTCTGCAGATGTTTGGGTCTTACTTCTTCTGGACAGCTCCTTCCCTTGCTATAGCTGGCCTGCACATCTATCTGTTAGAACACCTTATATAGCCACAGCAAGACAGAATTAGCCAGAACAATTCCAGAGAAAACAGACAGGGATAATCCAGGCTGTAATCATGACTTTGTGCCTTGTTGCAGCACAGTGTACATTCAAGCCAGCTGTCAGGCTCTTCTCCCTCCAGTCACAGACAATTGCTCCCAGTGCCCACATTTCACACTGCTGTGTCTAGAAGGTGGAAGTCAGGTCTTCAAAGGCCTCTGAGAAATGCTTTTCATACATGATAGCAGTTTCTCACCACTATCTCAGTAGGCTTCAGCAATGCAGGCTGGTGAGCAAACAGCTGCATCTCTCCTGCCTGTCATGGCTACTTCAGTGATGCTTATCAGTCTGTTGTCAGCTGTCCCTCTGCTTCAGGAGAGCTGCATTGATACTATTTAATTTCTTACAGCCACTGGCACTGCTGTATAAGGTAAAGAAAAAAAAGCTGTGTTTTGACTGACAGTTACACTGTTCTTCAGCATGGTGAGTCTTGGAGTCTTTCCCTGCTGCAGCTGGGACACTCCCAAAAACTTGTAGAGTCTGTGTAGAGTGAGTGCCCTGGGTTAATCTGGATTTTCCCCATGTTCAGGTTTCTGGCTGGTTTCAGCATCCTTTGCTTTGTCATCTTTAGGGAAATACAACCAGATTTGCCTCCTAGTCATGAAGACTACTGTCAGCCAAGATGAAGGGACATCAGTTAATGGCAGGTGGACCAAGGAGATGTAAAACTACTCTCTTCCCTCCCATCTCTAGTCTGTTCTTCCATATTTGCTATTATCATGTTTATCATTGGCTTCTGGCTCTCACTTTATTTCATTGCTCCTGATGTGATGAGAGAAAATGTTTTGTTGATTAAAGCCTTTCTAGGAACATGAGCACAGCAGCTCCCTGTGTCTACCTACTGCAGTGTCCTGCCTCCAAGACCCAACCCCCATTGGGAGCCATGGAGGAAAGAATGAAAAAATCATGTGGTGAACAGTTTGTCAGATCCCTTTTTTGCTACAGTGTGCTTTGGCATCACTGTCACCTTATAGCTGAGAACTTCTTATATAAGTATGAATTATATTTAAGTCAGTAAATATCCTCCCTCTCTGTTTATGGAGAGTAAACAGCAGTTTTCAGCCTTCCTTTGCTGCTACACGGTCTACAAACTCTTAATCTTGTTAATGCTGTAGTATCTGGTTAAGCTGCAAATTATCTATTTTTACTCGAAGTACTTGCTGATTGAAAACTGAGGCCTCGTGTGGAGCTCTGACAGAGCCTGTGTGTGCTTTGAGTAGAGGCTTTGCTGACAGAGCTGACTTTCCAGGGGGCACGGGGCTGGAATGACTCAGTAGCATTTTGTGCCCCATGCTGACAGTAAACCTGAGAGCTGCCAAATGTTGCAAGTCCTTTGGCCAAGTCCAGGAGTGAGTGGTGACAGTGAAGGCATCAGCCTGTGCAGTCAAAGCCAAACTGCAGAGTGCAGGTGCTTAGAGATGGACTCGTGCACAAAGATGTGAAATACCTTAAAGGGTTTGGAGGGGGCAGTGGAACTGGTGTGTATTGTGCAGGGCAGCAGTACGGCCAGGAAAAGCATCACAGATTGAAGGGGCCTTTCTCTCCTCTAATGAAAAGTAGTTTTGGTCAGTCTTTCATAGATACACCTTCAGTTTCCTTGTGCCCCAGGGCTCTTTCTGGCAGATGTAACTGAACTTTATTTAGCCAGTATGTATGGTAACCTATATATAATAATACTCATTTTCCTATTGTCTTCAGACTTGCTGAACTGCACAGAGGCTGCATTTGATGAGGGCACAGATCCTATTCCATGACTTTTTTTTTTTGTTCTGCAAATATCTATTGAGAAGTATCCATTAATTAAAATTCAGGGAAGACACTGACAGGGGTTCTTTGGAGCATTCATATAAAGCTGCTGCCAGCAAAAATTGTGTTGGACTAGCAGGCTGTGGGATGTATCAGTGCTGGAGACGTGTGGCCTGGGAGGTGGGCAGATGCACAGCCTGAGCAGTGATCTGGTCTCCCCAGGGACCTTTTATACCTTCAGGCAGAGCTGAGGTAGCAAAAGTAGAGCAGTGCAGAGATGGTAACAAGCAGCATGGCTGTCTGGGGGTGGTGTTGGTTGGAACAGGCAGTATTTTGAGCTGGCCAGATGGATGCTTTTTCTGGGTTCAGTAATTACATAACTATGGGATGTGTCCTGGGACTGTGCAGGGGAGGTTTTTAATTATTCAGATCAAGTTTGCCCAGATCCTCTGAAGTGGAGGGAAAAAAATAGAGGACTCTTGTTATGATTATTTTTAAATTGCTTTGGAAACACACGGCACAGAAGGCGTGTGGTGTGCTAAAATGGGGAAAAACACCCTTACAGCTCAGTCAATACAGGAACGAGGAGCAGGCTAATCAGTGTTAAATGCCTGTATTAAATGTGTGACTTCCCAGCTGCCGCTGGGGGAAGGTTTCACATCCTCACAAGAACTAATGACAGGACCTTTGTCTTGCAGATCATCAAAAGATGTGTTACTCTGCACTGGTGCTGGCCATGATGTTCTCCATGGGGGAGCCCCTGCCATATCACCACTACGGTAAGAGTGGGTTGTGCTCATGGCAGAGCTGCTGGTGGGATGTCTGGGGCATGCTGGCACACACAGGGAAGGGACCTTTCCTGATGGTCAAGAGGTGGGGACAGCTCAGTGGAAGGCCCAGCAAGAGTGGGGTCTGTTCTTTATCAGTAGAGCCTGGCAGCACTGAGCTGAGATGCCAGATACCCAAAGAGCAGCACAAATCTGGGTTAGAGCAGTGGAGGACTGAATGCCACGCTGCGAGCGACGTGGATCTGCCCATCCCTGTGACTAAGTGGCGTTTTGTTTTACCTCTGCCTGTGTGAAAGCACACACCTCTTTCTTGCTTTGGAGACTGTCTGCTGATGAGGCTGAGATCCCAGATCCCTGCACAAACGCCCACTAAGGCTGTCAGCTGCATAAGGTGGCCTCTTTCTGGTCTCTCTTCTAGCAGGATAGTGCAGCTCTGTGTACTTCAGGCTCTTAGGGAAAGTGGAGATGATTAAGAGTATTGCAGCCAATAATGAAGTGCAAATATTCTCCCTGTTTTATCCTCTGTCCTTTCATTTCAGCCAGAAAGCCCTGCCTGCTTCTTCCCAAGACTATGTTGTATTTGGGAAATTCTGGGCTTAATTTGCCTAGAAATGCAGTAGAGATTTTTAAAAGTATCTTTGTCAGCAGCTTTACCTGAACACCGGGTAAACCTGTACAAGATTTAAACTGGTGCAGTAGAGACTGGAATGAGCCTCTACACCTCCTGTTTTTCTCTCCTTGTGTAACCCTGGCAGTTATTTCCTGCAGATGGACTTACTTGCCTGAGCTCCTGAGCTTTCCTAATAGCTAAATTGAAAACTGGGATATTGCTAATGATCTAGATTATTAGAGTTTTTTTTAAGAGATTAATTAAACTAGTGATCAAGAATACCAATCTCTTCCTGCCTTGAAGCCTTCATGGGTGGAGGTGGTTCTGCAACAGCTAGAGCAGGATTTGGTGTTTTGTTATTCAAAAAAATTGCCAGTTTGGGGACCAAATTTCAGCATTCCCCTGCACTATGTCTCACACAAAGATGCTTCAGTGGTCTGTCTTGTCCTCTTGAAGAGCCCTTCATTCCCTGGAGGCTGACACTAGCACTCCACTAATGGTTTTTAAGCATAAAAGCGCAGAGAAGTGGCTTGGATAGTCCCTTGTTGCTTGGTTGATTTTCACTGTGCTGTAAATGCCCCTTTCTCCTTGTGCAGAACATCTCAACTCTCAGTTTGTGCAGTTCCTGCTGGATGTGATTGAGGACGGGCTGCCCTCGGACACCACTGACCAGCTGCCTGACTTATTTGTCAACGTCCTGCTGGCCTTCAATCTCCACATTCCAGGTTAAACTGGTGGTGCTCTGCCTTGGCAGGATT
This sequence comes from Dryoscopus gambensis, assembly GCA_013389985.1. Classification (NCBI taxonomy): domain Eukaryota; kingdom Metazoa; phylum Chordata; class Aves; order Passeriformes; family Malaconotidae; genus Dryoscopus; species Dryoscopus gambensis. The sequence continues at coordinate 371,965 of WEIT01006672.1, forward strand.
TCAGTGGTCTGGAGTGAGGGTGTGAAAAATGGGGAGGGAGAATCTCACTGGGTCTTGATGGTGCTATAACCACCAACCAGCTCCCCTAGTCTCTGGCACTACACTGTGTTTAAATATGGTGCCAAACCCTAGAGGAAAAAATGGTCTGAGAGCCCCTGCCCAGCAGCTCTGGCAGCCCAGTGGATTTGTCACTGGGCTCCCAGAGTGCCTGATCAAAGCAGTTGTTGGGCTGTACTTGCAGAGCATGAGTGGGGTTAATTTATAGGCACAGTTGGTTTGGGAGAGAAGACGCTTCAGTGGGCATTTCTCAATACCAGTTCAGAAGAAAAGTCCTCTGCCTTCTGCAGGTCTTGGCAAAGCTTCTGCTTCCCTGTCCACACTGCCTGAAGTTCATTCAGTGCCAAGTTGTTGGGGCCAGGCCCTTCAGCATTGGCCTGAGCTGTGCTCTCCCCTGTTTGCCCTTGTTCTCTGACCTCCCTGCCCTGCTGAGCTCCATGAGGACAGACAGCACATCAGGTCCCTAGGGAAGAGCATCTTCCCTCCCTTTGCCTGCACATTTTGAAGCCTGTTGGAAGATTGGAGCATAGTTCCAGGTCCTGCTAAGAGAAGCTGCTCCTTAACCCAGTCTCCTGTTCCTCCAATTGTCTTTAGTTAATTACTTAACCTTGATCTGCTTTGTGACTTTATCCTTGACTTTTTGGAGAGAGGGGAGGATAAAGCAGCAATGATATGTCCAGTAATTTACCTGTTATTTTGGGTTGCGCTTCATTACAATTTATGCAAAAGTTTCTAATTTCATGTGAAAGTTGATTGCACAGAGACTGATTAAGTATATCTCTGCTGCTTTCATTCACTACCCCTTCCCACACTTACCCATATCCTTGCTGGCTGCAGTAGTTAGGCAGTAATGCATGACAGGCCATGTGTTTCTGGGGATTATTGCCCACCTGGGGCATAGCTGAGAGCAGTGACTTGTTCTCTGATGCTAAGAACATGTTAAGCGATGTTCACGTTGCTTATTAGTGGATTGAATTTTTTATTCCTCTGTCTGCAAGATTCATCTGTCATGCAGTTCAGTGGTGCAGCATTAGTCCAAAAACTCTCCTAAGTGCATATTATATTGGTATAATATAAAAGTCTGATCCTGATCCTGAAACATTTTGCAGCCTGTGAAATATTAGCGGCCACAGAGATAGCCACACTGTGCTGTGCACGTGATTGAGTGTGCTCTCTCACACACACACATAAGCTCTGCTAGGGTAAGTGTATTTTACAGAAAATCACCCCCAGAGCAGGCAAGGGGACAGTTCCTAGAAGAAGTCTTCAGCCTGTACCCTTGCACAGCGCAGTGCTGAGTGCTGGGAAAAACTTTCTCTTCTGGGATGCTCCTGGGACCCTTCTTAAGAGAACTTGCAAGACTCTTAAGTTCCAGAAGGGCACTGCTGATAGGAAGTAAGAAGGTACCAAAGAATGGAGCCCTTGGCTGCAGAGGGTTGTGAGCAGAGGTAATGTTTGACAGCATAAAGCTTCTGCAAGGTATTTCCCAGCGCTTGGCTGGCAAGGTGGGAACCCGCCCTGAGTGAATCGGGTACATGGAGAAAGCACCAAGTCCCAAGTGTTTCATGTGCTGTTTCCAGATTTATTTCACCTTCCCTCTCCCTGCCTACCCTCTGAAGCTTTTCATAGCCCTGATAGACTGTGGCTCCCCAAAGCTCCCCAGAGCACTGATGTGAAATGGGAGCCACCCTTCATGTGTTTTTATCACCATGGTCTTCCGGAGACAAAGGGAGGTGCTGAACAGGTTTCTTCCTTAGTTCCAGAACACAGTGTGATCATGACTACAATAAGCAAGCACTCCAATGTCAAGACTTTCACAGAGAAGCTGCTGCTGCTGCTGAACAGAGGAGGTGAGTGTGTGTGGCACTGTCCTGTGCCTGGCAGGGAGTGCACATAGATGCTTGGGGAGACAAGCCCCGTGCTCATTATGGGGTAGGATGTCAGGGATGCAGGTAGCTGAGGAGCTGTCAGCTCAGACAGGATGCTGCTTCCTGGTGAGTTTGTGAGGGTGACAGTCTGCATTGCTCAGGATGGAGCTGCACACGGAATAGGGTGATGGCTGATGGCATCTAGGGAGAGAGGAGTGGCTGCCATTTCCATACACTTCTGGGTCGGATCAGCTCTATCTCAGAGCACGGACCAGCTGCCATGGGCAAGCTCTTGTCTGGGGAGGAAAGCTGGTCCTGGGCCACTTCTGTCCTTGGACAGGCAGAGGACTCGATGTGTGCTGGCACACAAACCTCTGCCCATGCTGGCAAACATCTGCCCTGGGGGACAGATGCAGAAGGAGCTTTTGTCTTCCAAAATGCTGCTTAGAGTGGAACTTTCCATTTCTGAGTTGCCAGCAGAGGGTTAGCCTTGTGTCTGCTCCAGGCATGGAGTGAAATCCAGTGTACTCGTGGAGCTGTTGCAGAGCAGGTTGCTGGAACGCTGGAGATCTCCACAGCAAGAGCGGGCCGCTATTGTGCTTTCTAATACCTTCTGGAGCACGGGGGCTTTGCTGCCTCAGAGAACTCATTTCGTTGAGTTGCTGGAAATAACCCATCCTGTGATGCTTGCAGCTCATCTTCCTCTGGCTTCAGTTCTCTTTGGGGCTGCAAATCACTGTCTCCACACTGTATCAGCTTGAGGGCAGCAGGCACCTCAGTGCTCTTCTGTCTGGCCTCCTCCCAGAGCCTTTGTTTAGCCCTTTCCCTGCAGGGATCACCTTACAGTGAGGAGCTGGGAGAATAAAGAGGGGGGCCACAACCTAATGAAGATGCTTCTCTTTTGCCTGCCTCCCTGACAACTGCTGAGGGAGCTGCCATGGCCCAGAGCCCCTCTTGGAGTCTGCAGGGATGTGTTTTGCAAGAGAACAGGATATGGTGGCTCATTTAAACTTGGAAGTGTTTCTTTTCTTGGTTCTGGGACAGTACTAGCCTGGTCTCCGGTGAAAGCTTGTTTCTGGTACAGGCTGTGATGGGCTTTACATAGGGGTTATTGGACCCCTCTTAATAAACCAGGGAGAAAATGAGCGGTGGCTGTTGAGCAAAAACGGGAGATACTGAGAGGCGATGTGCTAATGAGCTCTCACCTTGGATGGTAGGTGAAACATAAACAGTCATTAATGCTAATCATAACAAGTTTGGTGTCATCTTGGTAGCTTGCAGAGCTGCCATCCTGGGGTGCTCAGGATGTGCAAGGCACTGAGGTCTTTGGGCACGAAAGCTATCCATGGGCAGGGAGTGGCTGGCCAAGGGCAGGGCAGCCTTCTCTCCAGAGCCAAAGGGTCTGATGAAGGGAAATGCACTGAAGATGGAGCAGAGGGGCAGTGGGGAGAATGTGGCTCAGCACAGTCTCTCTGCCTCCCCCAGATGATCCAGTTTGCATCTTCAAGCATCAGCCTCAGCCACCACACTCAGTGCTGAAGTTTCTGCAGGACATCTTCGCCAGCAAGGATACAGCCAGCATCTTCTATCACACGGACATGATGGTCCTGATAGACATCCTGGTGCGGCAGATTGCTGATCTCTCCCCTGGAGACAAGGTGCTCACAGTAACCCATGGGCACTGGGGAAGGGAGCACAGTCCCAAAGCAATGGTGTTTTTCCTGGCCCCTCATGGGGCCTGCCGGTGCAGGCAAGAGTGGAGTTCTGGGGTGGGCACAAGATTTCTGGGTGCTTAAATCAACCTTGGGAGCTGAGGAGGAAGGGAGGATTTATCCTGCCCAGCACACCAGCATATTTGAAGAAAGATCTGCCAGGCTTCTGGTGGTCGACACTCTTGTGACCAGGAACCTTTGGGAAGGGAGACTCTCTGTGAGTAGTAGGAGGAGGAATCTCTCTCGTTTGGTGTTGCAAGAGGCAGGGCATGTACACGTGTTTGAGGGCAGGGGAGGAGCAGCATTCTGTTGCTGTGGGAAAAGCAGAGTTTTCCATAATTACTAATGATACTTAAGGAAAAGCAGGTGCCTCTGGAGTTGTGCTCTGGTTGATGGTGCAGCAGCAGCTGTTCCTGTGCTTATGCTGTAATGGAGGCTGGCATGCCTGTTTATCTGACTTCAAGTCTTTCACGGTGCTCTGTGGTTTGTCTCCCACTTGGCAGCTGAGGATGGAGTATCTGTCTCTGATGCATGCCATCATCCGCTCCACGCCCTATCTGCAGCACCAGCACCGCCTCGCCGACCTGCAGGGCATCCTGCAGCGCATCCTGGGCGAGGAGGAGGAGGACCAGCAATGCCAGATGGACAAACTGATCATCTTGGAGATTTATAAGGAGTTCCCAGAAATCTCTTCTGGTACCAGCTAATGCTCCTCAGCTTGAACTGGAGTTTGAACCACTTGGATCGACTATGTCTTTTGTTGACACTTTCTCCCCATTCCCTCCCAGTACAGCTCATACCTTATATCCCTCTGTGCGAGGCCTAAGGTTGGGACAGCGTTCACCGGCCCTTCGGAAGTGCCAGCGGCAGAGAGGGTGTGGGGTGCCCCCGGGGCAGGCGGAGCAGGGTGAGCACTGGCACATGGTTTCCCTGCACGACTCACTCAGCAGGAGCTACCTGGGCAGCTGGTGTTAGTGGGAAGGGCAGAGACCTTGTGGGGGGTTAGCAGCTGGGATGGAGGGATGTTTAGCTGCACTGGTGTCCCGAAGTCCTGAAGAGAAAGGCCTTTGCCTTAGAGTATCACTTCTTTTCCATGTGCGTCTCTCTCCCTGCAGTGACCAAGTGGAGTCTGCTGGTGCTTGGAAGAAGCTTTTGTAACATCTGTTTTGTTTCCTGCTGCTAGTGCCAATGTGCTGCAGCCCTGCCAAGGGAAAGTAGCTGCTCGCTGTCTAACGCCTCGTCTAGTGAGCCTTTCAGTCCCTCCTGGCCCTCAGCTTTGCCTCTGGGCAGCAGCCCACCTTGGGTCATGGAGGGCATACCCCAGCAGCTGCTTTTCAATCTGCTTTCTATAGTGATGTTTAAATCTGAATTTCTTGCACACTGTGGCAGCCTAGAAGTAACAGCCACGTGGGTGACACTGCCCTTAGGAAGCCCTTGGCCAGACACAGCAGAAAGAGGTGTCCTGCCAAGTGAAGCTGCCGCTTGCCACCTCTGTTGCGGCATTGCCCCGAGCAGAGGGGCTGCCCCGGGCAGGCACGCTCTGTTCGTGCAGCGTGTGCATTTCTTGCCTTGAGCTTTACAGTAGCTCTGCCTCGCTGCCCTCCCTGTCCCCGTGGCAGCGCTCAGAGGCAGCGTGAGCCTGGTGTCCAGTAGCTGTTTGTGACTACGCTAAGTGTGGGGAACCCTTATTTATATTTCCTCTAGGTTTCTAGCAAACGGGACTAACCTGCTTCCCTGGTCCAGATAGTCACACACACTAACGTGGGTCTCTTAGATATTTGTGTGCGCAGTGTGGTCACTCCCTGTCCCCAGGTCTTCCTTTGCAGTAGCCAGTGTAGGAGCTGTTGGAAAGTGAAACTGGAAATACTGGGCACTGTATTTACTTTAAATTTTTTTTTTTTTTTTGTTAGCTTGAAGGGATGACACAAGCTCTGCAGGCCTGGACTGGCCACTGGGGTGGTGATGCTTGAGAACAGAGGGGGTTGGCCTGGCAGCCAAGGGGGGCAAGGAAGTCAGCCCAAGCTTAATAACCACCCTAGTAGAGAAACCTGTTTTTTCCCCTGTAAAAATGTATGAATGTCAAAAGGGATCCTGTATTTTCTTAAACATTAAATGTAACCTGCAGAAGAATAAAAATGTCTTAAACTGGACTTCTGTGAGTGTAGCCCTGCCTGCCCAATCCTGTCATGGGGGCACCAAAGCAGCAGGGGTGGTTGGGTGCCTCCTGCCCACGGAGGCAAAGCAGTGGGTACTGATCTCCAAATGGGGGTAATGCAATAGTTTTCCCTCATTCAGCTTCTTGCCTTGTCTTCTTCTACCACGTTGCTGACTGACAAGGAAGGGGTGGAGGGCAGCAGCCCTTGCTAGGGGCACAGCTGTCATTCCTGGGGCCTGCCCAGCATCGCTGCTGCGAATTCAGGGTTTGGCAGAGCTGGACTCGCAGTTCGCTCCCTGCAAGGTGCGCACAGCCTCAGCTGGCTCCCAGCAGAGCTGCCAAGGCAGCGAGCCTGGGTAGGACAGGTTTAATGGTCTGTGTCGAGTGTAATGAATCGCGCCTTGGCTGCGGACACGTGCTCCCAAACCTCAGCCTGCGCCTGCAGCTCTGGGGTGCCTGGGATGGCAGGGTTCTGTGTGGGAGGACAGCAGGCACTGGGCAGAGCACTACGTTGGCAGCAGGAAGCTGGTCTCTGCTCCTGGCTCTGCGTCAAGGGAGCCAGCCAGGCCATGGGCACAGCCCTGGTCCAGGGCAGGAGTGTAAATGCCAGGTGCAAGCTGTGGCACTCCAAATGTAGGGATGGCATCAAACACAGCTGCCTGCAGAACCAGGGCCAGGGCTGTCCCAGCTCCTGCTTCTTTGGCCTGTCTCCAAAGTCCCCAGGCGTGTGGCTTTGAAGTGTGCAATTTGCACACCTGGGGGCAAGCGTGACACATAAGGCTGCCAGCGCTCACTGGTGTGTCCCCCGTGGTGGCTCTCCTGTGCCCCATTGCTCTGTGCAGCACATGGTTGCACGTGCCCCTGAGCCAACCTTGGCTTGCTTCTGAGTGCTGCTGGGGCTTGTTGTTGGCCCACGACCTGCCGCCGTTGTGGGATGTTCATCTGGTGCTTGCCCTCGGTGACGCAGCACAGGCTTTGCTGTGCCAGGCAAACCCAGCAGTGGCAGGACCTGTGGCTCTGCTTGCCAGGAGCCCAGACTGCAGAGCTGGTGGCTCCCGCCGGCATCCCTGAGCCATTGCTGTCCATGGGGTTGCTCACCCCAGCCCAGCTGCAGAGTAGTGTAACACCCTCTGCCACCGCAGCCAGGGCTGGAAGAGCGGGGGCAGCTGGCTGTGGAGTCACGGGGGAGATGCACTTGCTGCCCAGGAAAGGCCTTCACACGTTGCAGGGAATCAAACTGCAGTGTGTAAACTCACTGTCCCCAGCCCGCTCAGCAGGTCCTGCTCTCCGTGTGAGTGAGACACTCGAGATTGTTTGCTGTAATAGGGCACAATTAGAGCAGTGTCTCCTCATATTGGTGATTTTATTGTGGTGCAACAGTGAGGGGTGTTGGGGGCTGGTGGGGGGGGGGGAGTGATGCATTGCCTGTGACCTGCGCTTCTGCTTTATTGTCTGGAATGATTCAATTACAACTATTTTGTGGCAGTAATACCCTGATACGTTTCTCCTCCTCCCCTGAGCTGTCAGCTGGGTAATTAGAACAAATAAACTTGAAAGCCTTCATTACTTTTAAAAAGTATTGCCTCTCTCCTGATTTGGTTTCCTGATGGCACATGCCCAGTTTGAGGAGGTGTGATGTATGATCCAGCCAGCATGTTCCTCTTGCACATGGGTGATGAGCTGCCCTATGATAAATGAGGTTTCTCTGGTGAGCTGTGTGCAGGGCCAGGGCTGCTCTGGCATTATCCTAACAGCACTGGGAGGGCTCGAGTAGATGCTTAAGGGTCTGGAGGGGAGAAGATAAATCTCCCAAGAGCACAGCATGCCCAGGGCTGGTATGGCCACAGCCCTGTCAGTGCTGGTGCTGGACCACCCAAGCCAGAGGTGTTACATGGTGGTTGTGGAGTTAATCACAGCAGATTACCCATCCTGTGGAGTTCATAAATTAGCATGTTGGCTTCTCCAGGGGCTTAGACATCCACACTCACTGGGTGTCAGCCCTGAGCATTGTGTAAGCACCAGGGGAACTCCTCTCTGGCACATGCTGAGCTGCACTGGCCACCACTTTTGGGCCTGCATGGTCCTAAACCACATGCTCGGCACAAGCAACAGGGCAAGGACAAGCCCTGCCTGCTCTGCCTACCCTGTGGCTGCCCCAGCGGTGGCCAGGCCTTGGCTTCTGCAGGAGTGATGGAAGGGAATCACCAGCCCTGCATGAGGCTAGCCAGTGGTTTGGGGCCATACTGGGCGTGCTGCAGACCCCGTGTTGTTTTTCCTCGGTTTCCACCCTAGGAATGGGAGCCTGCTTGCTGTCAAACTCCTGATCGGTGGGCAGTGTGTGCTCTTCCCACCCCCTCGTTTACACTAACAATAATTGCTAGGGGACCATCTGTCACCATCGGTGGAAACAAAGCTGGGTGAGAGCTGGTGGTGGAGCACCGGAATGTGGGGCAGAGAAGCAAAGCACTGGTGACATCAGGATTCAGCAGTGTGGCAGCAGCGGCATGTGGGATGCCACGGCCCCAGCCACAGCTGGAGCAGAGGGCACCACCAGGACAGTGGCAGCTGCACCCCCCTGAGGTCCCCAGACCTGCTGTGCCCTGGGGCCAGCACATCTCCTGTGAGCCCTCCTTGCTGTACAGATGGCCTGTACTGTCCAAAGCCGCGTGCAGCTCCCAAGCAGCCACTCAGATTTCTGCAAAGGGACAGTGGGACCTCGCACAGCTTTGTGCTGTTTCCTGTGGAGTGGGAGTGTATTGGAGAGCGAGCATGGCTCCTGCAGTGCTGGGAGTGACAGCTGAGCAGTGGAGCCCCATCTCCAGTGTGAATCCATCCCACTGCTAACTTGTGAGTTTGTTTTGGGAGCTATGCAGGGCCTACAAGGGCAGTCAGTGATATCTAGCCAGGCTGTGGTGTGGATATGGGGGTCCTCTTGCTCTCCAGCCTATGCACCCTGAACCACAGCCCATCCAGCACAGCAGCACAGGGGGCTCTTGCAGCTGGGATGTTCATGGAGGCCCTTCCCTAACCCATCCTAAACTCCCCCCGTCTCCCAGATTTGCTCTGTTTTCCTCCCTGACACGGCTCTTTATTCCCTAGCATTTGCCCCAGCATGCCCTCTCCTTCAGCAGGACGTGGCCAAGGACGTCTGCCTGCTGTGGCACGTGAAACATTAATGAAGACCTAAACCCTGTAACTCCTAAACCTGTTATGAGCTCCAGTGGATTAGAATGAGATATTAGTTGATTGAATCAAACCAACAACAAAATTATGATAATAATGCAAGGGCCTCAAACTGAATTTTCGTTGGAAAAATATAGGGTTGGTCGGTTTTTTTAGTATCAGGGACACAGGAAGCAAAATCTGCAACTTTCTGTCTGGTGATGATGCCACATCTGGTATGTGATGGCAGCTAGGGCCTGTGTCGGGGCAGAGTGGGATACCTAAATTTGTGCCATGCACTTGTGTGCCCATGGGTGGGGGAGCCGGGTGGCAGGGGACTTGACCCCACTTGCACCTCCTCAAGAAGGGGACACAGGGAAGCCCGTCCTCATGCACACAGTGAAACCCATCCCTGCGGATGCCCAACGTGGTGCCGCTTCCAGATGGACACGTGCAGGGGGAAGGGGCCCGCGGGGCTGCCAGGCATGGCAGCGCGTCCTGCCTAACCACTGGCACTTTCCTGCCCCGCCCTCGGCGCCGGCGGCACGGCAGCCGTCTCCGCGGGCTCTCCTCGGGCACGGGGACACAGCCCGGCAGCGGGGACACTGGCGGTGGCCCAGGG
>WEIT01006672.1:382207-422321 GCA_013389985.1 Dryoscopus gambensis
CGGCCCCGGGGCGGCGGGGCCGGCGCGCAGCCCCGAATCGCCACCCGCTGTTCCCCCAGTACAACTACCAGGCGGAGGTGGCGGAGAACCAGCCGGCGGGGACGGCGGTGGTGGCCGTGGCGGCCCAGGACCCCGACGGGGGTGAGGCGGGGCGGCTGGTGTACTCCATGGACGCGCTGATGAACAGCCGCTCGCGGGATCTCTTCAGCATCGACCCGCGGGCCGGGCTCATCTCCACCACCCAGCCCCTGGACCGCGAGAGCATGGACCTGCACTACTTCCGAGTGACGGCCACTGACCACGGGACACCCCGGCTCTCTGCCACCACCATGGTGGCCATCACTGTGGGTGACCGCAACGACCACGACCCCGTCTTCGAGCAGGGCGAGTACCGGGAGACGATCCGGGAGAACGTGGAGGAGGGATACCCCATTCTGCAGCTGCGGGCCACCGATGTTGACTCCCCGCCCAATGCCAACATCCGCTACCGCTTTGTCAATGAACGGGCTGCCTACGACGTCTTTGAGATTGATCCCCGCTCCGGCCTCATCACCACCAGTGGGCCGGTGGACAGGGAGAAGATGGAGAAGTACTCCCTGGTGGTGGAAGCCAACGACCAGGGCAGGGAACCGGGACCCCGCTCTGCCACCGTCAAGGTCTACATTACAGTCCTTGATGAGAATGACAACATCCCTCAGTTCAGCGAGAAGCGCTACATCGTCCAAGTGCGGGAGGACATACGGCCCCACACTGAGATCCTGCGCGTCACTGCCACGGACCTGGACAAGGACAACAATGCGCTGGTGCACTACAACATCATCAGTGGGAACAGTCGGGGCCAGTTCTCCATTGACAGTGTAACTGGGGAAATAGAGGTGGTGGCCCCGCTGGATTTTGAGGTGGAGCGGGAGTACGCCCTGAGGATCCGGGCTCAGGATGCAGGGCGTCCTCCTCTCTCTAACAACACTGGCATGGCGAGCATCCAGGTGGTGGACATCAATGACCATGCCCCCATTTTTGTCAGCACCCCTTTTCAAATCTCCGTCCTGGAGAATGCGCCCCTTGGCCACTCTGTCATCCACATCCAGGCTGTGGATGCAGACTACGGCGAGAACTCGCGCCTGGAGTACAAACTGACGGGGGTCTCAGCTGACACACCCTTTGTGGTGAACAGTGCCACGGGGTGGATCACGGTCAGTGGGCCCTTAGACCGGGAATCAGTCGAGCACTATTTTTTTGGGGTAGAGGCTCGTGACCATGGCTCTCCATCTTTATCCGCCTCAGCCAGCGTCACCATTACTGTCATGGATGTCAATGACAACCGCCCTGAGTTCACCCAGAAGGAATACTTCATCCGCCTGAACGAGGACGCAGCTGTGGGGACCAGCGTCCTCAGCGTCACGGCAATCGACCGGGATGTGAACAGTGCCATCACCTACCAGATCACAGGAGGCAACACACGGAACCGCTTCTCCATCAGCACGCAAGGTGGGCTCGGGCTCATCACTCTATCTCTGCCGCTGGACTACAAGCAGGAGAGGCGCTACGTGCTCACCGTGACAGCCTCTGATCGCACCCTGCGTGACAACTGCCACGTTCACATCAACATCACCGATGCCAACACACACCGGCCTGTGTTCCAGAGTGCCCACTACTCTGTGAGCATCAACGAGGACCGGCCTGTGGGCAGCACCGTGGTGGTGATCAGTGCCACGGACGATGACGTGGGGGAAAATGCCCGCATCACATACTACCTGGAAGACAACGTCCCTCAGTTTCGTATTGATCCAGACTCTGGGGCCATCACTCTCCAGGCCGAGCTGGACTACGAGGACCAGGTCACGTATACGTTGGCTATCACTGCCAAGGACAACGGGATCCCCCAGAAGGCGGACACCACATATGTTGAAATCATGGTGAATGATGTTAATGACAATGCCCCCCAGTTTGTCAGCCCCCATTACCAGGGCATGATCTCTGAGGATGCACCTCCCTTCACCAGCGTGCTCCAGATCTCTGCCACCGACCGGGATGCCCACACCAACGGGCGAGTGCAGTACACCTTCCAGAATGGGGAGGATGGCGATGGAGACTTCACCATAGAGCCCACCTCAGGGATCATTCGCACTGTGCGCAGGCTGGACCGCGAGAATGTTCCTGTCTATGAACTGACTGCCTACGCTGTGGACAGGGGCATCCCTCCTCTGCGAACTCCTGTCCACATCCAGGTTGCCATTCAGGATGTGAATGACAATGCCCCTGTCTTTCCTGCGGAAGAGTTTGAGGTCTTGGTGAAGGAGAACAGCATTGTAGGCTCTGTGGTGGCCCAAATCACAGCTGTTGACCCGGATGAGGGACCTAATGCCCAGATCATGTACCAAATTGTGGAAGGCAACATCCCTGAGATATTCCAGATGGACATCTTTTCTGGGGAGCTCACAGCTTTGATCGACTTGGATTACGAGACAAAACCTGAGTATGTGATTGTAGTGCAGGCCACCTCTGCCCCTCTGGTGAGCAGAGCTACAGTCCACATCAAACTCATTGATCAGAATGACAACAGCCCTGTTCTGAAGAACTTCCAAATCCTGTTCAATAACTACGTGTCCAATAAGTCCAACACCTTCCCCTCGGGGGTCATAGGGAAGGTCCCAGCATATGACCCAGATGCATCTGACCGCCTCTTCTACACCTTTGAGCGCGGAAATGAGCTGCACTTGTTGATAGTAAATCAATCGAGCGGGGAGCTGAGGCTGAGCCGTAAGCTGGACAACAACCGTCCGCTTGTGGCCTCCATGCTGGTGACTGTCACAGGTAGGGAGTGAAAACCATTAAACCTTCAGTGCAGTTACTTTTGGGGGGCTCTGTGATGTCCCTCTGGCACTGCCCGTTGTGCATCGGGGGTTGGGTTGGGGACTGGTAACAGGATATGGATTGGGAGTCCCTTCTAGTCGGGGAATACTACTGGAGTGGTGTGAAGGGTGGCATGGGAGGCAGGCTGCCGAGCAGTTCTCCGTGAAGGGGCCAAGGCTGGAAATGGTCTGCAAGAACAAAGCATCGTTATTGAGCTCTGAGATCGCTTCTGGCTGCTAGTGAGGCGCCTTTGGAGGTGCTGTGGCCAGCCGGGCTGTGTTGTGTGCCACAGGGTGCTTGCCCGGGAAGGAGGTGGTTCCCAGGATGGCCAGGCTGCTGGCCCAGGGGCTGGTATGATACTTTGCTCCCGAGCCCAGGTGGCTCTTCTCTCTGCTGGGACTGAGCGTTTCCCTGGCTCCGCGCGGGAGGGAGGGAGGGATTGAGCTCAGGGCAGAAGGAGCCCTCTTAAACACCCATCTGCCAGTAGCAAACAGTTCAGTCCGGATTCTGGCTGTGGCACCTGCCAACACCTGCGCTTTGTGGAGTGGCTTCTAAAGCCTGGTACCACCTTTCTGCAGCCAATTTAGTGTTGCAGGGGACAGCTGTAACAAACCTGAGCACAGTGCCTGGAACTCTTGCACAGTGTGTACTGCTGGAGTATCCAAACGCAGATGCTAGCAGTAGCTAGGAGTGGCTTTGTGGAGTATTGGGGTCCCTTCTAGCCCAGCTGAGGACAGGACAAAGATGGACCTAGGGGCTTGCCTGAGAGCAAGCAGGGTTTGGACCAGGAGCTCCCAGAGCCTGAGCTTTGCCTTCACCACTAGCCTTTCTTGGCTGGCAGATGCCTGATCTGAAATGGAGGCATGTGTCCATCGCTGAACCATGGAGCGGCTCTGGGGGAGGGAGGGCAAGACCCCTCTCTGTAGGGGCCAGGCACCGAATTGCCAGGAGTGCCTGGGGAGCCGTACTCTAAATTGTGATGCTCCCCTGACCATCGGCTACCGGCTGCCTTCCCTTTTAGCTCTCTCGATCTGGCTTACTCTGTGAGAGGAGGATTTCTTTGAAGAGATGGAGTGAGGGCTTTAAAGGGATACCTGTTCAAGGCAATCCGGCATGAGCAGCACCAGCCTGCCAGCGGGCTGGGGCTCTGTGGGGGCTAATTGTAGCCGCAGGGCTGGCCGAGAGCGGCTGCAGGCGCACACATGCCCATCGCTGGAGGTGGGGGGTGGTTTTGACCTTTCTAGCTTCTGCCCCAGTGTGTTGATGCAAGCCCTGCCTCCTCACACACTTAACCCTGCACAAAGGCAGGAGACAATCACGTCCTGAAGTCCTGTATCGAGCCGCCTCGCGGCAAGGGGGCCCTTGCAATTAGAATGTCGTCATCTTCCAGCGGGAAGGGAGAATGGGAGAGGGGTGCTCGCGGAGGAGGAGAGAAGATGGAAGGGGAAGAGCCCTTCTGGCGAGGGGAGTGAGACACTGGAAAACAGGCCTTTTGTTGGCTTTGATATTGGCTGTGGAGGTGGAAGTCCAGTTTGGTTTTTCAGTCTTTGTTGTTGGAAGCCCCCCGCCCAGCTGGCAGCTCCGCCGGCCCCATGCTGCCGCTGCGTGCGGAGGGAGGGTGGGTTTGCAGAGCTGGCAGCCAGGACATTCAGGCCCGGCTGCATTGTCTGCCCCGGACACTGCGCCGTGCAGAGCAGTGTCCAGAGCACCTTCCTGCTGCTGGAAGGCAGCAGCAGCACCTCTGTGGGTGCCCCAAGTGTCAGCATCCTAGGAGGGAGTGGCTTTCCTGTCTTTATGGTCCATTTGAGGGAGGCTGAATCCTGCTAAAACACAGAGCAAGGAGCCTTTTTGCCTGCCTGTGAGCTGTGGGTATTCTTAGCTCAGCCCCTTGTAGGAGGCAGAAGACTTGGACCATCACAAACCCAGTGCCTTTCCAGCAGGGCTGATAGCCTCAAAACTGACCCCAGCTTCTCATAGGTGTGTGGACACCTCTGGCTGCTAAAATGTGCTCTTGGCTGCTGAGGATGCAGGACAGCGGGATGGAGGGGCTGTGTCCCTGGCCAGCAGCCCTGTGAAATCAGGGCAGTGTAAGAGACTGGCATCGTGTTGGCTTTAAACCATTTCAGACTGGTTTCTCTGGGCTTGGTGGCAAGGGTGGAGGCTCAGCTGCAGGAGAATGACATTCATCCTCCGTGCTGGGTGATGGGAGCCTGATATACTTTCAAGATCTCTTAACTGGTAAAGTATTATCAAAATGTTGAGAGGTCTGCCAAAGCCCTTCAGCAGCGTTGAGGAATGTTCACCGTACCCATACCTGTCTCTTTTCCTGACTTCTCTGTCTGGACATGTTTTACTGCTCCTCACCTGCAAACGGGAAAGCCACCCTGTGTGTCCCCAGAGCACCCTTGCTGTCTCTGGGGTGGCCATTGCAGTCTTAATAGTGGCTTTTGCTCTTTTGGACGCTGTTGCTGCCACCCAGAAGAGGACATGGATCTCTTTAGCTTTGTTGCTTTTGAAGCTGGAGATCGTCAGTCTTGGAATTGCAAGCACAATGGCCCAATGCTGTCCAGCACAAGGGTTAGAGCCCCTTGTCCCTTTTCCTTGCTCCGTTCCCTGTAGCCATGCTTCTAGGACTCCTCACTCTGCTGCATGAATATTCACCAGGCACCAGCTCTCCAGCCACAGGATTTAATCAGAAAGGCTGAGCATTCGTGATTAAAATGCCTCCCATGGGGGGTCAGTGCCTCCAGCCAGCTTTGGGCTTTCTTCTGGTAGCTTTATTTTTTTTTTTCCCCATTTGCAGCAGGTCATTCTCTTAACCATCTGCTTCCCTCTGCACGGAGCTGAGGGGGGAAACAGCCTTGGGTGTGCTGCTGAGGTGGGACAGTGTTACAGGGGAGCTTCCTGAGGAGGGCTGTGGGGCTGGGCCTGGCTCCACATTGCTGTGGGGAACTGGGAAGGGGATGCTTGGCTTTCCTGCCATGGGCTGGGCAATGCCAAAGGCATCAGGTACCCTCCAGCTCACTTTCTTCACCAGGCACAGGCTCCTTGCTCCTGTGAGGCATTGCTGGCCTCCGGCCTGCCCTAGGCCTCAGCATGGTGTCAGCCAAGGCCTGATAACAGCTGTAAATCAGGCAGATGTCTACCTGGCTATTGCTGGGTGCTGAGCAGCCCTTGGGGAGAGTGAGAGCTGCCCCCAGGGCCTCGTGGCTGCTTCTGGGTGAGCTATGAGCTGAAGAGAGGAGAGGGGAGGGAGCTGGGCTCGTGCTGAGCTCATGCTGGCCTTGAGCAGAGAGGCCAACTGCAAGGAGGGGACAAAGGGAGAGGAGAGGGAGCTGGGGCACAACCCAGCTGTGTGCTGAGAAGGGAGTTGGTGGCAAAGTGATGGCATCCTGGGGTACTGTCTCACCTGGTGGTTCCTCAGGGAGGGATGCCAGGCTGATGGTAGCTTGGGGAGCATCTTATGCCAAGTGTGGCTTGTTGCTTTCCTCTCACTCCTGCCTCCCAAGGTCTGGGTGGTCTTGGTACCCTGTGAGCCTCTTGCAGAGAGAATGTGCCTTGGGAAATGCAGGTGATGATGCCAGTTCCTTGCCCTGAGTCCAGGCAGGTCTAGATCCCCTGGCATGTCCAGCCAGGTGCCGGATGGAGCTGTTCTGTTGCTGCTGCTGCTTGTGCTGCCCTCCATGCCGGAGCGGGCAGGGTGTCATGCAGAGGGGTGCTTTCTCATCTTGCTTCCATGTGGGGTGGGAGCAGTTTGACTTCAGAGAGAAGCAACCCCCCTTTCCTGCAGGAGATTAGCTCCTGGGTGACTGTACTGGCGTGCTGCTCCCCCAGCCTGGAGCCAGCCTTATCTCCAGAGCACCAGTCCCGGCGCGCAGGCTGCTGCTTGCGCGGGAATTTGCAGGGTCACCAGAAAGCTTTCACCTTCTGAAGAGTAGAAGAGAGAGGTGGAAGAAAGGGAGATGTTTCAATTTGTAAATCCTCCTGCACTGCAAACTTCAAACAGGGCTGAGGGAAATCAAAAGGCTTTGCAGCGCAGCAGCCATGGGAAGAGAAGAACAGTAAAGGCAGCTCTGTACATAGGGCTTGGAGCTGGGGCGTGGATGAGGGACAAGTGGCTGGCATTTGCACACCTGGTCCTCGTCAGGGCTGGTGCTGACGGGGGTGCCAGGAAGCCTGCTGCTCCTCGTGCCTCATTGCGCTGGGTTGGAGGAGGTGAAGCACATACAGCAAGGCTTGGGATCCAGGATTAGTCATGGGAGTCACCGCTGAGATGTGCTGATGTAAATGTTGTCTTGGTATGATGACGGAGAGACAGTTTTCCAAGGAAGCAGGGGGGTTGAGGCTCTCGGGGGAATGTGGGGTGGGAGATAGGAACAGCAGGCAACAGCTGTGTGCTGCTAATGCCCATGGGGCACCAGTGTTGGGGTGCTGGCAATGGGCTGGAAGATGGATTGCCTCATTTCAAGAGCAGTGAGGTTCTTGATGAGCTCTATCGAGCATTTCTGGGGCCACCAAGGTTGGCACAGTCTTGCTTTGCCATGCTGAAGTCTGGGTCTGTCTGCTGGAGCCTGTGCTGGAGGCCCAGAGGGAGGGGGCCAGGTGAGAGGAGGCATCCTCCTGGGGGTCAGCAGGCAGGCTTCTCCTGTCTGGTTGCCCCAGCTAAAGCTGCTAGCAGAGGTGTCTGGGGTATCCTGGGGTATCAGGATCTGCTGAGTCTCTGGGAGTTGGGTAGGTGGGGTGAGGCAGGGGCCCATGATCACAGATCTGCCAGGATGGAAGCTGCACCACTGCCCATTTGGGCTGTGCTGTGCTGCCTGTGCGCCTGCAGCCTGAGCTGCTGGCTGGGAGTACACCCCGTGTGTGGTAGGTGTGCTGTGGCTGCTGCTGGCCAAGGTCCTGGGAGGGAGCAGGCAGGCGTGCTCGGGGTGTCCCTGCATGACCCTCTACTCCTGCCTGGGAGATTGCTCGTGTGGTGTGGGGTCCCAAAGGGAAGGAGTTTGTTTCCAAGGAAAATAAAGATTAAAGAGAATTAAACAAACCAGAGATGGGCTGAGAGAAGAAGAGATGCAGAGCAGATGGTGAGAAGGGGGGAAGCAGGGAGACCAGCACAAAAGCCTGGGAGAGCCTGGAGGAGAGAGGAAGGAAATGACAGGAGGAGAGCGCAGGAAAAGGCAGCATGGTGAAGGCAGACAGGGTGCAGCAGGGAAGCAAAACACCCCAGGCCCTGGCATCAGCTCCTGGGTTTGCCAAAACTCCTGCTGGGACTTCCTTCTGTTCCTGAGCACCTTTGCTCCTGAGAGCTCACTTTGCTGCCGAGATCCAGGACAAGGAGAAAACCTGAGAGTTCTCTCAGTGGAGAGCCTGATGGCGGGGAGAAGGGGCAGCCACTCCCCTTCCATCCCAGGTGGCTCCCTGCTAGCCTCTGGGGCTGTGGCTCCAAGCTTCCTTAGCCAAGGACTCAGACCTGTTGGGGGCCACACTGGGGTGCAGGGCTCTGCCCTGGGATGGGAGGGAGGAGACTCTCCGAGCAGCAGGCAGAGACCTGCAGCATGTTCCTGTTTCTCCCGACAGACGGGATCCACAGCGTGACAGCTCAGTGCGTCCTGCGGGTGATCATCATCACGGAGGACATGTTGGCCAACAGCATTACGGTGCGGCTGGAGAACATGTGGCAGGAGCGGTTCCTCTCCCCGCTGCTGTCCACCTTCCTGGAAGGAGTGGCCACTGTGCTTGCGACACCCAAGGAGGACATCTTCGTCTTCAACATCCAGAACGACACGGACGTGGGTGGCACGGTGCTCAATGTCAGCTTCTCGGCCCTGGCGCCGCGGGGCGGGCGCTACTTCAGCTCGGAGGAGCTGCAGGAGCAGCTGTACATGAAGCGCATGGTGCTGACGGGCGCCTCCATGCTGGAGGTGCTCCCCTTCGACGACAACGTGTGCCTGCGGGAGCCCTGCCAGAACTACATGAAGTGCATCTCCGTCCTCAAGTTCGACAGCTCCGCCCCCTTCATCGCCTCCCACTCCACCCTCTTTCGGCCCATCCACCCCATCGCCGGCCTGCGGTGCCGCTGTCCCCAGGGCTTCACTGGGGACTACTGCGAAACGGAGATCAACCTGTGCTACTCCAACCCCTGCCTGAACGGGGGGATCTGCACTCGCAAGGAGGGGGGTTACACCTGTGTTTGCCGCCAGCACTTCAGCGGTGAGTGCTGGGGCTGGGGTCCGGGGGGACAGGTGGGCGGGTCCCTTGGCATTGCTGTCACCATGGCAGGTGCTCTTCCCAGCAGGGCAGTGGGTGTCAGAGCCTGTCTGTGTCCGCAGAGGTCCAGCTCTGCTCCCAGCTCTCCGTGTTTCCATGGTGCTGCATGTGCAGGGCTGGGGTTGCCATAGAAATCTGTCTTGTAGGAAGTTGGCATGGAGGACCCTTGGGGATGCTGGCCATCACTTCCCACCCCTTTTCACAGAGCTGGAGGACTAAGCTGGACTGTGCTGGGCTGGGGCACAGGAGGTTTCTCGGCTGTGCCCATGTTAGGAGGGTGATGGGCTCTGGGACCATTGGAGTCCTTCTGCTGGCTTCAGCCTGTGCCAATCTTCAGCTGTTCTGGTGGAGGTGTGGAGCCACACTGGCCCCATGTGCAGTGGCTAAGTTGCAATCCACCCAGAACAGAAGGGGAGGCTGGGCCTAGGTGCCCCACCAGGCAGGATCTGATCCAGGCAGATCTGGTCCTAGTTGCGGGGGCTGGGAGGGAATTCACAGTCCAGCCAGTGTCTTGGCGCCGCAAGTTCCCAACAGGCTGTGGAGAATCGGCAACTAGGGGGTGAGGGGAGGTGGCCTGTGGCTATTGAGGAGGAGCCTTGCTCTCGCTGTCAGGAGGGAGCATGGCAGCAGATGGCTGCCTGGAGCTCTCCTGTCGTGGTTCCTGGTGAGATAAGCAGAGTCAGTGGTAATTAACCCCCAGCATTTGAAGCGTGAACAGCCATTAGCAGAAGGGTTAATGAGCTCATTTGCCTGTCACTTCATGCTATCTCCTCATCCTCCTTGTGTATCACGGAGCAAGTAATGGGAGCAGGGCCTGGGGCGTAGGACTGCAGCTGAGTGGTTCCCTGGGTGCTGTGGGGATAGCACAGGAAAAGGGGCTGTCAGATGCCCTGCACTGCGCTGTTGAGCTGGCGTGGGACATCCCTGTTACCCATGCCAGCAAGGTGCAAGGGTATTTGTTGTCCCTCATGTGGCTGTTTCCCACTTGGCTTTTGCTCCTGCATGCAGTGTTTGGAGGCTCACGGTACTCCTTCTATAGCTGCTGATGGGAGCTCAGTGGCACTGGCCTGTCCCCACACCCCAGAGACAGGACTGAGATGCCTGTCCCAGGTTTGTGTGGTGGCAGGGCACAAGGAGGCACTCTCAGCATTACCAGGACTTCCCTGGCTTGCGTCTTCATCCTTAGGACTGTGCAGCCCAGCTGTGGCCAGTGCCCTCCTGTCCCATTCCCATGCCATACTGGATCCAAAGTTGCCCCTTCAGCCAGAGCTGGCATCACATGCAGCCCAGTGGCTCGTGCAGGGCTGGCAGTGGTTGCTAGCTCACTGGCAACTGTGGGGAACACCTGGGTAACACTTGGGTTGCCATATCCTTCGCTGGCCCCTAGCTGCTCCACAGACGCCTTCCCCTCAGCTGCCCTGTCCCGAATCCAGGCTGAGGTCTGCATTCCCAAGACAAGGAGCACATGGGTGGCTGCTGTATGTGTCCCAAGCTGTGACCTTGCTCCCGCAGGCGAGAACTGTGAAGTGGACAGCCGCGCGGGGCGGTGCGTGCCCGGCGTGTGCCGCAACGGCGGCACCTGCACCAACGGCGCCGACGGCGGCTTCCGCTGCCAGTGCCCGGCGGGCGGCTTTGAGATGCCCTTCTGCGAGGTGTCCACGCGCTCCTTCCCACCGCGATCCTTCGTCATGTTCCGGGGCCTGCGCCAGCGCTTCCACCTCACCCTTGCCCTCTCGTGAGTTCTATCTTTCCTCTGCTGCACACCAGCATCCTTGGTTCACCTGGCCCTGCTCTGGTGGCTCTTGTGCCCAGCATGCCGGGCCAGTCCAGGAACTGCCTGATGCTGTTCAGACCTCTGTGTTACTGGCTTTGCTTCCCCATGGGGCTGCCTTGGCCCCTTTAGCCAAAGGGCTCTGAATCTGCACTGGCATCAGCTCATCCCTTCCTGCAGTGCCTCTGCCCTTCGCTGCTGCCAGCTCTCTGCCTCCATGCCAGGCACCCATACTCAGGTCTTAGCGTCCCTGTGCTGGGATACTGGTGTGTGCCACGGGAGAGAGGGGATCTCCACATGCTCCGTGCACACACCGTGCCCTCCTTCTTCCTCCCCTGCCCCAGGTTCAGCACTGTGGAGCCCAGTGGCCTCCTGCTCTACAATGGACGCTTGAATGAGAGGCACGACTTCCTGGCAGTGGAGATCATCCAGGGGCAGGTCCAGTTGAAATACTCCACAGGTATGCTTGGCCCTGCCTGTTGTGGGATTTGTGTCATGGGAGCTGTGAAAAGGCCTGTGCTGAGTGGGGAGAGCAGAGTGCTGCTCTGGATGGAGCCTGTGCTAAGGGAAGCAGGGTTGAGAAGTGTTGGTGAGCATCAGTGGATAGCACGGGGGATGAGTTGTGTGTCTCAGGACTCTCCCTGGGCTTAAGAGTGCGGTTTGTGAGCAGGACAAACCCTGTTGGTGTCTCTGCTGCTGTTCTGTCCTGTTGTGTCACTATGAGCTTCGCAAGGCCATCAGCAGCACGGTGGGTTTGGTGCTCAGGAAGGGTGGGAACATCTGAGGGCTGTCTGGCTTCCCTCAGCCTGCCATCATCCCTGTCTCCTCAGGAGAGTCCAGCACGGTGGTGAGCCCCTACCTGCCGGGGGGTGTGAGTGATGGGCAGTGGCACACGCTGCAGCTCCACTACTACAACAAGGTACGTGTGCCCCAGCTGTCCCCAGCACTCATGGCTCTCTCTCCCCACAAGTGAGCAGCTCTGACTCTCCCGTTCTCTGGCTCTGTCCCATGGCTAGGGCTCTGGAGGGAAGGTAGAGGAGGTTTTCAGCTCTTAGGGATGGATGCAGTGGAGCAGACAGCTGGGTACAGGGACAGACTGACACTGAGGACCTCACTTGGAGGCTGCAGGAATGCGCTCCATGGAGTGTCCTTGCCCATGTCTCTCTCTGGTGCTGCTTGCTGGGCTCGGCCGGAGGTTTCCCTCCTACACTGGTCACCCCTCCAGGAGCACAGCCGAGCCTGGGCCATGCTCAGACCTTTCCTTGCTGTTGTGTGAACCCTTGGGTGCTTGGGTCTGGGGCATGCGTACTGCTGACACCCTGCATTTGCTTTCAGCCCAAGGTCAGCACCCTGGGGGTGGTGCAGGGCCCCTCCAAGGACAAGGTGGCCATCTTGACAATAGATGAATGTGATGCCTCAGTGGCCCTGCAGTTTGGCAGCGAGATTGGGAACTACTCCTGTGCTGCAGAAGGTGTGCAGACCAGCTCGAAAAAGTGAGTTCCTTGGAACTGCTGCGGTGGGGAGAGGTCCCTGAGGAGCCAGGCCTTCACATCTGGCACCTTGGCTGTGTGTGCCTGTCCCTGAGGATGTCTGCTTCCCAGCCCCGTGCACTGCGGAGCTGGCTGGGCCAGTGTGAGGTTGTTGTGTCTCTTAAAGCCTTGGGCTTCTGATCCTGTAGGTCCCTGGACCTCACAGGTCCCTTGCTCCTTGGAGGGGTTCCCAACCTGCCGGAAAACTTCCCCGTCACTCACCGGGACTTCGTGGGATGCATGAGAGACCTATTCATCGACAGCAAACGCGTCGACCTGGCCTCCTACATCGCCAACAACGGAACTGCTGCAGGTACCAGCGCCTCTGCTCCTGCCAGCCCCTGCCCTGGGAACTGCTTCTCCTTCTCGCACAGCACTGCTGCTGGGCTGTAACAGTGTCGTGGCACCACAGCTGGAGCTGAGCAGCTTCTCACTGGAGAACAAGGCCTTCAGGTCCTCCTAAACAATCCAGTGCCCACCTCAGCTAATTCTAGGAATGTCCCCTGATCCCACACAGCCTGTTGAGCTGGCTGAGCTGGGAGATGCTGGATTATTAGTCCAGCTCTATAGTATCTTAGTTCTGGCATAAGGAGCAGCAATAGCCTTACCTCCCATCCCTGGGCGGGCAGGGTCTGTGTGGAGAGACTGAGCAACTGGGCTTGCCCCTCTGACAGCCAGGGGAAGGGCCAGCAGGCAGTGGTGCCTTTCCATGTGGGCTGGGGGGAGGTGGTGAGCTGGTTGAGGCTGATACAGGTGACTTTGATACCTCCAGGCTGTCATGCCAAGCACACGTTCTGCGACTCCAGCCCCTGCAAGAACGGAGGTACCTGCTCTGTCAGCTGGGGGACCTACTCCTGCCTCTGTCCTGTTGGCTTTGGGGGCAAAGACTGCCGCCATGGTGAGTGAGTGGGCACTGCTGGGCACGGGCAGGGTGGGTGTGTGCAAGGCTGTGCTGGGTTTGCTGTGGAAGCAGAGTAAAGGATCCGTGTGACATGAACTAACTCTGCTTTCCCTGCATCTAGTGCTCCCTGTGAAGTGCCCATCCCTTCTCCTCACCTCCACTTTCCTTTCCAGCCATGCACCATGCCCACTATTTTCAGGGCAACAGTGTCCTGACCTGGGACTTCAAGACGGACGTGAAGATCTCAGTGCCGTGGTACCTGGGGCTGGCGTTTCGGACACGCCAGCAGGATGGGGTGCTGCTGCAGGCCCACGCAGGCCAGTACACCACCCTGCTCTGCCAGGTATGGCCACGGCCTCAGCCACAGCACCACGGCCCAGCCTCTGCTGCTGTCTGCTCCAGGAGAGCATGGGGACCTTGTTCTCCCTGCTGGCTCCATCCCAAGCAGAGGGTAGCTGGCGGGAGAGGCATCTAGCAGGGATGGATTTCCCACCCCATGCTCCGATGAGGGGTTGGCTGGAAGCAGTCGGGGTTGATGAGGTCTTTGCTCACTGCTGGCGTTGCTGCTCCCTTTCTGCAGCTGACTGGGGGCCTGCTCTCCTTCATGGTGAGCAGAGGGTCTGGGCGCAGCACCAGCCTCCTCCTGGACCAGCTGCAGCTCAGTGATGGGAAATGGCACGACCTCCAGCTGGAGCTGCGGGACGTCCACAGCGGGCGAGACTCACGCTATGTCATCACCCTCACCCTGGACTTTGGGCTCTACCAGGTAGGTGCTGCTTAAGACCCTGGCACCAGGACAGGAACTGTGGGGGATGCTTGGCAAACACAGGCAGGGCTGTGCCTCTGCACCCCCTGAGAGGGCTGGGACAGGCCTGGTGCCTGTTGCCTCATGTTACTCCCTTTCCTTGTGCAGGACACGGTGGTTGTGGGAAATGAACTGCATGGCCTGAAGGTGAAACACCTGCATGTGGGGGGAGTCCTGGGCTCTGGCGAGGTGCAGAATGGGCTGAGGGGCTGCATACAGGTGAGTCCATTGCTCTGAGCCTTCCCTTTGCAGTGGGTCTGGTTACGTGGAGAGTTGGAAATGCAAGTCTGGCAACTGCCGCCAGCATCCATCCTGCTGGTGTCACTCTCCCTCTGGGCATTCAAGCCTCTGAGGCGTCATGGGGTAGCATTAAATAGGGAGGATGGGGAGTGGCTGCTGCTGGGGGTTTGTGGAAGGCAGGAGAACTGGAGCCTCATGTGTCTGTCCTACTTCACTGTGAGTTTGTCACGTGCACTGCAGGGTGTGCGGCTGGGTGACAGCATCACCGGGACCGTGCTGCCCAAGCCCAGCCATGCCCTGCGGGTGGAGGCTGGCTGCAGTGTGCCAAGCCCCTGCGACTCCAACCCCTGCCCAGCCAACAGCATCTGCAAGGATGAGTGGCAGAGCTATTCCTGTGTGTGCCAGCCAGGTAGGACCTGCAGCACCCTGCCACTGCTCTGCTCTTCGTGCCTGCTTATCTTCTCCTCTCCCCCTGTGACTCCCTCCTGGCCTGGGACTGCTCTCCTGTCCATGCCTTGGGCAAGTCACATCCCTGTCAGACACTCATCAATTTTTCTGGAGGGCAGAATCCCTCCTGAGCCCCCCTGAATTCACTCCTTGGTACTCCGGCATGTCTCAGGGAGAAGGTATTTGCTTTACCTGGTGCTCTGTGTCCACACCTCAGGGTACTACGGAGGGGACTGTGTGGATGCGTGTCACCTCAACCCCTGCAAGAACAAGTCGGTGTGTCGCCGCAAGCCAGGCTCACCCCTGGGCTACGTCTGCGAGTGCAGTGAGAACTTCTTTGGGCAGTACTGCGAGCACAGGTGAGATACAGGGCAGAACCATGGCCTTTGTGCCTGGCTCCATGCTGGCTTCTCATCCTGGATATGTAACCAGGGACCTCTCGGTGCCACCTGCCTCCTTGGAGCTGCTGAGCAGCTGGACTGGTGGCAGAACAAGGCCTGGGGAATTTGGTTGTTGTAACATCGAAGGTGTTTTCTCCCTAGGATGGACCAGCAGTGTCCGAAGGGCTGGTGGGGAAACCCCACCTGTGGGCCCTGTAACTGTGATGTGAACAAGGGCTTTGACCCCGACTGCAATAAAACCAACGGGCAGTGCCACTGCAAGGTGAGGGGCAGCAGTGCCGATGGGGACCTGGACCATGGCTTGCCTGAAACCCTGCTTATTCTTGATGCTGTTCCTTGTCCCCTCCAATCTGGCTGTTGCCTTGCTTTGTGTGCCCGATTCTGGGCCGGATCCCTGCTCAGCTCCTCTGTGCAGCCTTCCTGCCCCAGCATGGTGGTGATGGGGGCCGTGAGGTGCTTGCAAATCAGGAGAGCCTTGACCTTCTCTGGCTCCAGGGGTTCCCCAGCCAGCCCTGGCTGCTGTCGCAGTGGGCTCTCTGGTGACTGTGCCCGTCTCCTCCCAGGACTTCCACTACCGCCCCAGAGGCAGTGACACCTGCCTGCCCTGTGACTGCTACCCCGTGGGCTCCACCTCGCGCTCCTGTGACAGGGAGACGGGCCGGTGCCACTGCCGGCCTGGGGTCATTGGCCGCCAGTGCAACAGCTGTGACAGCCCTTTTGCCGAGGTGACGCCCAGTGGCTGCGAGGGTGAGTGTGGGCACGGGAGTGTGGTGAGCTGGTGCCGCGGGGCTCAGTGTCAGTGGCCCGGCCCTGTGACCTGTGTGTCTCCACAGTGCTCTATGATGGCTGCCCCAAAAGCCTGAAGGCGGGTGTGTGGTGGCCCCAGACCAAGTTTGGCTTCTCGGCTGCAGTGCTGTGTCCCAAAGGCTCCTTGGGTGAGTGGGGGACATGATGGAGAGGGGAGGAGGCAGCCTGGCTGTCCTGCAGCAGCCATAGCAATATCACTCTCTTCTTGCACTACCCCAGTCCCGTTCAGCTGGGGTTGAAGTTTGGGAGAAGGAAGTTGGAGGAGAAAATGCCACAGCCTGGGGAAGAGCAGAGAGCAGAGGGTGCTGGTCGTGGGATGGGTTGGGTACAAGTTGTGGGGTGTAAGACCCATCACCCAGCCATGGGGCTGTGCTGTTCCCTCAGTCTTGGTCCTCATCTTCTTCCTGCTGCTTTTTGGGTTCACCAGGCTTGAGGCTGAGGTCAGGCTGGGCACAGCATCCCCAGTGCCTTGCTGTGGCTCCACCAGCCCCATCCCCGTGTGCCCTAGAAGGGAAACAGGGCACAGTGTGCTGTCAGGTGAATGTTGGGTAGGCGTCAGCATCCCGAGCTGGAGGAGGCAAAGCTGTCCTCAGCGACAGAAGAGGTGTCAGCAGGGTGTCTGGGAGTGTAGGGCAGTGCGAGCCCCAGGGGACAATACAAACCCTGTCCTTCTCCAGCCGTTCGCCCCAGGAGGAGGCAGGTTCGGCTCCTAACTGTTGTCGCTTCTCTCCCCGGTTCTCTCGCCCTCCGTGCTCAGGCCTGAGGGGTGCAGGTAAGGTTGTTCCCATCTCCTTCCCCCTGTGCTGTAAGGGCTGTGCCACATGGCTTTCCCTCCCTGCTCCCTGCCTGGCACCCTGCACACCCCTGCGCTTCCCCCACCGCTTCTGGAGCTGCCAAGAGTCTTCCCAATGCTTTGCCTGGCCTCGCTGCTCCTACACGCTGCTCCCTGCTCCCAGCTCACTAACCAGCACAAGCCCAGCTGCAGCCGCATGCAGCCCCTGCCACCCGCTGTGCCGAGCCTGCAGTGTTGGCTCTGGGGGGGCTCTGTGCTCTGCTCCCCGGCTGGGATGGATGCTGGCTCCCGGATGGCTCTCGCTTGCTTAGGCTGGGCAGGGAAGGAACTGGTGGTGAACAATGGGTGGTGAGGCTAGGGAGGAATGGTCCTGGTGGAAGAAGGAGAAACTGTTTGGGGGGTGGTAGGACGGGGGCAGGAACTGACGGGCAGGCACAGCACAAGGTCCTGTTCCTTCTGCCTGGCTGGCAGGGGAAGGCACAGGGACCTGGGGGTCAGCTCCTGCCCAGATCTGCATCTGAGTCAATCTCTGTTCTCTGCAAGGGGAATGCCATCAGTATGGAGACTTCCTTGTTTTTCCTGCTCCCTGCTGCAATGGCACTGCTCCCTGTGCTTCTGCAGCTGGGAGAAGGGTGGCTGGGAGGACTGCTAGGAGCTGGAGATGGTGGGAGGGGGCACATTTGTCACTGGGGCTTTTCTGAGCAGCAACTGGAGTCTGCTCCAAGCTCCCTCTCCCTGCCGTCTCCCTGCTACCCTCTCCCAGCCATGGGCACCTGGGTGGGCTCCTGTGCCCTGATGCTGTCCCCAGGAGGACCTGCTCCACAGTCTCCTGCTGGGTACACTGAGGTTGCCCGGTTTCTCTTGCTCACAGTTTGTGGTGACACTCACAGCCGAGAACACTTTTCTCTGTGTTGGCTTTAGCAGAGTTTTTGGTGGTGGTCAACATCTCATCCCATTCAGTTTTGGAAACTCCCTTGCTGTACACAAGTGCTTAGACTCCAGCCAGAGACTGAGGGCTGGCGGTGGATACTGAACCCATACTGCTGGATCCTCCCCACCATGGTCCACCATCCCACTGCTCCATCCCCCTTGACTGAAGGGGCTCATCTCAGGGGCTGGTTTTCCAGCCCAGCAGCAGGGCTCTTGTGCTCCTGGCTTGGCTTTGCCCTGTAGAGAGAGCAGGACCTCAGCAGGCACTGCAGGTTGTCAGCTGGGGGATGCCTGGAGCTGCCTGGGCTTCTGTAGCTTGGGGTCAGATGTGCCTAAGGACACAGTCATGTCCCCTGAGGCTTTTCCAGCCTGCGTCCTGCCAAGTCACTTAGTCCTTTTTGCAATCCTGTGTGGTGGCACCTGGTGTGATGCAGCCCCAAAGCACACACAGGCACCTGGCTCCTGGAGGGAGGGGATGGCAGCGGCCTGCTGAGGTATTACAGACCAAGAGTAGAATGGGTTGCGCTGGTGCAAAGCAGGACGATGGCCCCGGCGTGCTACAGGCCCTCCCCATCACTTGTCAGTGCTACTCTTTGGGATTAGCTGGTGCAGAGGATCCCTGCTGAGAGGATGCAGCAGGGCAGCCATGCCTCCTGTGCTGAATTGCCAACAAGCCCTTTCTCCTTGTTTTAGGTGCAGCCATCAGACACTGTGATGAGGAGAAGGGCTGGCTGGAGCCAGATCTCTTCAACTGCACTTCACCTGCCTTCAAGGAGCTGTCTGTGCTGGTAATCCTCTCGGCTCTGCAGCCCTGACAGAGCAGGAGCCGTCTGAACAAGGGCTCGCAGCCAGAATTCAAAGCACTCAGCTCTCCAGGCATGCCTGGAGTACAAGAGAGCCTTGCCACAGTGCTCAGTGCCTTTTTCTTCTCATCTCCTTCACCTAAATCCATCCTGTGGGAGCAGTGGTTTGAGCTTAAGTTCACTTGGCTTCATTTAATGTGTTCCCTTCAGAAATGACCTGTGTCGTGCCAGAGTATTTGATAGGAAAATAAATAACCCTGAGCAGGGCTGAGTGGTTTGAAGCTGGTGGGATGTCTGCTGCATGGGACCTCTGTAGCCCCCAGATTCTGTCAGGGACAAATCCCTTTGAAATATCCAGGCAAGTGTATTCAACACTTACATGTCATCTAGGCTGACCAGAAACTGAAGCCAGGAGAGTTTCCAGGGAAGTATTGCCAGGGCCTTCCCTATCTTTTCATCTCCTTGGCTTCTGTTGTGTAGGGTACTGGGTTAGCTGGGCCCATGCAGACCCTGGTGTGTTGCTGGAGGCTGGTTGTCTGCCAGATGTGCTTCCTGTTCTAGTGACCACCACTGTGAGTGTCCATGGCTTCTGCCATGGCTTCAGAAATCACCTCTGTGTCCAGCAGGGCCTGCAGCATCCCAGTTTCCTGGTAAGGAACCTGCTGAATCGTTTAACCCCCTCTTTTCTCCCCACTGGCAGCTGGAGGGCTTGGAGAAGAACAAGACTGAGCTGAATACAATTGAAGCCAAGAAGCTGGCCCACCGGCTCCGGGCTGTGACTGACCACATGGACCACTACTTTGGCAATGATGTGCACATTGCTTTCCGCCTGCTGTCCCGCCTCATGGCCTTCGAGAGCCAGCAGCGCGGCTTTGGCCTCACAGCTACACAGGACGCCCACTTCAACGAGGTGAGTCCTTCCCCCAGGTCACAGTGGCTTCTGATGCTGCTTCTCTTAGCAGCCACCCTGTGTTTCTGAGGGGATGGAGGATGTGGCGGGACCCTGTCAGGAGCACTGGGCTCCTCAGTCCACACCAGCAGTGGCTCAGGGAAGCAAGACTTGCATGGTCAGGGCTGGAGCAAAGAGTGGATGAGGAGAGGCAGAGAACTGGGTTTGCTCAGCCTGGGAAGGCAAAGGGAGGTCTTACTGCTGCTGGCAAGTCCCTCATGGCACGGCTGCGGGGAAAATGTCTCTGTAGGGCACTGGCCAATGAGCAGTGAGGGTGGGGGCCCATCATAGTAGAAAGTACCTCTCTTCGCACAACCCTTGAGCAGAGAGCACAGTGCTGCAGTCTGGAGGTGGTCAGGAGAGGCCCAAAGGCCATGCTCACCCTCTGCCCTCATGTCTCTCCCATTCAGAACCTGCTGCGTGCAGGCAGCTCTGTGCTGGCGCCTGAGAACAGGGAGCACTGGGCCATGCTGCCACATGGAGAGCATGGCAGCGCCAGCCTCATGGAGCAGCTGCGGGACTACTCGGGCACATTGGCCAGCAACATGAAACTCACCTACCTCAACCCCGTCGGTGTCGTCACCCCCAACATCAGTGAGTAGGAGCTGGCTGGGGCTGGGGCTGGCTGAGTGGTGCAGAGACACTCCTCCATCACACCTCGTTCCCTTCTCATCTCACTGCATCTCGGGGAATGTGCTGATAATGTCCTTGGTGGCTCTCTCAAACGTGGGGAGGCATTTGTGAGAGATGTCCTGGTCTCATCCCTGCCTGACCTCCAAGAGCCAGCAGAGCCAGGAGTGTGCTGCCTTTTTCCAGTTACTTCCCAGTCTCCAGTGAAAAAGCAGCTGGCCTTGGTGGCAGGAGTAGTCTGCCCTACAGCAGAGCAAGGATCTGGGCTGGGAAGGAGCTCTATGTGTACTGAGATTTTTGTGTCATGCCTAAACACAGGTCATAGCCCCAGCCTCACCTGTGGCTCATATGGGCCATTTACCAGGGATTTGAATCCTGGGGGGCCCTGGAGCACAGCTGCTCTCCAGGTGTCCATCCTAGAGCTGACTTTCACTGCCTTGCTCCTCTGCAGTGCTGAGCATCGATCGCATGGAGAACCACTCCCACATCCGCCGGCGCTACCCTCGCTACCACAGCAGCCTCTTCCGGGGCCAGCCCGCCTGGGACCCTCACACCCACGTTGTGCTGCCACTGTCGGTGCTGAGCCCTCCGAAAGCTGAAGGTGAGCATGTGAGCATCACTCAAGAAACAACATGGGTGGGTACAGCTGGCAGGAAAGATGTAGAATCATAAAAGGGTTTGGGTTGGAATGGACCTTTAAAAAGCCATTTAGTTTGCACATATCCTACTGAGACCTGGCTCTGTCAGAGGTCCAAGAGCCAACCCTGAGAGCCTGAGCTTTAGACTTCACCACATCCCAAAGGCTCCTGATGGCCTTGCAAATTGTCTTCAGAGCAGCATGTGTGTGTCTGTGTGTGTTCTCACCACCCCCTTGTGTGCCCTAGCTGTCCCCACAGCAGTGCCCACGCTGGCTGGGGGTGAAGGGAACTACACTGTGGAGAACTCCTCCCCAAGGCAGGCGCTGCCAGAGCCCGAGCCCACTCTCACTGTGGTCATCCTCATCATGTACCGCACCCTCGGGGGGCTGCTGCCCGCACGCTACCAGGTGGATCGCCGCAGCGTCAGGTACGTCCTCCTCCCCTCAGCCTCCCCAAGCACCAGTGGGGAGAGGCTGGCTGGACTCTGTTCTGTTACTTCTGGCAGTTGCCAAGTCTGTCTGCAATGGAGTGGGTTTGATTCCCAGCCCTGTGCCACGTTTCTCAGCCCCTTGTTGTGGACTGGGCAGAGCTCTTCCTTCTGAGATGTCAGAGTGGGACACCTGAGAAGTCTCCGGGGGTCTGCAGCTGCCATGCACAGTGATAGTGATGGTAGAGCTCTGTTGCTCCTTGCAGGCTCCCCAAGAATCCTGTGATGAACTCCCCCATCGTGAGTGTGTCTGTGTTCAGCAATCACACCTTCCTGCGAGGACCCCTGGACACCCCTCTTGTGCTGGAATTTTACCTGCTGGAGACAGCCAACAGGAGCAAACCTCTCTGCGTCCAGTGGAATCACTCCAACCCGTGAGTCGAGCATGACCGGGTCACTCTGATCTGCTTTCCCCACACACCTCCTCGTTCCCCAAGTTTCCCCGAGCAGCACTGGGATGTGGGGGTTTCCTCCCTCTCCCGTGGGATTTTTTTCTGCTGGGAGGGCACAGCAGGGTCATAGAATCAATTAACTTGGAAAAGACCTTTAAGATCATTGAGTTCAACTATTAACCCAGCACTGCCAAGTCCACCTCTAATCCATTTCCCTCAGTGCCGCATCCACTCTCTGGCTCCAGTACTTCAGCTTTAGGAGTGCAGTTGTACCTGCTGGCAGAAGAGCCTTGTCAGTCACCCCTCTTCTCTGCGGTTCCTTCCCCACACACATTTGTGTGTCTTCTCTCCTAAGTGCACTCTGCTTTTTTTGTGGCTACAGGACCAACCCCTCTGGCTTCTGGACAGCCAGGGACTGCGAGCTCGTGTACCGAAACACCACCCACGTCCACTGCCAGTGCTCCCAGTTCGGCACCTTTGGGGTTTTGATGGACAGCTCACACCGAGAGGTAACCTCAGCCTGTGGGGCTGTGGGTGATGGTGGGGTCTGTTAGCTGCTGGGTCCCAGCACAGGCAGAAAATGTCCTGGGCACAGGCAAAGATTTCCTTGTGGGACACAAATGCAGTTTGAGAGTTCTGCAAGCTTCCTGTGTTTGCTCCTAACACTGCTATTTGCCTTTGGTTCTCTGCTGCTTCAGCAACTGGAAGGTGACCTGGAGACATTGGCAATTGTCACCTATTCCTTGGTGTCTCTCTCCTTGGTGTCTCTGCTGCTGACCTTCTCCTTTCTGACATGCCTCAAAGGCCTCAAGTCCAACACACGTGGCATCCACTCCAACATATCAGTCACCCTCTTCTTCTCTGAGCTGCTCTTTCTCCTGGGTATCAACCACACTGAGAACCAGGTCTGTGGACTTGAACAAGCTCACCATGGTGGTGAGGGTGAGGTGTGGATGATGCCATTAGCGTTGGCACAGTGGGACCACCTCTGAGTGGCTTTTGTCTCCCCAGTTTCTCTGCACTGTGATTGCCATCCTCCTCCACTGCTTCTTCCTCTCCACCTTCGCCTGGCTCTTTGTCCAGGGCCTCCACATCTACCGCATGCAGACAGAAGCCCGCAACGTCAACTTCGGGGCCATGCGCTTCTACTACGCCATCGGCTGGGGAGTGCCTGCCATCATCACTGGTAAGAGCTGCTTGTGCTACAGCCATGCCCAAGCCAGCCGTGCTGCTTCTCAGCAGCCTCCTGACCACCTCGTGTTGCCCAGCTCATCCAGTGTGGAGAGCTGAGGGCGGGCTTGCTATGGTCAGCAGTGCAGGCAGCAAGCAGTGTTGTGGTGGTCAGGGGACCACGTATCAAGGGCTGTTATCTTGCCTCCTGAGAAGTAATTTCTCCTCAGAGAAAGCACATCTCCTCAGGACTTGTAGTTAAAGTCTTTTGGGTTTTTTTCCAAGCCTGTGTACTTGGATGACCCATTGCTGGCAGTGAATGCCTCCTGGACTGGGCTGTGCCAGGGACACCTAGGGAAAAGGAAATAAAGTCCCTGTTGCTGAGTCTCACAGTCCTGACTCCTTCCCCCTGTGGTGGGGAAGCCTGTGCACAAGGCAAGGAGCAGGGAGAAAGCCCCTTCACTGCTGAGAATGCTGGCATGGGATTGACGTGGTTTGGACAAGTCCAAGGCTGTTGGGTCTGGACCTGACCTCTCCCTTCCTCCCGCAGGGCTGGCCGTTGGCCTGGATCCTGAGGGCTATGGGAACCCCGACTTCTGCTGGATTTCCATTCATGATAAGCTGGTCTGGAGCTTTGCAGGCCCCATTACTGTCGTCATTGTGGTAAAACCCTGTCCTGTTTCACCCACAACCCTCTCCTGCCTCCCTTCTCTGCACCACGGGCACTCGCCCCTCCTTGGCTGCCCACTGCCTGTCCCATTCTCTGTGTCCCTCTCCCTCAGTTAGAGGCCCTCTTTTTGTCCCTCCTCACTCCAGCCAAACCTGGGGGAGGCCATGGCTCGGGCATGAAGGGGAAAGGAGGGGATGTTTGCAGGGCCTGGCAGACCTGGAGTCTGCACTGGGGAGGTCAGGTCAGAGCCAGCCCTTGGCACAGCTTCTAATCAGTGCCAACGCTTTCAGATGAATGGGGTCATGTTCCTGCTTGTGGCCAAGATGTCCTGTTCCCCAGGCCAAAAGGAGACCAAGAAGAAATCGGTTCTGTGAGTATTAGTGGCCAAACTCCCAGCAGAGCTCTGCCAGCTCATGGTTTTTAGCATTTCCAGTGACCATCCTCCTTCTTCTACCATCACAGAGGGCCCCTCTGTGCATCAGTGTCAGCCTCGCAGCCACTCTCCTCTCCCACACCTGTCAGCCACATTAACCCTTCCTAAACTTTGTCCTTTCCTCTTGTTCCTACATCCCCACTGACCTACCAGCTGGTCTCCTTTCACCACCTGCCCTCACAGCCACCTCTTGTGTCTGCTTGGATTCAGCACTCAGCCCTTGTCAGCTACAAGCACCTGCTTCTTCCTCTCCTACGTGCTCCTGAGACCTTTCCCCACTCCCTCTCGAGCCAGCCCTGGAGCATGGCTCAGCTCTCTGTGGCTCTAAATGACCTGTGTCATTTGGGCCCCATGTTTGCCATGTGTGATCCAGAAGGGAAGGCCTGGGAGTGAGGGTTAGCTGGGCAGGGATGTGCCTGCAGTGCTGGGCACAGCAGGGAGCTCTCTGCAGGAGCTCTCCCCTCTGGATCTCTGTCTGTGAGCACTAGGCTGTAGATTAACGGTACGCACTAACCTCTCCGCGTGTGTCTGTGTCCCTGTCTGTCTCTCTCTCTCCAGCATGACGTTACGGAGCTCCTTTGTTCTGCTTCTAGTTATTAGCACTACCTGGCTCTTTGGCCTCTTGGCTGTCAACAACAGTGTCCTGGCTTTCCACTACCTCTACACTGTCCTCTGCAGCCTGCAGGTAACTGCCTGGCCTCTGCTGGGGAGGGCAGGGGTCAGCCTGGGAGAGCATCCCTGTGGAGAGTAGGTGCTCTGTGCTGAGCTCCCAACATCTCGCCGAGCTTGTCCCTTCTGCTGTCACCTCTGTGGCACTGAGTGACTCCTGCCAGTCCTTGCTGCTGTGCCTGTGGTGAGCAGTCGCACAGAGCAGGAGGTGGCTGTGAGGCATTTGGTTCAGAGGTGACATCCAGGGGATAGCAAGGACCATCTGGAGGGAAGGCGCCTCCATGTCCTGAGAGGGCAGAGCAAGAGAACAGCATGTGGCAGAGGTGTTGGACACCCAAAATGATCCATGGCGGCACCCTGCCAACCTTCTCCCACCACTGTGGCTGGTGTTGCTGCAGGGGGACCCTGCCATTTGCTCCTTGGCCACTGCCAGACAGGAGGACACTCCACCCATTCTTCCCTCATCCCTGGCCACTATGGGTGTTAGTTCTCGTTGGTATTGGGGGTCTTTGGTCTATCCCAGTCCGGTGGCCGCACTGGACTCTGGAGGAGCCAGTGACTGTCCCACTGCTGGCAAGAAGGTCAGACGGCAGTGAAGGGCTCTCTCTCATGGCATCTCTCCCCACAGGGCTTGGCAGTGCTGGTCCTGTTCTGTGTCCTGAATGAGGAGGTGCGAGAGGCATGGAAGCTGGCCTGCCTCAGCAAGAAGGGGCAGAGCGAGGAGGCCACGAGGAGCACACAGGTGGGTGAGGGCAGAGCAGCCCAGGGTGCTGGGCTCAGGCTGCATGCCTGGGACAGGAGCTGACAGGGATGTCTCCGCTTCCCTGGGCTGCCGTGGCAACTCCTTAACAGGGCACACGCCCTCTCCTTCCTGCCCAGGGCCCCAGCGCCTACAACAACACAGCGCTGTTTGAGGAGAGCGGGCTCATCCGCATCACCCTGGGGGCCTCCACAGTGTCCTCGGTGAGCAGCGTGCGCTCCGCCCGCACCCACTCCAGCCAGCGTGCTTACCTCAGGTAGGGAGCCCGGGGCTCTGGGGGCCCACAGGGGCTGGGCAGAACCAGAGGCTCCTGCCACTGTGACACTTCGGGCCTCCTCTCTTGCAGAGACAATGTGGCAGCACGTCAGGGCTCGGCCCTGGATCACAGCCTGTTGGCTCACGCTGGCCCCACGGACATCGATGTGGCAATGTTCCACCGCGATGCTGGGGGAGGTAAGGCTCAGGCCTGTTCCTGGGTTTGGGAAGTTCTTCACGGTGCAGGCTCTGGCTGTATGGTTATGTCTTCCACCCCATGTTCAGCTGCGACTTCCAATCACATGGTGCATAGGAGGGAGAGGCAGCCATTGTGTCATTTAGCACAGCCTCCTCCTGGACAGATGACAAAGGGCACAGCCAGTCCCCAAGGGGGTAGAAATGGGGGAGACAACAGAGGGGACACTGGCTGTTCTGGGATCTCTGGGGACACTGGGCTTCCCAGTACAGCACAGACATTTGACTCACTGGAGCTAGACCGGCTGGGGCTGGGGTGTGGGACAGGCAAGCAGAGGCTGAGGGACATGGGTTTGCTCAGCCTGGAAGAGGAGGCAGATGGGATCTTAGGGCTATTTGCAGCTGCCTTACAGGGAGGTGCAATGAGATGGAGCTGGGCTCCTCTCACAGGTACGTGGTGATAGGGCCAGAGGAGTTGGCACAGGCTGCTGCTGAGGGAGGGGCAGCAAGGGGTAAGGCACTCTCACGAGCATGGTCATCCTGGGGTGGTTCTGCCTCCCTGGTGCTGCCAGCAGGAACCTCTCCTACCTTCATTCCACATGTCTCCCTGACACACCATGTTCCTACAGACCAGGACTCAGACTCGGACAGTGACCTGTCTCTGGATGAAGAGCGCAGCCTCTCCATCCCATCCTCGGAGAGCGAGGAGAACGTACGCCTGCGGGGCCGCTTCCAGCGCCAGCTCAAGCGGGCAGCACACAGCGAACGCCTCCTCACTGACCCTGCCAACACCGCTCCCAAAGGCAAGTGCCAGGGCTCTGGCAGGGAAAAGGATGAGCTCAGCTCCCCGTGGGTCAGACCATGTCTTGTGATGGCTCAATTGCTACTCATGGAAATATTCTCTCTCTCTTCTCTGGGGCCTGGTTTGCTGTGTCCTTCATTAGATGTGGATGGCAATGACCTCATGTCGTATTGGCCAGCTCTGGGCGAGTGTGAGGTTCACCCCTGCTCCCTGCAGAAGTGGGGCTCCGAGCGGAAGCTGGGATTTGACATCAATAAGGATGCAGCCAACAATAATCAGCCAGACCTGGCTTTGACCAGTGGGGATGAGAACTCCCTCACCCAGACCCAACGGCAGAGAAAAGGTAACAATCTGGAGCAAGCGGGCAAGGGTGGCCTTGCCTGTCTCAGGTTGACTGAAGGCTCAGCATCAAATCTACATGGCCATGCCCTTGGGGAGGCATGGCTTATCTCCCTGGTTTCCTGCTCCTCTCACTGTTGTGCAAATATTTGACTTCTCTTTCTGTCCGGTGCAGGGATTTTGAAGAACCGCCTCCAGTACCCTCCGACTCTCCAGGGCTTGCCATCTGTTGGCAGGATGACCAATGAGCTGACGTGGTACAAGACGTCCACGCTGGGTCACAGGGCTGTCCCCGCTGCCTCCTATGGCAGGATCTACTCTGGGGCCGGCAGTCTGTCGCAGCCAGCCAGCCGGTACTCGTCCCGGGAGCAGCTTGACATGCTGATGAGGAGACAGATGTCCCGGGAGCAGCTGAGCAGGCACAACTCAGGAGAGTGCTTGGAAGCTGTGCCCAGTCGGCATGGGTCCAGAGAGGAGCTGGACACTATCCCCAGCAGGCATGGGTCTGCTGAACACCTGGAAAGTATCCCAAGCAGACATGCGTCTAGGGAAAACTTGGATCTACTCACCGCTAGGCCCAGTCAGAGAGATCATGGGAACACGCTGCCCCGGAGGCAGGGCTCCAGAGACTGCCTTGACACTTTACCTTGCAGATTTGGGTCAAGAGAGCAGCTAGACTGTGGGCCAGTAAGGGAAGTCTCTAGAGAGTGGCTAAACACATTGCCAAGTAGGCAAGTGTCCAGAGACCGAATAGACATGTTGCCAAGTCGGGACACTTCTCGAGAGCAATTGGATTTGCTTTCTAGAAAACAGCCTTCAAGGGACCTGCTAGCATCAGCCAGACAAGCTTCAAGGGAGCAGCTGGACTTTCTGTCCAGAAGATCTAATTCCAGAGAGCCTCTGGACACAGTGCCTAGAAGGCAACCCTCGCAGGACAACCTGGGGAGTCTCTCTCGGAGGCAGCTGTCTAGGGAAAGCCTAGAGCCGCTGTCAAGGAGACAGGCTTCTAGGGAGAACCTGGAGACCATTCCCAGCCGGCATCCTTCCACTGAACAGTTAGATATCCTTTCTTCCATCCTTGCTTCTTTTAACTCCTCCGTCTTGTCCTCGGTGCAATCTTCCAGCACACCTTCAGGCCCCCAGACCACTGCCACCCCCTCTGCCATGCAGACCTCGACGCCCTCTGCAGCGTGTCCCTCGACACCTCGCTCTGCCACCTCCCACAGCATTTCAGAGCTGTCACCAGACTCAGAGTAAGTGTGCTCCTTCCTTCCTCACCCAGGTCTTGTTCCGCTGATCTTGTGCATTGTCTGCCTGCCTGGCTTCTTCCCAGCGGGGTTTAGTTTGGAGGGAGAGGGCTGTGTAAGGGAGAGCTCCCCAGGTGAGTGGCAGGTGTCTCCTGGTCCTGAATAGTGACTACTGGGCAGGGAGAAGCCTCAGGTGTGACAGCTCCAGATGCTTGTAGGGCAGCACAAGCAGAAGCCTGTGTACATGAGTCTGTCCTCTCTGCCCAAGAGATGATGGCCCTTGCCAGTGGCATGTGGGTACTCGGGGAAGATGCTCTGTGCAGCTAGGCTGGCCTCCTGGCTGCTCCCTTGGTCAGTGCTGGCACTAAGTCCCATCAGACGTATGCAAGCGCCAGGCTGGCTGGAGAGGAGGGAGCCCAAGTGCTAGGGAAGCCCTGCCTGCCCCAGCCACGTTTCTCCCCAGGCACCCTGTTCCAGTACATAATTTCTTTAGCTCTGTTCCCTGCTTGTACTGCTCCCAGCCCACCCCACCCCATCCCTCCTTCCCTCTTCCCTAATTTCAGGGACTTGAAGACAGTTGTTCTGCGCTCACTCAGAGAGGTTTTCTGCCCTGTCCCCATCTGGCATAATGGGGAAAGGACGCTGGAGCCCAGGAGAGATGCCATGGCTTAACACTGTTTTTCTTTCCTCTGAGAAGAATAATGAGAAACGAGGGCCATTCCTGAGGAGCCGAAGCTGTCCACAAGAGAGATGGAAGAAGCAGGGCCCTTCGCCAGGCACTGCCAGCTGAGGTTTGGTATCCCCATGGAGCAGGGGCCAGAACTGATGGTTGTCAGAGGCCCAAAACCAACCCTGCTTTCCCCTGCCCTGTGGGCTTAGGGGCCAGCAGCCCCCACCACCCACTGCCAGAAGCCTCCAGGCTCCCGGCTGCCGCCGTGCTCTCCATCACCTGCCTGGTGTGACAGGTAGTACTGGGCAAGGGTGGCATCTCCGACCCCCTGGGGCCGAGCTCTTTCTCTGCGAGCTGTTTGTGTGTGGGGTGTGCCTGTGTGTGTGTGGAGGGTGGTCAGTGGCAGGGGGACAGAAATGAAGCCCAGGATGGGGGCAGGGAGGGTTTTCTACCTTTTTGTACCTTTGTAATCAGAGAGATGAGAAATTTCTATGGTTATTTTTACGGATGGTCTGTTCCCAGGACCTGGAGCATTTGTTTCACTAACAGCCCCTTGCCAGTTTCCCTGGGGCTACCAGAACCACAATCCCAGTGGACTGGAGAAACAGTGCCAGGCAGTCCTTAAGGCTTTGCTGGCACTGCTTTGTCCCATCCCCACTGCAGGGCAGCTGGCCCTGCTGCCCCCCGCCCTCTCACTGTGGAGCTCCACATGTCTCGGTGCCGCCCTCCTGCCTGGTGTCCCTCAGCTCCCTGCAGCCAGGCCTCCCTCTGCCCTCTCGTGGGACCACCCCTTGGGGCTGCCCCTGTCTGCGAGCTGAGGCTGTGTGCCAGCAAGAGCACACGTGAATGGGGCAGCAAATTCGGCAGTGGGAGCCTGCTGGGGAGGAGACAAGCTCTGCTGTGCAGTCCTGTCCTGTACCAGGATGGTCCCGCTCTCATCACTGCTGGTTTCCTCCACTCAGCAAGTGAGCACTGTGTTTTTACCCACTGGGTGTTGTGCTCTTTAACCTGCCTGTTACAGAGCAAACCTCTGTTGGTTTGTGGGTCTGATCCCTGCACTGGATGACCCTTGCCCTGCTTAGCAGCAGGTTTGGCTTTTCCCAGAGCTGGTGCTCACTCAGTGGAGGACTAGCATCTACAGGAGCATGATGTGGCTCCAGTTTCAGGGTCCAGCATTGCCCACAAAAGTTGTATCTAGCTGATGCCCTGTGGGCTCTGTGTACACCTGCTCTCCCCTGAGTAGCAGAGGAGCCCAGCTCAGAGTGGCCTGAATTTTGGGAGATGGAGATAAACAGCACTTTGCCCTCTCTGGAAGTTCAGGCTATCCTGATGGTGCCTCTGCTCAGCCTGGGGCCTGACCCCAGCTGCAACTGGCCCTGCTGTGAGATGACACTCCTCTGTGCCTACCCCAGCCTCAGGCCAGGGCATTCGGCTCGGGGGGCCGGCATGTTCCCTTTCACCCTCATGGTGCTCTCGGGGCTGTGTGATCGTGTGCTCCTTTCTGCCTTACTACCACACTGCCATGGCATCTTACTGTAGCCCAGGCTGACATGTTTACAGGAGAGGACTCGTGCCACCATCCTCCAGGCCTCTGGGGAGGCCAAGGCCTCTTGGCTGCACCCCTCAGTCGGTGAGGAGAGTATGGAGGGAACAGAAGGGCTGGTGACTGGGGGTGCCATGGGTCCCCAGCACAGCCCTGACAAGGCAGGCTCACTGTCATCCTTTTCCCAGGGATGAGGAGAGAAGGGCCTGCTGACATGTTTACATGCCATTCGGGACCAGTGTGCAGAGGGAAAGCCTGCTGGCCCCACATGCTGGGAACAGCCAGGCCCCTCCATGCTGCCCATCTTTGCCTTTGGGAACAAGCTCGTTTACAAGTTTCTCTCCGGCTGTGCAGTGCCAGCACCAGAGCCCTGGGATCCTGTCCCTGCTGCGCTGTAGGGCCCATGTTTCTACCGAGCTGGGCACGGGGCTCTTTATGCTGCTGCCAAATGGAGAGCAAGTGTCAAGTGCCAAAAAGAAGAGAGCAGCAGAGCTGGTGGCCATCCCTGCAGAGCTGGTGGCCATCCCTGCAGAGCTGGGCCAGTCAAGAAGCAGGAATCTGCTTCTTGCAGACCAGTCTGCAGCTTGGTCCCCTGATTGTAATGCTGTGACCTGGGCTCTGGAGAGCATCCTCCTTGAGTTTGGGTTTTTTCCTTTGGGGGATTTGCTTGGGGTTTTTTCCTCTCTCTGTCTCCTGACTCTGTTGGCAGGGAGTGGGGAGATGCCCACACTTCCCCTTTGGCTGTGTAAAAGTGTATCATGGAAGCGCCAGATTTGGAAATAAAAGTCTATAAAACGGTGCTGGGCTCTGTGCTGTCTCTCCCTGTGCTGGGGATCCATGGCTGGGGCTACAGCTGCAGCACCTGGGCTCGAGGTGATGTTGGGAGGGGGCTTGGGCAGGAGCTTGCAGCCAGTTCCTAGGCTGCCTGGGAGTCACTGTGGCCTGGGGCAAGGTGACCAGGGGATGGGGACTTCAGGTGCTGTCAATTGCTTGAACTGGGTGGTGTCCAGGCTGGTTGACCCAGAGATGGGATCAGCTGTGGTGGTGTCCAGTGGCGCCAGGCCTGGCTGGCAGGGCTGCAATGCCACAGTGGCTGTGGTGAGCTGTGGGCCTCGTGCCTGGCAGCTGCCAGCACCCCCAGCCTGACGTAGGCCAAGGGAAGATCCATTTTCCAAAGGCTGCATGACCTCAGCAGGGTCAAGCTGGCTGCCAGCAAGGAGAAGGAAGTGTGGGGAGGGGAGGCTGAGTGTGATCCTGGTGCCCTCTGTCCCTCCCCTTTTGTTGAAGAGGAAAGAGCAGGTGAGCAAAGGGCAGCATTGATCTACAGCGCCCTGAGCAAGGGTCACCATCAATTGTCACCCCTCTGTCCCTTACGGGCTCTGTCACCTGAGCAGCTGGGGGCTGAGTTCAGGAGCTGTGCTGGCAGTGCCAGGAGCTGTGGTCCTGTCCTGCAGCCCTTCCCAAGGCTGGCTGGGGGGCAAGGGCCAGGGAGGCTGGGGTGGTGAGGGGGGGGCCACAGGCAGAGTGACCAGCCTGGGGTGCAGGTGGGGGGCTGGAGGCTGGAGTGCGGGAAGGAATGGAACGGGTGGGGACAGGGAGAGGTGATAAGGAGGCAATAAATGACACGGGGTGCTATTTGCTTCCAAGCAGGAGCCCTGTGATGGCCTCTCATTCCCTGCTGGGGGAGTGGGTAAGTGATGGGGAGTGGATAAATGAGGAGGCAGCAGTTGCATGTGGGTGCCTATGTTGGACATGCCTTTACCTGAGCACTGATGGGCATGAGGGTGGACAGGGACGGCCAGGGATGTGGGAGAGGTTGAGGGAAGAGGCTCAGCCCCACTGCCTGGAAGCTGTGGGACCTGAGTTGTGCTCACCACGGAGAGAGCCAAGGTGGCCACAGGCTGCCTCCCACCAGGCATCAGGGATGGAGACAAGTTGCTCCAACTCTGGAGACTGGTTCTGAATGTCACCATTCCTGCCACTTATCAGCCCCATCCCACAACCGAGGGGACTCTCTAATGCCTGGACCTGCCCACTGCCTTCACGCCACACCTTGCTACCAGTCAGACATGTGAGCCTGGACTTCCGCTGCCAAGTCCCTGTGGGCCTGGGCCAAACGTGACTCAGAAATTCCCTGCAACCAATTCTAGGTTATGATGGAGCCCAGGGAGGTGTGATGGTTCAGTGGGACTATAGTGCCCGCGGGGGACCTTTGGAACAAGATAACAACTGAGTCTGCGAATTGTGAGACCAGGGCAG
The DNA here is from genome assembly GCA_013389985.1 of Dryoscopus gambensis. NCBI lineage: Eukaryota > Metazoa > Chordata > Aves > Passeriformes > Malaconotidae > Dryoscopus > Dryoscopus gambensis. Next base: position 414,860 of record WEIT01006672.1, read on the forward strand.
TCCACGGAGCACAGCACACCTGTCTCCAGCAGGTAAGCAAGGGTCTGGGGAAAACACCCTGGATGCCATGACCAGAGGCTGTGGGTAACCCTCCTTGTCCTGGTCACAACTCCTACTCCAGGACGTGGGTTGGGGAGTGGACATCAATGCAAGCCATGGGGGCACAGAAGGGTGATGGTGGGACCCCAAGCAGTGCCCTGGGGAGGCAGCTCTTGGCAGGAGGTTGGCACCAGGTTGTGCCCAGTGGCAACAAGTCCCCTGCCCTGCCCGTGGCATGGGTGGTCAGGCATGGCAGCATCCTGGACATGGATGCAAACCAGGAGCTGAGACTGTACTAGACAGTCCCCAGAATGGGATGGCTGTGGGCACAGTGGTGACAGCGCTGGGTCTGCCACAGCCAGGGAACCCAGCACACGGCGGCACCAAGGGGAGCACGGTGGGTGTTGTGCAGCAGTGAGGCTGGGAAGTGGGGCAGCTTCTCGGCAGGGCAGGAGGAAGGGCAGGAGGCAGGGAACGGTGTCTCAAAGATCACAGGCTGGTTTTAATAAACAGGAGGAAGCAGAGTGTGCACCTGACTGGTGGCTCCTGACCAGTTTGAGCACAGCAGATAGGAGGGCTGGGGGTAACACGGGGACTCAGGCTGGCACAGCCCCAGGCACTCGGGATTGTGGGTCCTTGGAAGTAGGTGAGCACCTTAGGACTGGGCAGGGCACCCAGCAAGGGGGTCATGGGTCCAGCTGAAAGTGGGTGAGCACCTTAAGACTGAGCAGGCCACCAGCTGGGTGGGCCTGGCAGAATGGTGCAGCTCTCAGCATGAGCCCTGAGCAAGGCCAAGCTGTGGATTTGTACAGGGATTCCTCAGTCCCACCGTCCCAGCCCTGTGAAAGGTGAGACCTCAGCCCGGCCCAGCTCCTCTGCTCAGAGGATCATCCTGCTCTGCACTGCAGGGGTCAGGGGAGGGCACTGTTGGAGGGATGGTGAGCCGTGACATTTGCCGGGGGTTCACATTCCTGCTCCCCTCATGTGTAAAGGGTCAAAGTCTGCAGATGGGGCTGTGGGATGGCTGGGGCTCTGCTCAGCAGCTGTGCTGGCCCACTGCCCTGCCTTGCTGCAGTACACGGAGGGGAAGGGTGGTTGGCACCGAGGTGGGTCCTGCATGGGCAGGTGGAGGGGGAGCCCCCTCCCGGGCAGCTCTACCCCACCTGTGCATTCCAGTGGGGTGGATGGGGCTGCTGTGGGGCAGGAGTGGGCAGTACTGATTGCCAAAGCCTCAGTTCCCTCCCTGCCCACCTGCTGACTGCCTTCTGCTTTCCGTTTTGAGCTGCTGCTGCTGCTTCAGGACTCCCAAAACTCGGCTCGTGCCTATCCTCAGGGTCATTCCTGCCCACCTGGCCAGGATGGGATGGTTCCGTGGGGCAAGTGGAGGTGGAGGAGGGGCNTTGCAGTGGACTGGCATTCCAGGGAGCCAGGTGGGCATGGCGGCAGAGATGGCCCTGAGCCACCGAGCGCCCCGCGAGGTGCTGAGTGAGGCTGAGCTGGAGGAGGTGGCGCAGAGGAAACCTCCCACCAAGCCCTCTCTGCGTGGCTGTCTCCACAAGACCAGGTAAGACCATGTGGCCAGTGGGATGTGCCTGGACCTTGCCAGGCATTGTGCAGCCCAGCCCCACCACCACAGGGAGCTGCAGACCTGGGGAGTCATTTCCCTGCCCAAATACCCATGTCCCCACTCTGTCCTCCTGCCTGGGGGGACACCAGGCTCCAGTGAATGGAGCTGAGGGTCCCACAGGTCCCATTGCTTCCCATGGGGCCCCATCCACCCTCACTGATGTCCCCAAGCCCCCTGCACTTGTGCTCAACCTTGGCTCCTGCTCCGTCCCCGCCAGATGCTCGGGCTCTGCTGCCAAGTCCCTGCTGTTCCGCTTCCTGCCCTTCCTGCGCTGGCTGCCCCGCTACCCCATCAAGGACTGGCTCCTGGGGGACATTGTTTCAGGCTTCAGTGTGGGCATCATGCACCTGCCCCAGGGTGAGTGATGCCATGCCCAGGCTGCCAGGGGCTCCCCACAGGTGGGGTGGCCAGGGGTTGGCCATTGGTGACATTCCTCCCTGCTCTGCCTTCCAGGGCTCGCCTATGCGCTGCTGGCTGGGCTGCCGCCGGTCACGGGTCTCTACTCCTCCTTTTACCCCGTCTTCCTCTACTTCTTCTTTGGAACGTCAAGGCACAACTCCGTGGGTAAGCTGAGGGACCACGTGCTTGCACAGCAATGGTGGGGAGAGAGCAAGGATGTCCATGGCACAGCATTACCACATCAGCAGCTGGGGGGGACCTTTCTTGCCTTTACTTTGCTCCACCAAGGAAGGGGTTGGCCAAGCCAGAGCCAAGTACAGTGTGTGTGCGCTTTGAGCCTGGCCTAAGGAGCGAGGAGCTGACCCCTTAAGACGTCCTCTCAGAGAGGTCCTGGTGCCCACCTTGGGCTCCTTGCCCACACTCTACCTGTTCTCAGGTCCCTTCGCCGTCATCTCCGTCATGATCGGGAGCTTGACAGAGTCCCTGATGCCCAGTGAGAACTTCCTGGAGTCCGTCAATGGCACCAATGCAACGGTCAATGAGGAATTGCGGGACGCTGCCAGGGTGGAGCTGGTGGCCACCATCACTATCCTATCGGGTATCTTCCAGGTAAGGTGGTCCCAGCTTAGTCTAGCAGAGAACAAGAGACCATATCCTGTGGGTCATTTCTGCCATGTCTCCTTCCAGGTGGCCCTGGGCCTCCTGCAGTTTGGATTCGTGGTGACCTACCTTTCAGACCCGCTGGTGCGTGGCTACACCACAGCTGCCTCTGTGCACGTCCTCGTCTCCCAGCTCAAGAATGTTTTCGGAGTCTCCCAGGCTGAGAGCTCAGGGCCGCTCTCACTGTTTGTGGTGAGTGGGGGCTTGCTGGCAACGAAGGACCCCTGGTGCTCGCCTGTGGGGCACACAGAGGCCTCCAAAAGCCTGCTGGGGAGGCATCTTCTTTCCTGAGCACATTCTCTCCTCCTGTGTTCTCCAGACCATCATCGATCTCTGCAAGAAGCTGCCAGATACCAATGTGGGCACCCTGGTGACTGCCATCATTGCCATGGTGGCCATCTTAATTGTGAAAGAGCTCAACCACAAGTTTGCTGCCAAATTGCCTATGCCCATCCCCATCGAGCTTATCACGGTACCCAGAGCTGCCCCAGCTTCCTGTGGGGATGCAGCCAGGAATCCCTGGTGTATCCCTGTCCCCTGCAGGGTGGGGAGAGGAGGGATGGGGTTCCTTGGCAAGTGCAGCTCCAGGGCATACGTTGTGCCCTCCTCCTCTTCCTCTACCACAGTCCCTGTGTAAGAAGGCCCTGCCTCACTCCAGTCATTCTTCCCCAGATCATCGTTTCCACCGGCATATCCTATGGCGTCAACCTGAAGGAGAAGTTTGGCATCTCTGTGGTGGGCAACATCCCCAGCGGGTGAGCAGGGCCTGGCAGTGAAAGGGGCTGTGCCAGGGCACCGTGCTGCCCACAGCACCCCTGTTTGAGACCCATCTCTCTCTTGAATGTAGGCTGAAGCCACCTGTGGCCCCTAACATCAGCTACTTTGGGCAGGTGGTGGGCAATGCCTTTGCCATTGCTGTGGTAGGCTACGCCATCTGCATCTCCCTGGGCAAAATCTTTGCCCTGAAACATGGCTACAAAGTGGATAGCAACCAGGTGATGCTCTGAGGCACAGGGCCCCCACCCTGGATGAAAGCTTAGCTTGCCCTTCTTGCAGCCAGATGAAAGCATGGTGCTCCCCTGCCACTGCTCTATTCCTGCAGGAGCTGATTGCATTGGGCCTCTGCAACTTCCTGGGAGGCTTCTTCCAGTGTTTTGCCATCAGCTGCTCTATGTCGAGGAGCCTGGTACAGGAGAGCACAGGGGGCAACAGCCAGGTGGGTCTGGGCAGCGCTGCCTCCCTCCCCAGGGCTGAACCAGGGGCAGGAAGCACGGTGAGCAGTGGGGGCTCACCCCGTGCCTCCTGCTCTCCTTCTGCACAGGTAGCTGGTGTCATCGCATCCCTGGTCATCCTGGTGACCATCCTGAAGATTGGAGAGCTCTTCCGGGACCTGCCCAAGGTACATCTAGTCCAACAGCCTCTGTGTCACATCCCACCCCTGTGCCTGTCCCATGGCATGGTGATGTGGTAGGGGAAGAGCAAAAAGCCACTCCCAGATTTGCCCTCAGCTTCCTCATAGCTGCAGAGATTTCTCTCCTAGGCCATCTTGGCTGCCATCATCATCGCCAACCTCAAGGGCATGTTCAAGCAGTTCAGTGACTTCAGGACTCTCTGGAAGTCCAATCGGGTGGACCTGGTAAGGTGCTGGCCAGCCCTGGGGCTGTGCTCTTGTTCCTGGAGAGGGTTTCTCCACTCTCCCTGAGGCTTCTGGGTGCCAGTGGGGAGGCTGTGCTGCAGCTGACCGTGTCCTCTCTCCAGCTGGTCTGGGTTGTGACATTTGTGGCCACCCTCCTGTTGAACTTGGACATCGGCCTGGCGGCCTCGGTGGCCTTTGGGCTGCTCACGGTCATCTTCCGTACCCAGCTGTGAGTACCCCGGGGCTGGGGCCAGTGCCACATCTCAGGGGCAGGAGGAGCCCGTGGTGACCTCAGCCCCTTGCTCTGCTCCCCGCAGCCCCCACTACTCCATCCTGGGGCGCATCTCCGACACGGATGTCTACAGGGATGTCGCGGAATACGAGATGGTAACAGCACCAGGGGTGGGGGAAGAGCTGCCTGCAATGGGGGGGCAGTTCAAAGCACCCCCAGTAGTGGCTCAGTGGGAAAAGGGGCTGGGGGCATTTTGGTGGGGGGGAGGGAAGTGGAGCTGGTGGCTCCACTGGGGTAGCACCCTCCCCATCTGCCCCCAGGCACAGGAGGTCCCTGGAGTGAAGATCTTCCGCTCTTCCTCCACTGTCTATTTTGCCAATGTGGAGCTGTACGCTGAGGCCCTGAAGAAGAAGGTAGGAGAGCCACCAGCCTCAGAGTGCTTCCTGTGTCCCCCACCTGCCAGCAACAGGGCGGTGTTGGGGCAGTTGGGGACGCAGGGCCGCACTGCTTTGCAGAGCGGCATCGATGTGGACCGCCTGATTGAGAAGAAGAAGAAGGCCCTCAAGAAGCTGCAGAAACAGCAGAAGAAACTGGAGAAAGAAAAGGCAAAGAGGAAAAAGGTGCTTCCCTGATGCAGAGAACCACCCCTCCAGTGACATCATCCTGCACCTCTTCCCTGCCTGGCTCTGACGCTCCTGTCAGTGCACTGGTGGGGCTTGGTGGCCCACAGGGTTCCCAGTTCAGTTTAGAGCCAGTGGGTGAGAAAGGCACTGGGACTGAACTGGGTCACAGCATCACACCCAAGGTCGGTGGGAAAGCTGGCCTGTTAATGACTGCATGGTGGAGCCAATGAGTCATTAACCTTTTGGCAAGTTAACCAGAATTAAGAGCAAGAGCAAAGGCTGGCCTGGTGCCAGCTAGTGAGCCTGGCTCTGGGGAGTGGTGCTGGGGAGACGGGTGGATCTTCATGCATCTGGAAAGAGCCCAAAAGTGGGTGAAGGTGTGGGAGGGGCACCCACTCCTGGGGCCACCCACTGCCTGTGCCCTCACACAGCCAAAGAGCCTCACCAAAGTGAGCCTGGGAGAACACTGCCACAACCAGGGTGCCACCAGCCCTGGAGCAATGACGCCGGGTCTCCTTCCCTCCCCCAGAACACAGAGGACGGTCCAGGGGTGGCGGTGATTGAGTTGAGTGCGGGGGACAGCAGTGCACCCTCAGAGCCCACCCTGCACAGCCTAGGGCTGCCTCAGCCCGGCTTCCACACCGTCATCTTGGACTTCAGCCCTGTCAACTTCGTGGACACCGTCGCCATCAAGATCCTGAAGAATGTAAGGGGCTGGGGAGCAGGCGGGACAGCAGCCTTGCAGAGGGTGTCTCTGGGGCCCTGTAGGGTGGCCTGATGGCTGCTGCCTGTCCCTCTTCCTGGGTAAAACTTTTTTTTTTTTGCCACTTGCAGATCTTCAGGGATTTCCATGAGATAGAAGTGAACGTCTTCGTTGCCAGCTGCCCGGGTGAGGGGCATCTGCAGAGTCATGAGCCCTGGCCAGGCATGGCCAGCCCTTTGGCACACAGCTGACAGCCTGGGGGGGTCCCTCCATGGTGCTCCCATCCCCAGGGTTTCTGCAGGGGACAGGTGCTGCAGGTTGTCCCAGGGATCCAGTCTGAGCCTCAAAGCAGGGTCCCTGGTAGTGACCCTGGTGTCCCCTGCAACACAGGAGGCAGGAGGAGGCTGCACTGGGTGGGTGTGGGGGGCCTCAGCTCGATGCCATCACTTTAGATACTTCTCCCTCCACACAGTATCCGTCCTGGCCCAGCTGGAGCGGGGCAAATTCTTCAGCTCAGCCATCACCAAGCACTCCTTCTTTCCCTCGGTGCATGATGCCGTGGTGCACGTCAGCAGGGAGCGGCGCCAGGCCTCAGTGAGCACCCAGCCTTGCTGTCCCCTTGCTATCCCCAGCATGGCAATGGAGAGGGCAACAACACCAATCCCTCCCTGTCTGCCCCCCTTAGGTGGACCATAGCACCAGAATGTAGCCCTTCAAGAGGAAGACGTCTCCCCCAGGAGCCGGGCAGGCAAGGAAGGCTTTGCCACCCTGATGGCACCAACTCGCCCACCCTGGGGCCCAGAGGCCCTGATCCCCACCAGCCCCTCTGGACTCTGAGCACTGGGGCCCTGCCCTGTCCATGAGCCCCGCTGTGATGGGGCTGCTGCTGGACGGAGCTGCTGCTGGCTGTCATGCCGAGGGGCCACCTGCTGTCCCCCACTTTGCCCCAGCACGGGCCTGTCCCACTGGGCCAGGACGTGGTTTGGGGAGTGGTGGATGGGCCAAAGGGGCCCCGCTCCCGGCAGCGGGCTGGCATAATGAATAAAGCTACGGGGTGTTTCTCAGGGTTGGTTTCAGTGCCCTTTCCTCAATAACGGTGCCTTTGGGCCAGACCGCCTGGCTGCACCCCGGCACTGCTGGGAATGGCCTCCCTGCTGGTGGGCTCCCCGGCACCATCTCTCTGGCTCTTTTCTGCCACTTCCCCCCATGACCTGCTCTGGGCCCGTGGGGCTGCAGCCGAGGGAGCAATATGGAGGGAGGGAAATCCCCATTCTCTGAGATCCCCATTCCCCAGGATGCCCATTTCAAGATATCCATTCTCCTGGATCCCTATCCCCGGAACCCTCATTCCGCGGGACCCACATTCCCCAGGACCTGTCCCCGCCATTCTCCAAGATCCCCCTTCTCTGGGATCCCTAACCCGGGATCCTCATCCCCCAGGATTCCCGCCCCCCCGCCATTCCCCGGGATCCCCATTCCCCGGGACGCCCCATTCCAGCAACATCCATCCGGGGCTGTCCCCTACCCACCGTCCCGCCCTCCC
>WEIT01006672.1:422587-442273 GCA_013389985.1 Dryoscopus gambensis
TGCCGCGGGCCCGCTGTCCGCCCCCCGCCCCGGTACTGGGGTGTGACCGGTGCGTGCGGCTCTTCCCTGTGGTTCCCAGCTCTTCAAACCTGTGAGTTCCCGGCCCTGCCGAGGGGAGCAGCTGGTTAGTGGTGATGACAGTCTTTATTTTTTCAGGCAGCTTTATTGACTTTGACAAGGAAGCGAGGTGCTGCCACCTATGCCCAGACACTCCAGAATATCCCTGAGACCCAGGTCACCACCCTGGAGAACGGGCTCCGTGTAGCCTCGGAGGAGTCCAATCAGCCAACCTGCACGGTAAGTTTAACATTGATTAGGGGCTTATTTGAAACAGTCAGCCTTGTCTAGGCTGCAGCTGGTCTTCCAAAAGGGACAGACCCCTGTCTGAACCGGCGGTTTTGACAGAGACCCCACTGCTTCTCTTTGTGAACAGGTGGGATTAGTATAGCAGCAGGAGGCCCAGCCTGGTGTTGTATTGTCTTAAGACAAGCTTTCATGCTCTACAAATTTGCTCAGCCTCACAGGTTTTTTTATGAGCAGTAAGTGATCAGCAGAAGTTAACTCTCTGGCAAAACAAGCTTTGGTGAAGCTGATATAGAAAAAGCTAAAATATGTGCAGGAAACAGTTGCTAGTTTGTTCTTATTTTGGTTCTTCTAGTGTAATGTCTGTGGAGCAGACTTCCTGTCCCTGCTGTTACATGTGTGTCATTAGGATGCTGATTGTTTTCTTCTCTGATGTTGGTGCTCGCTGGTTTTGCTGCCAGGTGGGTTTGTGGATCCAGGCCGGGAGCCGCTATGAAGACGCGAAGACCAGCGGGGCCGGTTTCTTTGTGGAACACATGGCCTTCAAGGTAAGGACGTGTGCTAGGGCTGCACAGAGCCGCCCTGAGCATTCTGTCCATACGTGGTCCTCTCGCTTCAGAAGCTGTAGCTGTTGAAAGAGGGTGTAAATCAGCTCATCTGAGTCCTAGAGACTTTGCACACAGTATGATAATAAATCTCAAAAGGCATCTAGCCCATGTGGTGCTCGTTGGTTTAATGTGCAGCAACTTGCAAGCATGCATGAATTAAGTCTTATTTATTATTTGCGCTTTTTTCCTCTTAAAGTAAAAAATGTTGTAATTAACAAGTGTAACACAGATAGAGCACTGTGTTATGAAGCATGTTTCCTCAGGTTAGCACAGAGAGCTCAAAGCAGCATTTCCTGTAACCATTTATTTTTCTTTGCTTTTCTTACTGGTCCAGCAAAGTTGAGAGGCTACAGTTCTTGCTTTTCAAATTATGCAGGTGTCTGCTGGACAGGGCAGAAGATAAAGACATCTAAGCTTGGGACTTGCTGACTCAAGTTCAGCCTGTGCCTTCATAGGCAGCTGCAGCACCTGGCTAGCTTCTTAAGAGATGGGCCCTGTATTAGAAGTAGTCTTCTGCTTCTGTTTGTCTTCTTCTGAATATCACTGTTTGGATAGCTAGAAATCTGTTTACTTCCAGGGATGTGCTGTTCAAACACTGTTGTCTCAGTGTAGGTCATCTCCTTCCTTGCTGAGTTTGTGTTGGTTAGTAGTGATGACAGCCTTTATGTTTTCGGGCAGCTTTGTTGTGTTTTAATAAACACAAGCTTTATTAAAAGTTTGTGTTGGTCTTTCAAAATACATCTCAGCCATCCTTTATCTAGAGGAAGTAAGCCAAGTTTTAAATCTCTTGCCTTGTGCACCTGCCCTTGGCTTTTATGAATCTTGAAATTTATGCCCTTGAAATTTATGAATCACATGACAGTTTTTATTGCTTTAGGTCTTTATTGTTATTTTCATTGCTTTAATTCTGGTCTAAAGGGAAGCTTGTTCATTTCATAATTGAGTTGATCTGGTTTCCTTTAGGGCACAAAGAAGCGTCCTGGCTCAGCCTTCGAGAAGGAAGTGGAGAGTCTGGGTGCTCACCTGAACGGGTACACCTCCCGTGAGCAGACTGCCTTCTACATAAAAGCCTTGTCCAAGGACATGCCCAAAGGTAGGATGGCCAGGGGCAAAGTCTGACTGGGAGGTTAAGTAAGTGCATGTGCTTCTGTTTCTCACCCTCACGCATCTTTTCTACCAACAGACCAGGGGCTGAGGTAGCTGAGCAGTAAATTGGAGGTTCTAGCTGGTAGTTGGAGAGAGCAGTGCTGTGATGCTTCAAAACTGTATGTTCATGTGTGTCCCTAAACCAAGAGCTCTAGTTATGCCAGGCTGCGCTGCATTGCCAGGAGGGAGGATGGGAGGGATTCACAAGTTTATGATTGTTTTACGGAGCTTAGCAGCTGAGGTCAGTGACAGCTGCTGGGTGCGGAATCCTCAGCACAGCTCTTGCAGGTGCTCCTCCTGTACTGCCACGTGCCGCCCGCTCTGCCTTGGTTTTGGGCTGAGGCAGTGACTTGAGTCAGGCCCTTACTGCAGACATGGGCTATGCTGTAGGTGTCACAAACTCTCTCTAAGGATTCAGCGTGTATCTGGAACAGTACCTGCTTCTGACATACTTCACCTTCTGCAGATGTTGCCCGCACTCTGCTGGCAGGCTGCTTGGCAAGCTGACTTGGAGACTTCTTGCTAAACCAGTGATGTTTGTCCCTCCCAGATGCTTTGGGAATGGGTATCACTCAGCTCTGTTACGGTGCACCCCCTCCCCAGTGTGGTTTTTGCTCACTCCTGTGTGTCCCTTCTCCTTTCAGCAGCACTGGGTAGCAGTCAGGCAGCGTGATGCTAACGTAGGAATTGTGTTTCAGTTGTAGAGCTTCTGAGCGACCTTGTGCAGAACTGTGCGCTGGAGGATTCTCAGATCGAGAAGGAGCGTGGCGTCATCCTTCAGGAGCTGAAGGAAATGGACAGTAATCTGGCAGATGTCACCTTTGATTACCTTCATGCCACTGCTTACCAGGGGACTGCTCTGGCCCACACTGTTGAAGGGACCACAGAGAACATCAAGTGAGCAACAGGCTGGATGTGGTGCGCAGCCCAGGGGCACAGTCCGTGACTGCTGCTTCTTGGGCATGGTGACTGCACAGTGTGTACATGGAGATGATCCGAGCCCATGGGCTTCTCCTTGTGCCTGACTGTTTTCCCCACTGGCCCTGGTGAAAGTGTAATGCTGCACGCATTCCTTAGAAGCAGCTCCTGCAAGCCCTTCCTGAGGCTGGAAGGGACAAGTTGAACCTTCTCCCATACCTGTCAGTTTGACACTTAGAGAAATTAGAGAGCTAGGGATGCTCATTAAAGCAGTGGCCTTGTACTCTCCAGTCTGTATTGAAGTCTACCCTTAACTCTCTACCTTGGCTGCTGGTTCCCATTCTTTGTGCTCTAGAATTAGAGCACAGGGCAAACACTACACAGTGCAACCTTGCTTCTAAAAAAGATTGTTACCCCACAGCAAAGAGAATCACTCCTGTCTCTGCACTGTGAACTTGCTTCTCCTAAGCCTCTCTTTTCTCCCAAGTTGAAAATGCTGATGTTCCTGGTGTGTGTGTTCTTTACAGGCGGCTGACTCGAGCAGATCTGGCTTCATACATTGATACTCACTTCAAGGCACCTCGTATGGTCTTGGCAGCTGCTGGAGGTAAGTTCTAGATCCTTGTGATCCTGGGACACCTCAGTATTCTCAAGCATGCAATCAAACTTGTCTCACATCGCTAATGTAAAATCAGATAATTTTGTTAAATTAGTCTGTTTTAAGACTGCAAAGCTCTCTCTTTATCATTGCCAGGTATTTCCCACAGAGAGCTGGTAGATGCAGCTAAGCAACACTTCACTGGGATGCCTTTCACATCCAAGGAGGGTTCTGTGCCTGCTCTCACACGCTGTCGCTTCACAGGGAGTGAGGTAAAGTTGTTTTGGTTCCCATCAAAGCAAGCAGCTGTTGCTCAACTGTTGAATGAATGTGAAACCAATTACAGCTGCTTCTTAGTGGAAAAGTCTTTGTGTATCTCAGAGGAGCTGATGATGCACCATCTTGGTAGTGCTCCCACGTTCTGTTCTTGGGGCTTATTGCCACGTGTTGGGTTTTAGATGGGACCCAAATCCATTAGGAGTGTGACTCTGTTGCTCATATGATCTGCTGCAAAACTCGCATCAGAGCAGCTGGTTTGTGCTTAGTTCTGCCTGGGATTCATTGATCTCACTGGAATAACATCAAGTGCCCCAGTTTATCAGCCTGGCATTGCAGCAGGCTGAAGACAAATCACAGTGTTCATGCAGTTCTCCCCCACTCCTTGATGATTTTCCAGATCCGTGCCAGAGATGATGCTCTGCCCCTTGCCCATATTGCTCTTGCTGTGGAGGGGCCAGGATGGGCTGATCCAGACAATGTGGTCCTCAATGTGGCTAATGCTATCATAGGGCGCTACGACCGCACTTTTGGAGGCGGGAAGGTAAGAGTCTTGGGAGTGCAACAGGGAGAGCCTGGAGAGGCTTCACTTTAATGTCAGATGTTATGGAGACCCTAGGTGGGTGTGCTTTAGGGGAGGCTGTTGTGGCTGACTTCCAACGGTGAAGGGGTCAGGAGCCTGGAAAGTAGAACAGAAGTGTAATCGAGGCTAATCCAGGACAGTTCTTGAGAGGTGATGCTGGCAAATGAACTGAACCTTCTCTGCTAAGGTTGGAAGAGGTGTAGCTGGTGAATTCTCAGCAGCCTATTCCCACTCTCAGAACTAACCACTCGGTGGGGGTGGTGGTGGAAGCAGGACAGAGTACTCTACAGTCTCATGAACACACGCAGTCTTACCACTGCAGAGCAAATGGAACTTGTTTAAAACCTCAGTATTGCATCCATTATTGTCTGGAAACTGTCTGGCCTGTATAACTGTGCTAACCCCTGCTGCTGGGAGACCTTGTCCTTCCCATTTTCTCCCACTCCTACGATGGTGTGCATACCAGCTTTTCATCTGCAGCTGGGAAAGGAAATGGTTTTGCTGGATGGACTCCTAGCCTATTGTCTGTGGCTTTTCCAGCAGTGATTCTCATCTGCTGACCACATGAAGGCTCTAAATTAAACTCTCCTTCAGCAAAATGTTCCGCTCTGTCTTGTCTGTGGTCTTTGTGAAAACAGCTCAGTGGGAAAGAATCTGAGCTGTGAGGAAGCTGAAAGTGAAATGGCTGACAGGATCTCCTTATTTACAGAATCAGTCTAGCAGGGTGGCTGCGCTCGCTATGGAGCATAATCTCTGCCACAGTTTCGAGCCATTCAACACCTCTTACTCTGACACCGGCCTCTTCGGTTTCCATTTTGTTTCCGACCCTCTGTCCGTAGATGATATGATGTTTTGTGCTCAGGGGGAGTGGTAAGTACAACTTTGGCACAAGGTGCTGTTTAAGATCTGAGCCTCTTGTGGGAGACTGAGCTGCTGGGGGAGCATATTAAGTCTACAGAGAGCTGTGTCTTTTTATGAACTTCTTGGTAACTTGCATTCTGGTTAAGTGATCCTGTAAGTGGTTTCTGTAAATCTCTTAGAATGTGGCTTTTGAGGAGCTGTTTTAATCTCTTAGGGCTCTTCAAGTCTTTTGTTCATGCTTTCAAGTATTAGCACCAAGGCTTGGGGTTTTTTTATATACAAGTGAGATCATTCTTTAGACAAGGCTTTCCTAGGTGCCCAAGAGACGTATCTCCATTGTCTTGTTAAGCCTGAGTAAAGCAGGCAGAGTTCCTGCTGCTCAGGCCCTTGTGTTGTGGCTGATGAATGACCTGCTGCTGGAATCATGCCAGCATTTGGGAGCCTTCTGGCTGTCCATCTTACTGTGTCCGTGAACCAGTAATGGTTCAAGGCTACATCTGAGCTACAAACCATGCTGTGTGTGGAGCAGGTGGAGTGAGCCCTTGCCCCAGAGACATGGCCATTGGCAGGGGAAGAAGGGATTTAGCAGCTGGAGTCCAAACAGACTATGTGGAGCTGTCTTGTTCGTTCAGCATCAGTTTCCATAGCAGCTTGCCATGCGTGGGAATGGCTGACACGCCTTCCTTCTCCTGTGACAGGGCAATGCACAGCACGTGCTGCTGGGTAAGCCAGAGCCAGCACCAGGGCTACTGAACCTCTGAGTGTAACTCAGCATGTATCCTGCTGGCTGAATCCCCTGCCTGTGTGCTGGAGCTCTTACCTCCTGCTGCTCAATGCTCCCCAGTTCTTAGCTGCTCTGTGGAGATGAAGGGTGATTGTCAGCCTGCAAGACAAACGGTGTTGATAACAGCTTATTTTTGAGGAGGCTTGGGAAAGGGATGAATTAATTTTCTGTCTGAGCAGACAAACATCTTTAAGAGCTTTCATGGTCTTTCCATGTCCTCTCCAGGATGCGTCTGTGCACCAGTACCACAGAGTCAGAGGTGACAAGAGCCAAGAACTATCTCCGAAATGCCATGGTGGCTCAGCTGGATGGTATGTTCTGGTTTATGGATTGACCACTGTGCAGCTTTCAGAGGGTTTCTGCTTGTGCTTCTCCTGGTCATCAGGACCCGTGCTAGACATTGCAGTTCTGCTGGCAGGCACTGGGCAAAACTTCCTTTTCCTGCTCCACACTCCTCCTGCCATGTTGTCAGAGCAGCTGACCTCAGCCTGCTGTGCTCCCACGAGTGACATACTGCCTGGTGACATAAGAATTGAGACCCTCAGACTGGTCTGCCTTGGCTGTAACACATTGGAAACCAGTGAAGCAATCTGTGTGTTGTGTAGCTCCTGCTGGAGCTGCACTGAGTGGGAATTAGGACTGTGCTTCGTTAGCAGATGATTTAATGGTTAGAGTTTCTACTCTGTGCTTTGGCTGATGATCAGGCTGTGCGATTCTGGAAGGCTTCTTGGTGCACTGACCATGTGGTATCTTCAACATCCAGGTACCACACGAGTGTGTGAGAATATTGGAAGCCATCTCTTGCACTACGGGCGCCGTATCCCTCTGGAGGAGTGGGATGCCAGGATTTCTGTAGGTATCCGTTTGTTGTGGCTGGAATACCTGAGCATGGTTGGTGTCAGCATTGTCTGGCCTTAGTCTGCTGCAGTAACACGTGTCTTACTTATCCCTTAATCAGACTGCCTGGGGTCCAGGTGGTTATCCTGCTGACACTGATGTACCTGTCAGAATACACACGCAGTGTATCCTGTGTCCCTGTGACTGGAGTCAGTCCATCCCAGAAAGAGGGCATACAACTGTGTTAAGTGGAACCTAAAATTCTTTTAACAGTTTTCCTAGTGGTGTCCCACACCTAGTTTGTGTAATTCTGCAGCCACTTTATCCCTTAGGAGACTTCTGATTTTGGAGTCCCTTGTCTTCTGTACCCACAAAAGAATGCACTGTGTAGGGACATTAGAACTCGGCAGTTGGTGCAGATGGCCCCAACGGTCTGACTGTATCTTTTAATGATCTTGATAAGTAATGGCAGGAGTAACTTGCAACTCTGAGAAGTGTAGATCTGCTGGAAGAGTCATTAATTGCTTGTTTGATGTTTATTAGGCTGTTGATGCCAGAATGGTGAGAGATGTCTGCAGTAAATACGTTTATGACAAATGCCCGGCAATTGCAGGAGTTGGTGAGTAGTATGTGACAATCAGTACACACTTCAAAAAGAGGACAGGGCCAAGAGCTGAGTGGAAGTGAGCTGCTGGCAGTCCTGATGTGTCTGTCCTGACTCCTTAAACCACTCTGGTTCTCTACTGGTATCCTCCTACCTCTGCACATGAGGTGTGCCAAGGCACATTTGCCACGAGATCAGACCTGCAGGTGATGGAAACGCAGTGGCAGTGAGGTGCTGGCTGTCCTCCCACCTCTGCCTGCTGTGGAGCCGTGACTAAGACTGGGAGTCCTGTAGCTGGCTGCGGGCCCAGCACGTCTGCCAGGTGTCCTTACCCTGGGGTCAGGGTGGTTTATGTAAGGGAAGTGAAGGGACCTGGTTCTCCTGTGCTGCTCTGGCATGTCTGTCTGGCCAAGGACAAATTCCTCTCGGAAAACCTGCCTAAGCAGCTTACCTCTGCTGCCTCCTTCCTGTGTGTTGTGAACTCCCCTCCTCCTTGCAGCTGTTTCCTCTGGCCTTCAAAGTGGAGCGGCTTGGAAAAGGGAGACAGTTTTTGAGCAGGAAGTCGAAATGACTTGGTGGCTCCCTGTATTTGACACCTGTATGCTGTACTGAACATTGTGGAGCAGTGTGAGGAAAACACCTTATTCTTTCAGGAGCTGGTATCTGCTAGTTTTATTGATGCAGGTGTGAGCTGTAGTTGCCTGGTTTTGTGCAAAGCTGCTATGGATTGCAACCACAGGCTGTTCTGCCACCATCTGCTTTAAAGACCATGAGAAATTGCACAGGGAATTTTAACTATGTCTCCAAGTGACTTTTCTCCTGTTCACTCAGGTCCCATTGAACAGCTCTTCGATTACAACCGCATCCGCAGTGGCATGTACTGGGTCCGTCTCTAGGATGTGTTGCCTGCAGGTTGGAAATAACGAAGCTGTGGACTGTGACAGGTTCCTTCTGGCACTGAATGTCTTGGGCACCACGGGCAAGCTGAGTCCATTCAAAGCAGCTGTCTTCTTGGTGTTAAATGTATAAAAATAAATAGATCCTATGTGGAGTTGGTTCTGCTGGGAGTCAGCTGTGTCTTGCTGGGTGGTGTGTGTAGATACTGTTAGTCTTGCCAAGTTGGGGAGATACGATGTGAGGAGATGGAGCTGTTGTTAGACAAACATCTTTCCAGAGGGGCTATGTTAGAATAACGCAAATGTTTCTATATGGAGATGTGTTACCTCTCATCTTAAGCTTCCTGGTTATCTGTAAACCAGCTCAATAGTGATCAGAGATTATTATGTTGTGGTAGTGTTGGGCTACACATTCTTCTTGTACGTGACTCTCCAGGCAGTCAGGCTCAGCCATGCAATAACTGAGAAGCTGCTGCCATACCCATAAAATAATCTCCAGGTCTGAGTAGTTGGAAGAGCTACCCAGCCCTTTCTGCTTTTTGGTGTTAAACTGGTTGTTGCTCCCTTGTCTTGCCTCTGGGAAGTTGGAACATGGAACAGAAAGCATGAAATAGCAAGGGGGGGCAGAGAAAAGTTTCCCACCAGGTGGCACTAGCCTGTCACAGCTACCCTTGGAAGCTGCAAGGTATTCCTGTTTGATTTTTCTCTTTGGGATAAATATCTGAGGTTCTCATTTAGTTTCCAGGTTCTGCCCTGACAAGTGAGATTTAAAAATAGTGTAAAAGTTTCTCAGAGTTAGTCATTACACTTGAGACTAATCCAGTGTACTAAATCATTTGTGCTGAATCTGGATTCTTGATCAGAGAGTCAGTGTGTCTGAGCCCATTGCGTATACTAGGCAAGTTTGAAACTGTTAAATGTTCTTGATGCAATTTGGGTTTAACTATCATCGCAAGCTCTGGCTCGTTACAAGTGCACTGAGGGCTGAAAAACTAAACAAGCTCACTTATGCCTCCAGCCTTGTGGAACAGTAAATGATTCTGCCTTGGTTTTGTGACTGCAATCAGACTATAATCCTCTTGTCTTCCATTGCTATATATTTTCCCCTCACGGGTGATTTTCCAAAGTGTTTTGCAGTTGGTGAGAAATACAAGGAAGGGGAGATGTATATCCTTGCCTTAGCATTTCCTACAAGTTTTCTTCTTTGGAGGTATCTCTTTGGGAACGTCTGTTTTCCTTGAGTAATTAATTCCTTAGGCTCTTCTCTAGCAGTTTATTCTAGGAACAGATTCAAACCCGTCAGCAACGGATGCTTTCCAAGTTGCTCTGTTTCTCTGCAAAAGCAGCTGGCTTTTGAGCCTTGCTCCCAGCACTTCAGCAAGGACCAACTCCTGACCAAAGGCCGCAGCTCTGCAAGGCTGCCTGGCTTTTGCAGCCTTAGATGGATTTTATAGATACTTTTTCCATGTAGAACTCTGAGTATCTGGACTGATCTGAACTAGGAGCTGTGCCCTGGTGAGTGGCACTGGATGCAGAGGGCTGTTGGGTGCCTGTTAGAGTCAAGGCTGAGCTGTGCCCAGGATGCTGGCACTTTCAGGCTGCAGTTGTGATGGCACTGTGCCTTGTAGTGCCTGTTGTGTTTGTGGGCTGTGGCAGTCCATGCCTCCAGAAACACGAGCGTCTCACCAGCTGCAAGGATTGAGAGGTTTGCCATAAAATTTTTTTCCTTGGTAAACAACGAGCGTTCAGACTCGGGATCTAAAAGGTGGGGAGGAGAAACCCATTCAGGAGTCAAGAGTGTTCCTGCTTGGCAAAGACGCCCGTGCTCTGAGCCTTATCAGGGGCTTGGGAAGTGTAACCTGGAATTGGTGCAGAGTCATTAAGCATTTGGCAGCTGAATGCTTTGATACTGGAGGAACTGAAGCTCTGATCTCATTGGCAGGTCTCTTGCTGATTGAGCTGTATTGGGGGTGTTTCTGTTCCTGCACCAGAGTAGCCTCAGTCCAAGGGAATCCAAACTGGGAAATGTCTGGCATGACGGAAGTGTTCTAACTCAGCTTTTCCTGAACCTTGAAAAAGAGATCTTTTGCTGGACCTCTCCTCTCCCCTTCCTGCAGTTTCCGCTGCCCAGTGAAGGACAGTGCCAGTGCCAGAGGAGGGAGTTGGAACCATCCCTAGAAGCATCCCAAGTTCACTGTAACTGGAGATGGCCTGGGTGACCTAATAAATCTGTTTCCTGGCTCCATGGACAATGCGGGATTGTTCAGCGGGGCTCTTTGACCAGTTTAGTTTTCAATGGCTTAAGTGTTTTATTTTGCTACTTCACTTGGAAGGTTACTTGGGATCCCATTAGTCTGTGCTGATAAATTTAGCCTGGTATATGGATTGGCCTTTGCTCCCTCCCCTTCTGCACGGTCTTACCCTCTCCAGATGAAGTCCCCTCTTTCCAGCTATTGCAATTGCTTTTCCTCCATGACACCTTGGTGTTCCATCTGTTGGCTGCTAAAGGGGAGGATTTGGAAAGGAGGATACTGTGCATTGATGTGCACCCTGTGCAAGGCTCTGCAGTTCCCTGCACAGCACTTAAGTGGCTTGTCTCCACCACACAGCTATTCCAGGAGGGTAAACTCTAGCAGTGAAAATGGGGAGCGCTCACTAGAGCCCTGTGCTGAGTGCTCCATGTTGTCATGGTCTCTGCAGGGAGAGGTGCTGGTACCCCCAGTTCAGGGCTGCAGGGCCCAGCAGATGTACAGGGTGGATCTGCCTGTGGAGCAGGTAGCCCCTTTGATATCTGAGATGCTTGTTTGGGATTCAGGTGCTTGCCAAGAGAGGGGCCACAGCAGCCAATTGTCAGAGTTGCCTCACCTGAACTAATTACCCACCCTGGAAAGTACAGTTGATACTCATCATGGGTGCTGAGCCAAGCCTGTGCTGGGGAAGCAGGGAGCTGCAGGGAGGCTTTCACAGAAATGAGAGGCTTGGAGCTGTGCCGCTCTTTTGTGCCAGAGAGCTTTTGGGAGGGGAGCCCACAGCCCTCTGGGCCTGCTTCTCTACCTGCTGTCCTGCCAAGGCTGGTGAAAAATGGCAGTGGGAGCCATAGGTGAGTGGGGTTTAGAAGACAGGGCAGCAGTGCAGCACTGTGGTGTCTTGTGTTGCTGGAGCCGTGCTCTGCTCAGACCCCTGGTGCACGGATTGACTGAGGTGTTGGCATGGCTGTGACCAGGGACTTTCTCCCCCATCTAGCCCCTGTATGGTGTGGTTTGCTCAGGAAAGGGACGGGTTCTCCCTGTGATGAAGTGTCACTCAGTGGGGCTGCAGGACTGCCAGGCTGAGGGAGGTACCTGGTGCTTGGCAGTCCTGACCAGGGCTCCTGCACTTCACTTTGCCCTTCTGTGCACTGCTGAGACTTTGTACACCAGGAGAGAGGAACAGTGAGCAGCAATATCTGGACACGTACCCAGCAATCCTGTTTCCTATTTGGAAAAGGAAATGCCTCGTGTAAAGCTTTAGTGTATTGATTGCGTGGAAAAGCAGTGGACAAAAGGCCCATCCAGGCCTGACTGCCAGCGACAGCCATCCCGGGCTGCTGTGAGGCCCGAGGCATGGTGGCAGGAGCTGTCTTTGTCTGCAGTGGTGTGCCTGGAAGGGGTGAGTTGGAGCCCTGAACACCCTCATTAAAAGCTGCTTTACCCCACATGCCATCCAAAGAGGTTGGATGGGTCTCACTTTTCCATGCTAGCCTCTGCTTTCCCATCCTTTCCCCTTACACATTTTCCTTCCTCGGGGCACTGAGGTTTTTAGTGGGGCTGCCAGGCTGAAGTTTGGCTTTGCTGCCCATTCATACTATCACTAGGGATCCTCAGAAAAGCTATTTGAAGTGTGGGGCCTGGAGAAGGATCTGCCCAGGAATGGAAAATGGAGCTGCTGGGGTGGCAGCATGAGGAGGTCCCAGCCCTGATCTGTGAGAGCAAGAGGGATTTTTTTCTGTACAAAAAGGTGTCAATAATACCTGTGCTGGGTCACCTGCCAGGTGCCCTGGAGACACTGTTCCTGCTCGGTATCCCACCATCCACTGCTGAGCCTCTGCCACAATCTGGGGTTATTTAAGGCTCCATATCCTGCTTTGGTGCGAGAGCTGCACAGCAGAGTCAGCATGAGGACAGCGAAGGAAGCTGGATTTGATGCCTGATTTGAGCAAGGCTTAAGATACTGAAACAGGAGCCTGAATATCTGAGTGCTGAGTTCCTGGTTCCACCAAGAGCCTGCAGTGTGACATTGAGCATTCAGCTTTCCAGGGTGCTGTGTCAAGGTGGGTGCTGTCACCAGGTGCATTGCACAGAAATAAAGCTGCTCCCTGTGCTCTGCCCTCAGCACACAGACACTCAGGTGTGCAAAGCATCTTGTAAAGCAGCCCCAGTACTGTGCACTGCTTTCTGCTTTGCATGTGACTTTTATTCAGAGTAGGCACTTGGATAATGCAATACAGGGATCATGCTGCTTATCTTTGATTTGTTATATTTAGGGAAGAATGAGTTGACTCTTCTGGGGGGGATTTTTTTCTTCCTCATTTGAATGTTTAATCTAGGGAATTAAAGTGATGTTGCTTCAAGATTTAGCAGTGGATGTATTTTAGCTTCAGGAAAAGAGCACTCTTGAGTTTCTTCTGGTGCACTGTACAGTTCAGCATTGTACAGATTCCTGTGTACCAAACACATGGCCCCCTGTTCAGGTCACGTCACTCTTGAGCAGAGCTCGTAGTGATCGAGAAACAGGCTTGGTGCTACCCATGAAACCTCGAGGGTGGGATTTCCAGGTAGGGATAACTTCCCATGAGCACGGGGGTCTCTCACAGGAGACTTGGTGAACAGGGCCTCTAGGAACTGGAGCAGCAGGCCCTGTGTCGGTGGCAAGTTCCTGCCTCTGACCCCCTGGCACAAAGGATGCCCCAGCATACTAAGGGGCTGTCAGGATGAGGAGATGGCAGGTAGGTGTGCTTGGGCATCTCAACTCCACGTGGCAGTTCTGCTTTTTCCATCCCTTCCCCCCACTGGCTGCTGCGAGGCTGGAGGTCTCCACTGCCCCTGGCTGCTGTCCACTGTGGTTCTCCGGCTTCCCCTGCTTTGTTTACAGCTGTTCCAGATGTGCAGCACTTGGCAGGAGCCCCTATGACGTGGGAACACGAGTATCTCCTGTTCCTGCCTCGCACGCGCAGCCGTGACTCACAGGTGACCTTGCCCCAGCTCTGCTGAGGGGGATGGAGGATGAAGTCCTCATGGTTCAAGGTGAGTCCCAAAGGTGGTGAGGGGCCAGAGAGAGGATGCTGTGCTCTTCCCTTCTTGGTGGCAACACAGAGGGGTGCAGAGGTGCTGGTGATGTGCTTTCTGCAAGAACCTGGAGCTCTGAGATTCACCAGTTGTCACTGCTCTGGGGAGGCACTGTGGAGATGCAGACCATGCCCCCATCCCCACTGGGACCCCCAGCTGTGCTGCTCAGCCTTCCCCCTGGAGCTCCACAGCATCCTGCCCCACAGCTGTGGGGTCCTTGTGTGGGATGTACGTGTCCACCCGCCCTGTGCCGTGCTGGTGACGCACCCTCGTGCTCGACGGAGATATGAAGTCATCCTGGGGAGGTCTGGGGAGGGAGGAGTTCCCATGGTGACAGACAGCGATTCACCCGACAGGGCAGGGCGGGTACTTCGTCCTTTTTATTCCTTTCTTCTGGAGTCGGGCACCCAGCCAAAGAGCTGAAGGAGCAATGGCACAGCCTCGCGGGGGAGAGACACCAGGACAAGTCTGGTCTCGTGAGCTGCATGAATCTCTCTGGAGCACAGTTTCCCCTGCAGCCTGACTGCTGCCCCACACGTAGGGGCGAGCCTGACCCCTTCTGCAGCATTGATTCCCTGGGTGCTGGCTCCCTCCAGCTTCCTCACCATCCTAACAGACTGATAACCAGACCTTAATCCTCCTTCCCATGGACCATGGGCCATGTGTGAAACATTCAGGGCAGTATCCTGCAGCTGCTGGAGATCCAACACACAGCCTTGTATGGGCAAGTGTGGGTAGAAGAGCTTTGTGCTATCCACATGCCTTTACCAGTGCCCAAGGCCTGCAAAAGCCCCTTCCCCAGAGGCTGCAGCGTGACCCAAACTCTGTAGTGGTAAGAACCCCCTCCTGTGCCCCTGCCTGTCCCAGGCAAGGCCCCTGCCACGCCCGGGTGTGAGCTGTGCTGTCCCCTCCCTGGCGGAGCACGTCTCCCACCAGCCCTCCAGCCGCGGGTGATGCTCCCCACGGCTCCGCTGGGCTCCCCTTGCGCAAGGAGCGGCCCAGCCCCAGGAAGAGTGGGATAGGGGCTCTTTCATGAGTCCTGCCAGAAAAGTATATAGAGCTGCAGGTAGTTCTTAGGGGAGGTGGTGCAGGTTGTGAAACACTTTTATAGAGGCAGAGAGGAAGCATTGAGCAACCACCCCATCCTCCCAGCTGTCAGACCGGCATCCCAGATGCAGGAGTGGGGAAATGCGAGCAGGATCATCCAAAAGAGGTGTGAGTGAGGGACAGCCTTTTCCTGGCACATGGGCTCTGAGAAATCTGGGTTTGGAGAGATGAGGTGGGCAAGCTCCTTCTTGTGCAGCTCCGGAGTTTGTGTCACTTGTGAGCACAGACTGGCGTGCTGCTCTGCCAGGGCCCCTGGTACCAAGGCCTGTGGGCTGGCAGCAGGAGAGACCGAGCACAAGGCATTAGTGACTCGTTATTTGCATCTCTTGGGAAAGCAGTGTCAGTCCACAGTGAGCCTAGGGGCAGCAGCAGGGTCCTAGGACAGTGATCCAGCATAGCTGTCCTTGGGGGTCGGGATAGGGGTCCCTGAGGACTGGCTCCTTGGACTCATGGGGAATAGTCAAGCTATTCCTCTTGGCAACACTCCTCCCCTGGGAATACAGCTATCTTGAGCCCCTGCAGCCAGAGAGGCATCTGCTGTTGCCATTGAAAGGAGGAACAAATATACCCAACCCCATCAAGCTGTGTGAACCCCCTGCAAGGAGCAGCTTCTTGCAGCACAGCTGGCAGCATCCCAGGAACGGTTGCAGCTTCCCAGGCCTGCGTGCTGCCTGCCTGCCTTCCCTCCCCGCTGCTTGGCAGTTGCTGTGAGCCCCTGTCACTGCCCTGCTCCCCCCCAGCACCCCCTAGCACGCTGCTGCCTGCTCCTGCAAATTCTCTAGCATCCATGGGGGCTCCCGTGGCTGGGTTAGGCTGCAGCCGGCCTTGTGTCTCTGGGAGCTGGGCAACTGCCATTTCCGGGAAAAGCTCAACATCAAGCAGCAGAACAGCTTCCACACATAGGGAAGGTGATGCTGCCTTGCCCGTCTACCCCTGTACCATCTGCTCCAGCATAGGTTGGGAAGGAGGGATGGGGCAGCCATGGTGCTTGTCCCGCTCTGATGGGGAGCAGAGGTGGTGCAGGGTTTGGGATCTGATGGGCAGCTTGTCCCCACGTGACAGGAGCTGCTGTGCTACTGCTGCAAGGGGCCTGGCTCTGCAGGGCTGGGCTCGGTCCTGGCCTCCTGCAGACACCCCTGCTCGGCTGCTCCTCTGTGCCTCTCCAGTCCCCTGAAGCCAAGGTGCCCCTGGAAGTCAAATTTGGGGCAGAGCACCCTGCAAGGCCAGGAGTAGCCCCTGCTGTGACAATCCCCCAGCACCCAGTGGGGCCTGAGCTGTCCCATCTGTGCCACACCTTCTTGGAGGGATGCTGGTGAGGGCTCAAGGCAGCCAGAGGTGTGGCACCTTGGTGTTTGCATTTAAGATGATCTCCTCACTTTCCCCGGCACTGCAGGGAAACACCAGTGACCTGGCCTTGCCCCGAGCTTCCCTCCCAGGGGCCGGCTGCCGGAATGCCACCTTTCACCTCTGCATCTCTCACCTGGCCCGAGGCGCTGCGCTGCCGACAGTGCCGGTCCCTGGGGAGCCCCGCAGAGGCGCAGGGCTGGGCGGGCAGGCTGGGCAGCACTGGTGGGTGCAGGCGGGCACCGGCTGGCTCAGCCGCCCGGCGTGTCGAGTCACGCTCTGTGCACCCCGACCCAGCCCGCACATGCCCTGAGTGTGTGCGATGTGGGCTGGCAGCTCTCCCTCGGCTTCCCTTCATCTCCTCCTTCCTGCAGGCATCCGAGAGGAAACCGCTCCCTCTGCTCTGCCAGTCCCCGCTCCTGCGCTGCAATGGGTCCCTGGGTCTCCCTTCGCGCACCCCAAGCTCGACTGTGCCCCAGGCGCTGCCAGCCGCTGCCTGCTGCTGCCTGCACACCCTGCAGCCAGGGCTGGGCTGGGAGCACCTCAGTCCTTGTAACCCCAAGGCAGGGAATTTTTATCTGCCCCTACAAAGAAGCAGGAGTTTCCTTTCCGTAGCTGCGTGTGCTGGGCTGGCTGGGGCATCTCTGGGGCATAAGCATCCCATGGGACTGTCAGCTTGAGGAAAAGCAGCGGTGGCCCCACACAGAGGTGCTGCGGGAGCTTTGCTGCACCCGGTCCCTGCATTTCTACCATCTCCTACATGCCCATTCTCAAGGGCAAGGCAGGTTGATTTTACTGAGCCTGGACCCAAGCTGCAAGCGGGGGCTGCAGGGCCAGGAGCAAAGGGGAGCAGCTTGTGTCTCAGTCGAGAAGCTGGATTCCTGCAGAAGAGCCAGGCTGTGTGTGTGGCCACCTGCAGCGTGGAGCACTTCAGCCCCTGCCTGCACTCTGCTTACCCCTTCCCCCTGCCTCCCCCTGGGTCCCTGACACCCAGCCCCAGCCACTGTGCAGCCTCTCTGGGCATCCCCAGCACCACCCAAAGCCCAGCCACAGGATGCAGCTGAGGGCAGCTTTTTAACCAGGGACTCTAGAGCCCCATTCAGTGCTGCTGGCTCCTTATCCTGCTTCCATCATCCCCATCGTCACCTTCCCTTTCTGGCACCCTGGCTCCCTGCCACTGCAAAGCACCGCCAGCCCTTGGCAGAGCCCTGGTGGTGCCTGGCTCTCCCCTCACTTTCTGTCCCTGAGAACCAGCCTGGCCTCTGCGGTCACGCTGCCCAGGGCTGCCTTGTCCTGCACTACTCAGCCAAAGGGGAGGTCACATCCCCACGGTGTCACTGTTCCCTCCCCGGCCCATTTTGCATTGGCCAGTGGGGCCTGGCCACAGTCCAGCACAGCTTCGTGCGATGCTGGTGTGCGGCTGTGCTGGCAGCAGCCTCCAGACACAACAGTTTACAGGGCGGGAAAAGCTTTCCATCCCTCAACAGCAGTCGTGGGAGAGCCAGGACACGCACCCACCCCATGGAGCCCTGGTGTGGGGGCACAGCAGGCTCAGCCTGACCCTGAGCTTGGCTGCCATGGGACCACTTGCCTCCATCATCTTTCAGTCACCAGATTGCTGCCGTCTCCACAGTGGCTGTTGTCTTCCACAGTGGGGAGCATCCCCTTCACTTTGGACGTCCCAAGAGCTGCTGGGCAGAGAGGGCAGCTCGCTGGTTATGACTGCATCCTGATGTCATACTTTGATTCCTTTTCCTTGCTGTGGCCTCGGGCAGCAGCAGGATGGGGAATGCTGTAAGCTGTCCCCTCTGGCACAGAGGAGCTGGGGCACTTCTGTCTGTTTCCCTCGTGAAATGCAGCCTGGAGGGCTGGCATGGCTTTTTCCCCACCCCCGACCCACTGGGGTAGGTCAGCAGGTGGTAAGGGCTGACCATTTTCCTCCCTGGTCTATTTTGTGGTCTCTTGGGTTGCTGGGTTGTCCCACGGGGTGGCACAAGTGTTCCCGGAGGCTGCACTGTGAGTGTCACCCTGGCCGTCTGGGCTCTCCCCGAGCTAACTGGTGATAGTGGCCAGGGGTCATGGGCCCCTTTCCCGGGATGCTGGGCTGGGTGGCTGGGTGCCACAGCATGGAGCTGGCGGTGGCTGGTGCTGGAAGACATTCCTGGAGCATGTCCCAACTGGCCCCTGTGGCAGACGAGGTTCCCCCTCCAGGCTCTGGCCAGCTGCTCCTCTCCTCACCCGCGTCGGCACCAGGCCCCTGCTGCTCCCCTCTGTTGGGAAGCTCCCCAATTTAAAAGTGCTGGGAGAGGTGGCTTCGCCCTTCCAGCAGCCCCGGAGCTGTCCCATGCACCCCCTCTGGCTAGGGATGCTCACTTTGTGCCGGAGTGAGGAGCGCTGCAGGACCACTGTAGAGCCAGAAAACTAAAATCCTGTAAGGGTTGTGCTGAATCCCAGCCCATGTCAGATCAGCACCAGAGGCACTGGCTGCAAGGGGTGGAGAGGGTGGGCAGAGGATGGGGCACAAGCCCCACAGCACCACGAGTGCAGCTGGCTCTGTGTCTCACCATGATGCGTGACTCATCCTGTCCCAGAGAGCTGAAACCTCACCTGGGGCTGGAGATTTCCTTCTTGTTTCCCCCTGAGGCAGCAGTGAGGCCTCATGCCTGGCAAGCATGGGCGGGGAGAAGCCCAGCTCTGTGCTTCCCTTTTGCACAGTCTCAAACCAGGGGGCTCCCTTCCCTGGGGGTGGCATGACCCCTGAGGGGCTCAGGGTTAGAGCTTGCCTGGGCAGTGCCCTGCAAGGACCAGGGTTGTTGGGACCTGTGGAGGTGTCCTGGTGTCTCGTGATCTGGTCAGCTGTTGAGTGGCATTGGGGAACGAGGTTGGCATGCACAGGCGAGGAGCTGGGGTCAGGGTCAGCCCTACAAATTTTGGTCAGTGTCAGTGTAGAGGAATGAGTATGCTTTGGGGCCGAGCCCGGTGGGAGATGGGGAGCCCCAAGTCTGGGCTGTGGGAATGACTAGTGGCCGAGCTACCAGCCTTGCAGGCTTTTTTTCGGGATGTTCCCGGAGGCACTGGCGTGCAGCAGCGCGGGGGTGCGTGCGTGAGTCACTCACACCTGGTGCTCTCCCTCTGCAGAGGCAGCCCTGTCCCACGCCGGGGGCCGCAGATTCCTTACCTGGCCCTGGTATGTGGAGGGAAGCTGGGAAACACCGGGGAGGGGGAGACACTCTGGTTTTGGGGACCCAGCACCTCTACGTGCCCCACTCCAGTGCAAATGTAAGGGGAATGCTGCTGGCAACATGGTCAAGATGCTGCCGGGCTCTGCATGGGCGATTGGAGTTTGGAGACCACCCCAAGCCAGCGCCTGCCCCAGTCCTGGGGGCCGAGGTGGTGGGCAGAGCCCCCGGCATGGCTGTGAAGTGCCGCTGCCCCGGTGCCGCTGCCTGCGGTGCCCGCTGGACGATGCTCACCCCCGCGCTGCCCCCGCTGGCCGG
>WEIT01006672.1:444407-478043 GCA_013389985.1 Dryoscopus gambensis
TGGGGCGGGCGTGGGGCAGGGGAAGGGGTGGCGGAGGCAGAGACCGGGCTGGAAGGGGCCAGGAGCTCCCCGTACCCCCCGCACCGTGGACAGCCCCACCGGCTGTTCGTGGACCAGCTGCTGCCCGCCTGCCCGGGCCCGAAGCGGGGCTCTCCCTGCCCCATGGGGTGCCTGGGACGGTACTGGCACCCTGCCCTCCCAGCGCTGCCAGGCGTTCTGGCACGGGTGGCGCTGGGAACCTCCTGGACTGCTGTCCCCAAGGCATGGGGCTGGTGTGAGAGGGTGGTGGCAGCATCCTCTCTTGCAGGCTCCCACGATGAGCAGCCAACTCCTGCTCCTGGCTGTGCTCCCGGCACTCCTGGGTCCTCCAGCTGCCATGGCACAGAAGAGGAGCCAAGGTGGGTGCTGAGCACTGGGTGCACACGGTGGGTGGGACAATAAGAGGGGTCCAGCACCAATGTGCCACAGTACCAGTCTGTGCCCTGAGTGCTGTCACTGCTCTGCAGCAGTGTGCGAGGATGTGCTGGAGGCTGACATCGCCTTCCTGGTGGACGGCTCATCCAGCATCGGCAGGAGCAACTTCCGTGCTGTCCGCACCTTCATGGACGAGCTGGTGGGGCCCTTTGTGCAAGTGGTGGGCGAGAAGGCGGTGCGCTTTGCTGTGGCACAGTACAGTGACGACCCACGGTGAGCCCAAGGGAGGAGGCATGTGGGGTGCAGGGTGGCAGGGATGGGAAGTGAAGGTGTCCGCCTGCACTCCCCAGGGTGGAGTTCCCATTCTCCCAGCACACTGATGGCACAAGTGTCCGGAGGGCCATCCAGCAGCTGAGCTACAAGAGCGGCAACACGCGGACTGGCGCCGGCTTCCGCTATGTCGCTGACAACTTCTTCGGCCCCACACAGCGCCGGCCGGGGTTCCCCCAGGTATGTGCAGAGCAGTGGCCCTGGCAACATGGGGAGAAGTGTCAGGTCCATGGGCCCCATGCTGGATCCCACAATTCTTGCCTGGCCCCGCAGATCTGCATCCTCATCACAGATGGCAAGTCCCAGGATGATGCTGAGGGGCCGGCAGCGAAGCTGAAGAGCCAGGGCGTCAAGATCTTTGCCGTGGGTGAGCAAGGTTTCTGCACCATGTGAAGGAGTCTTCTACTTGGTTCATGTTCCTCCCTCACCCATCATGTCCCTCTGTGCAGGTATTAAGAATGCTGACCACAAGGAGCTGATTCGTGTGGCTTCAATGCCTACTGACGCCTTCTTCTTCTACGTCGGTGATTTCAAGCTGCTGGACACGCTGGTGCCGCTGATGACACGCAGGGTGTGCACGAGTGTCGGGGGCACCCTGCGCCTGCTGGGTATGGGCCCCCACCCTTCTCCCTGAGGGGCACAGGTGCTCACCTGTGCTGACACGGTGCTGCGTGCCAGACTGTGCACCCTTAGCATCCATCCCCCCACAAAATGACCTCCTGGCTATCCCATCCCATCGGGTACACATCTTTGCTGCCCCTGCAAGATCTCCCCTCTGCTTCATGCGCTGTGCTACCCCACAGATGGGCCAAGCCACACTGGCCCCTCCAACCTGGAGATCCCAGAGCGGGGCCCCGACCATCTGCGGATCCGCTGGCAAGCAGCCAGTGGTCCCATCACTGGCTACCGGGTGCAGTACGTGCCGCTGACTGGGCTAGGGCAGCCGATCATGGCAGAGAGGCAGGAGGTGAGTGCCCCCACCAGACTGCTCAGAGTTCCTGGGGGTTCCTGGTTGCTCCAGGTGTGACCTGGGGAAGATGAGGGGGTGACACTGTTCCTGTCCAGGTGAGCGTGGGGCCACAGGAGACAAGCACTGTGCTACGGGGACTGCGCATGGGGACAGAGTACCTGGTCACTGTCACTGCCCAGTATGCCAACAGCATCGGCGAGTCAGTGTCTGGCCGAGCACGGACCCGTGAGTGTCCATGTCCATAGGGACAGGGGTGAGTGCGGGCACTGGGTGCCCACAGCACATGGGGCTGGGGACTCACCCCTGCTTCTGTGTGCCTCCAGAAAGCCGTGCTGGCTCCACGCTGGATTTTCGTGTGGTGGAGACCGGACCAACCTTCCTGCGGTTGGCCTGGCAGCCTGGGCCTGAGCCCCCCCAGGGCTACAGCCTCAGCTATGGCATGCAAGGTGAGGGGACGGTCCCTGCGAGGGTCGGTGCTCCTGGACACCGTGCCTTTGTGCAGCCCCGTGGGCACAGGGGTGCATGGGTGAGAGTTAATGCAGGGGTGCATGCCCAGAGCACTGCGGGTGTGTACACACCCACCTTCACCGCGGCAGCCGGCGCGCGTGCGCCGGGCATGGGGCGCGCGTGTGTGCAGAGGTGTGGAGGCAGCCTGTGTATCCCTGCAGCCGGAGGCTTCATGCGCAAGGCTCAGGGGGTGTGCTTGGGCGTGCACAATGGCTGGGGGCCTGGCGTGTGCCCCCATGGCTGCTGCACCTGGGGGGCAGGCAGCAGACCCCCTGTCCCAGCCAGGGACCGGGCTGGAG
This sequence comes from Dryoscopus gambensis, assembly GCA_013389985.1. Classification (NCBI taxonomy): domain Eukaryota; kingdom Metazoa; phylum Chordata; class Aves; order Passeriformes; family Malaconotidae; genus Dryoscopus; species Dryoscopus gambensis. The sequence continues at coordinate 446,928 of WEIT01006672.1, forward strand.
CCGCACACCTGGCAGCCCCACCCTGGCCTCGGGCGCTGCAGGGGGTGCCCCTGCCCTGGCCCACGTCCCAGCCTCTCCCGGTGCTCCCCACCCCTGGCACTGACTGGCATCCTCAGGGCAGGGTGCAGGCCCACAGACACCCCTTCCCTGCCGGGCCTGGTGTGTGCCATGTCCCTGTGCCCACCCACACCTCTCCAGGAGCACCCCAAAGGGAGGAGAAGAGCCTGGCGGCCAGCGCACAGTCGGCCACACTCAGCAACCTGCGGCCCGACACTGAGTACGTGGTGATGCTCCGGCCCCGCTATGCACAGCAGCCTGCTGTCCCTGCCACCCTCACCGCCCGGACACGTAAGTACTGTGCCTAGCCCTGGGCCCAGCCGGGGTTAGGAACGGGTTCCCAGCAGAGAGATGCCCCCCTCCAGTCACTGTGCCCCACTGAGATAGGGCTGCCTGGCCCACTGCTGCCTGTGGGAATGGGACGGGGATGCTGGTGAGCATGGCTACAAGGTGATGCTCTGGGCCCCAAAAGTTGTTCCCAGGGCAGGGTGCAGCACTGTGAGATCCCAATTTCCTTTGCAGCTTTCTAGGAGTGTTTCCACCAGAGCTTTCCTCCCATGACGTAAAAAACGTTGACTGAAAAAATGCAGGGTTTGAGTACAGTGCTCTGTGGGAGGAAAGTGTGGTTTCCACCAGGGCAGAGGCTGCTGGAAAGCATCTCTGGGTAGGAGTGGGGGTGAGGCCCCGGGGCAACACCTTTGCAAGCATCAGATTTTGGCAAACCAATTCCTTCAGCTGCCCCAGGCAGTCTTAACCCACAGAAAGTATTTAAGGCATTAAGAGGAAGACATGTGAGCTCCAGTTTGCATGAGTTTGATGCTTTAAAGGAGCCGCCTGGGCGCGGGCTGCACTCAGTGACCTCAGTGTGGTTAGCATCCGTGAGCAGGGGCAAGGGGGCTTCCTGGAGAAAGCGATTTGCAGGTTAAGGTGCTTCCCACTGCCCCATTCTCCTGTGGGAGATGGACAGTCACCTCACTTCCACAGGGCACCTGGTGGGCGTGCAGCACTTGACTGTCCACAACGTCTCAGCGCAGAGCATGCTGCTGGCCTGGCAGTCTGTCGGTGGTGCTACCGGCTACCGGCTCTCCTGGGCGACCCTCACAGGTAGGAGCCTCTCCCAGAGCTTGTGCCCCTTCTGCTGGTGCCCCTGTGAAGAAGGACAGGAGGGAGTTGGTGGCACCCGCTGCCTGAACCTCTGCAAGGGACTGCTGCACTGGCTTCCACAGGGCAGGACAGGCACAGGGTGGACCTGGATGCTGGGCAGATGTCACATGCACTGGTGGGGCTGCAGCCCAGCACTGACTACGTGGTGATGGTGGCCCCACTTTTTGGGCAGCTGGAAGGGCCCACAGCCACAGTGCGGCAGAGGACAGGTAGGTGTTGGGTACAGGGGATGCCGTCCTGCTGCTGTGCATGGGAGGAGGCAGGAACCAGCTCTCACAGCCCCTGCCTTGCTGTGTGCTGGGTGGCTGGCAGCAGAGTGACACAGGCTACCCTGGCCCATGGGTTCCCTCTTGCAGAGGCAGGTGCAGACCAGACGCTGCAGACCAACATCCTGGGCCCCACATCCATCCAGGTGCTCTGGACCAGTGCCCGTGATTCTCGTGGCTACCGCCTGGAGTGGAAGAGAGCCACAGGTGGGCTTGGGGTGCTGTTACACCTGTGGGCCCTCCATGCCAGCAGCTGGCTGTGACCCTTCCCTTCCTGCAGGACCAGAGCCCCCCAGAACGGTGTCTCTCCCCAGCAGCACCAATACCTACCAGCTGACGGGGCTGAAGCCGGGCACCGAGTACCGCATCACCCTCTACACCCTCTACGATGGTGGGGAGGTGGCCACCCCTGTCACCACCTTTCAGACAGGTGAGTGCTGCTGTGGGTCCCCTGAGTTGTCCCCCACCGTCCCAAGCCTTTGACATGGAGGGCTGTCCCCATGGGGCATTGCTCAGCCTGCGACTGCCTTGGCCATGAGACTCCCCAGCTGTCTGGTCACAGCCCAGGATGTGTGGGGGCTGTGCTGTCCAGGCTGCGCCGCTCCAGCCGTGCCTCACATGTCCCCTCACAGGCGTGGAGGCACCCGTGGGTGCTGTGTCAGACCTGCGGCTCGTTGAGGAATCAGGCAGGCGGGTGCGGCTGAGCTGGACCGGTGTCCCCGGTGCCACCGAGTACAAAGTGGTGGTGCGCAACAACCAGGGTGAGTCTGTGGGCAGGGGCGCGGGTGGCACCTGGGAGATCCTGACCAGCTGATGCCAAGTGACCGCACTGCCCTGCTCCTGGCAGATGGCACGGAGAGGACGAGGCGCATCCCGGGCAGCCAGACGGGGCTGGAGCTTGGTGACCTCCGGGAGGGCATCACCTACCTGGTGCGTGTCTCAGCGCTGGCAGGCAGTCGGGAGGGCAATGCTGCCACGCTCACCGTCCGCCTCAGTAAGTCTACATCAGGGTTTGGTGCCAGGAGTCCTGGTACTGCATGTTCCCACTCTGGCATGCATCTGTCCTCTATCCCCCTGCAAGCCCTTGGGGTGGCAACGTGGCTGTGGGGTCCCTTTGGGCTCCCCAAGGTGACTCTGTGGTGCTGTGGGGTGGTGCAGAGTATCCAGAGGTGGGCAGCATTTCGGAGCTGCGGGTGATGGAGGCCGGCCCCAGCCAGCTGCGGGTTACCTGGCGAGGGCTGCCAGGCGCCGGGGGCTACCTGCTGACGTGGCAAGGCAGTGACGGTGAGTGTATGGACCATGGGATGCTGCGGTGGCAGTGCTGGAGCCCTTCCTATCCCAGCCATCTGTCTTAGGCCTGAAGAAATCCCGCTTCCTCCCTGCCGACCCCACCACCTTCACCATCGAGGGGCTGCATGCCAACATTGTCTACACCGTCAGCGTCTCAGCCATTGTGGATGGCCGTGAGGGCAGCCCTGTCACTACCACGGGACGGATAGGTGAGGTGACCCCTGCCTGACAGTGCTGTCCGGTGCCATTTCCTGGGAACCTGGGTGACAATGGCCCTCTTGGTGTCACAGTGTCTGAGCAGGTGGGGAAGGTGACCCAGCTGGAGGTGCAGGCATCCAGGAGCAACGTTGCCCGTGTCACCTGGGTCGGTGTGCCGGGAGCCACTGCCTACCGCGTGGTGTGGAGCCGCAGGGACGGTACTGTGGGGCGGGGATGGGAGTGGGCTGTGAGGGCAGCAGGGTGGGGGGCCTGATGCCACAGTCCTTGGCAGGGGGTTCGGAGAACAGCCGGCGAGTTCCTGGCCACACCAACTCCTTTGATATCCCCAACCTGGAGGGAGGCGTCTCCTACACTGTGAAGGTGACGGCACTCATTGGCAACCGCGAGGGTAACCCTGTCTCCATTGTCGTCACCACCCGTGAGTGCTGGGGCAGGGGGCATCACCCCAGGGTGGCACTGGGCACTCCTGCCCCTAATGCCCGCCCCTCTGCCCTGCAGCGGAGGCAGTCTCCCTACGCCCTGTCAGCGGCTTCCAGGTGACGGAGGCCTCGGAGCGCCGCCTGCGCCTGACCTGGCTGCCAGTGGCTGGCAGCACCGGGTACCGCCTGCTGTGGCGCCCGGCTGAAGGTGAGCACAGCTGGCCGGCACTCCTGCATCCCTGTGAGCCCTCACGCACACCCCCTCACCCCTCTCTGCCCCTGCCAGGGGGGCCCCAGCGCAGCCAGCAGCTCCCAGCCACCTCCAGCACCTATGACCTGTCGGGGCTGGAGCCGGGCCGGCGCTACCACATCAGCATCACCAGCCTGGCTGGCAGCCGGGAGAGCGAGCCAGCCACCATCACTGCCATCACCGGTGAGGGACTGCCTGCGGCTAAGGCAGCATCCGCCTGACACATGGCTTGAGCCCAGAGGGGCATCCAGGGACTGGACTGTCCCAGCACTGCGGAGGGAGCTGGGAGCGGGTTGGGGGCTGCCCCATGAAGCTGGGACACCCTTTCCTCCTCCTTGGTAGCTGCCCCAGGCCACATCGCCAGCCTGCGGGTGACGGAGGTCCAGAGAGATTCGGTGACACTCACCTGGACCCCAGTCCCTGGTGCCTCCGGCTACGCCCTCTCCTGGAGCCCTCCTGCAGGTGAGACGAGGGGGTGGCCCCGGCACGGCGGGCAGCATCCCCGCAGGGGCTCGCTGATCCCTCTGACTGTCCCCTTGGGTGGCAGCTGGTGGGGAGAAGGGGCGGACGCTGCCCAGCACTGCCAGCTCCCAGCAGGTCTCTGGGCTGCGCCTGGGCCAGCGCTACACCTTCACCCTCCGCCCGCTCCTGGGGAGCGCGCCGGGTGCCGAGGCGTCCGTCAGTGAGCGCACAGGTACCGTGGGGTCACTGCAGGGGTGGCCGGGGCTCGTCCCCGCTCTGGGGGTGGCTTCACCCTTTTCCTGCCTGCAGTCTGCAGGGGTGCCCGCGGTGACGTGGTCTTCCTGGTACACGGCACCCGCGACAGCTCCTCTGCTGCCGACGCTGTTCGCACCCTCCTCTCCAACACCGTGTCCGCCCTGGGGCGCCTGGGCCCCGACGGCACGCAGGTAGGCTGCGGCCACAGCACCGGCGGCACGGGGGGCACGAGTGGGCTGTGGTGCCCACTGCTCCCCTGCACCCCCGCAGGTGGCCCTGGCCACGTACAGCTACCGCAGCCTGCCCTGGCTGCTGCTAAACCGCTCCAGTGACCTGCCCGCCGTGCTGGAACAGATCCGCACCATGCGCTACGAGGAGCCCAGCGGCAACGCCATCGGTGAGGGGCGGCACCAGGACCTGGGGCAGTGGTTTCTGGGATCCTACTTACTGTCCCTTCTTCCTTCTCCTTCCCTAGGGGCAGCCATCACCTTTGCCAGGACCTACCTGCTGAGTCCTGGCGCAGGGCGCCGTCCCGGGGTGCCAGCAGTGCTGGTGGTTCTGGCTGACGGCCCCTCCGGGGATGATGCCATCACTGCGGCCAGAGATGTCAAGGCTGGGGGTGAGGATGAATGGGGTCTCGCTGGGGTGTGCAGGAAGTTCTGTGGGGTGCTGAGGGTGCTCTTGGCTCAGGGGTCCAGGTGCTGGCGGTGGGCATAGAGGGGGCAGACCGGGAGCAGCTCCGGCGCATGGTCACCAGCGAGGACCCGCGGTACATCTACCATGGCAGCAGCCTGGCAGAGCTGGAGGGAGAGCTCACTGATGATCTCTGCACCATCATCTCCACCAGGGTAAGAGCCAGAGTACCTCAGGGGGTGTGGAGGGGGAGCAGCCCCAGTAAGCCAGGGGGTTCTCCTATCCCTGGGTTCACACAGGCTTGTCTTTTCTTGCCAGCCAGAGCCGAAGCCGAAGCCCTGCACTGTGCAGTGCCCCAAGGTGAGCCTCCCCACACTGTGCCGTGCTGTGCCACAGGTGCTCAGCATGGGCCAGGGACCCCCAGCTGCCGATATCAGAAGCCCAGTGTGGTGTCAAGGGCAAGGGTGACAACCCCTAACCCCTTCCCTCTGTCCCCTTGCAGGGCGAGAAGGGAGACCGCGGTGAGGCCGTGAGTGCTTTGGTGACCCCCTGCCACCAGCTGGTGGCTCTGGGGGGTCTGCATCCCCCAAACCATGCTAACACCAGCTCACGGGGGATACTCACTACTGGCTTTGTCTCTGCAGGGACTGCAAGGACGTATGGGACTACCAGGTCCCCCTGGTCAGCCGGTAATATCCTGATGGAGGGGGCATAAGAGGGGCAGCTCCCTGGAGAGGGCAGTGACATGGTCCCCATGTTCTCATGTTCTCTTGTCCCTTTGTCCTGCTGGTGGGTGGGTGTGGGGCAAGGACGTGTCCAGCCATTGCTACAGGGGTGGACAGGGAATGCCTCTTGACCACCACCTGCCACCCAGCCTGTCCTTTCCACTGTCTCCAGGGTCGCCATGGACTTCCTGGCCCTCCAGGATCCCCAGGGCCACAGGGTCCTCCAGGAGAGAGTGCTGAGCGTCCAGGGAAGAAGGGGGACAGGGTGAGTACTTCTGGCCCCTCACCCAGGCCCCCCAGGATCCCTGGATACAGTGACCCGGCTCCCTGGGCCCTCTCACTGCCCCTTGTGCCTTCATTCTCCTCCACACCTATGCTAGATGGGGAATCCCGCTGAAGAATCCCAGTCCACCCCCACACTGCTCCCTCACACCCCAGCTCACAGGGGAAAGGCACCCTGGAACCCCACTCTGCCTTGGGGCTGTCCTGGGCTCCCAGTGCTGGGACCAGCACTGCCTGGGGCACTGAGGGAGTCTGGCAGTCCTGGGGTACACCAGATGCTGGCATGATGCTCCTCTGTCCTGCAGGGATTCCCTGGAGCTGATGGGACACCAGGAAGCCCAGGACGCCCTGGGAATCCTGGATCACCTGGGCAGCCAGTGAGTAAGGGTGTCCCTTGGGTTTGCTGCTGCACAATGGGCTCTTCCCATTGCCCTGCCTGCCCCTGCGCCAGCCTCTGCCTCCCTGTTCCCTGTGCTGGGGGAGTCCCAGCAGCTGGCAGGGCCACTGCTGCCTCCTGTGTGTGTATCCCAGGCGAGGTGTACTGTCTCTCCTTGCTTTGGCTGGAGCTCCCATGCCATGCCATGCCATGCTATGCCGTGCCATGCCATGCCATGCCATGCCGTGCCATGCCATGCCATGCCATGCCATGCCACCCCATTCCACTCCATCTCATCCCATCCTCACTCCTCGGGCTGGCAGGGACATGTTCACCTCCTGAGCTGTTGTTTTCCAGGGCATCCAGGGCATCCCTGGTCCTCGAGGGGATCCTGTGAGTATGGCCCCGGCCCTCCCCAGCCCTTCTCACACCCAACACCCCCTCTCATTCTCATCTTTCCTTCCCAGGGGACACGGGGGCCCATGGGACTTACAGGCCCAAAGGGGGAGAAAGGTGAACCGGTAGGTGATGGACAGGGGGCTGCCCCACTGGGGTCCCTGGGGAGCAGTGGGGACCCTGGTGGGCACATCTTGGCGCCTGGTGTCTCCTGGCCCCAGGGTCTCCCCATCTCCCTGCCAGAGTCCTGGCCTTGTGGCACAGTGGCCACAACAGGGCGCATGGAGTCACTGATTTTTCCTTCCCCTCCTCCTGCAGGGAGAGCCCAGGGTGATCACGGATGGACAACAGGGGCTGCCAGGCCGGAAAGGGGAGCCAGGTGTGCCGGTAGGTGTGGGAATACGGATGGGAAGGGTCTCTGCCAGCACCCCCAGCCCACGCCACAGCCTCAGCTGATGGAGCACCTCTGTCCTCCAGGGCAGCCCCGGCTCGCCTGGGATCCCTGGCTCACGGGGGCTCCTTGGTGATCCAGGCCCCCCTGGTCCACTCGGACCCATGGGGCTGCCAGGACCTCCTGGAGAGTTTGTGAAGGTACATCCGCCCGGTGCTGCATGGGGGTGGCTGGGGGGATGTGCGGGCAGACGGGTGGGGGAACAGCCAGCAGCTTGGAGCTGCTCCCCCGCGGGCTTCTGCTGGCCCTGCTCGTGGGCTGTGCCCCCCACCAGCTGTGCCTGCACACACAGGCACATGCCTGAGCTGCTGCTGGCACTGGGCAGTGTGGGGAGAGGCACCTGGCATCACGAACCCTAATGCCACTGGTGATGGGCTCTACCCAGCATGTTCCTCTTCTGTTCAAGGAGGGCATGGGAACAGCCCAGAACGGCCCTTATTTGCTTTTTTTGCCCTTGCAGGGAGAAAAGGGTGATCGAGGGGAAAGGGTGAGTGGCTCTGCATTTCCCTGACTCCTCTGCCTTCCTGGATGGAGGTCCCATGAGTGTCCAAGGGCACTGTAGCCCCTCAGAGTGCTGGGGAGGACTGAGCCCTCAGGGCAACCACAGAGGAGCTGACCCTTGTCTCTGCAGGGCCCCCCTGGACTTGTGGATGGGGCAGCGCCTCGAGGGGAGCCTGGACCCCGAGTGAGTGCAGCCCCTGGGCCAACAGGGCTGGCAGAGGGGATCAGGGCTGCAGTGGCTGTGTGCGCCCAGGGCTGAGTTGCATCCCCAGGGGCTGAGGTGTTCTCTCTTGCAGGGCCTGCCTGGGGACCCCGGGCCTCGGGGACCTGCTGGGCCCCCTGGCCTGAAGGGAGAGAAGGTAAGAAGGTGGCAGGGATGCTCCCCACTGGGGCTGGACCTCACACAACTCTCCAGTGCAGATTCCCATCTCATGGGCATTGCCACGTCATGAGCATGGCTATCAGCTTTTCTAATCCCTAGGGTGATGGCACAGAAGGTTTCCCAGGGTCACCTGGCCGCCCTGGGGACCCAGGGGACAGGGTGAGTTCCTGAGAGGACGTAAGGCAGGAGCCAAGCCCCGAGGGCACACTGGAGGGCTCCTGCTTTAGAGAGCCTGGGCATTTGCCTTGTCACACCAAAGGTGACAATGTCTCCTTCCTCCTTTGCAGGGTCCTCGGGGACCACCAGGGGAGCAGGGCAGGAAGGTGAGTGGTGCAGGGACCGAAGGGACACTCTTGCCATGCCTTTGGCAGGGAGGAAAGGGTTCTGGGCTCTGTGCCAGGACCCAGGATGTCCCGCAGAGGTCCTGCTGCCCCTGACCCTGTTTCTCCTACACCAGGGAGACCGTGGGGCACCAGGCGAGCTGGGAGAGACGGGCGAGAAGGTGAGATGGTGCCAGAGCAGACCAGCACTGGCAGGTCCTGATGTCCCTGAGACCCGGTGGTGGCTGTGCCTGGGGGTTGCTGTCACAACCCAGTGGTCTTGGATGGGATTCAGGATGGATTGCGAAGAGCTGTGGAGCAGAGTGTGGGGTGGGGGCAATATGATGTAGAGGGAGGAAGACTCCCTGAAACCCTCCTCTGCTTTGCTCTGCAGGGAGACCGTGGTGTGCCAGGCCCCGAGGGTGAGAAGGTAGGTGTGCTGGGGCAGCTGTGGCACGGTGGAGTGACGCCTACTCTGCCCTGGAGCAGCCACCCTCACAGGGGGTGGCAGGATGCCCACGACACCCTCCTCTCCCTCCTCTCCTGCAGGGTGAGACGGGAGCCCCAGGGCGCCCAGGGCCATCGGGCAGAGAGGTGAGTCAGGGTAGGGGGTGTGGTGCTGTGGAGCGGGGAGCTGCCATGTCCTGGGTGCGTGTTCCCAGGCACTGCCAGCCCCCTGAGGTCTCTAATCTTGCCACAGGGAGCTCCAGGACCGGCTGGGCCCCGGGGGGAGAAGGTGAGGGCAAAGTGGGGTCCCAGTGGGGTGGCAGGGGTCTGCTGGGGAAGGGACTGGCAGTGACACCTGTCTCTCTGCAGGGCGATCCAGGACCACCCGGCGAGCCAGTAAGTGATGCTGCCCAGCGGGTCCACCTCTGCGTGCCCCATCCCCAGGACAGGGAGCCACGGGCAGTGCCCAGCATGGTCTCCTCTGCTTCCCCCCCAGGCTCCCAGTGTGGCCGGTGTTGGAGGAGAGAAGGTAACCCTGGCCCACCTGTGCCCTCCACCCTCTGGGCATGGCTGTGGGCTGGGGAGGGGGATTGCACAGCCGGGCAATGAGCTGCACAGTTGGGCTCATCCTGATCCCACGCCTGGTTGTCCACAGCTGCAGTGGGGAAAAAAATGGGTGGTTTGGGGTGCTGATTTTGTCTGCTCCAGGGTGACAGAGGTTTCCCAGGACCAGAAGGACCTCCTGGCCTGAAGGGTGACACAGGAGATAAAGGTGCCCGTGTGAGTACTGCCTTGAGGATGGGAAGCCTAGGGCACATGGCACAGCTCCCCCAAGACTCACGATGCCTGTGCCATTGCTCCATACTACATCCTTTCATGTCTAGGGTCCCCCTGGCCTGAGCATCCCAGGGCCACCTGGCCCCAAAGGCGAGCAGGGTGATCGGGTGAGTTTGGGGGCACCCTGGGGGCACCAGCTCACATGCCTGGTCCCTCCCCTGTCAAGGGGTCACCGAGGTTCCCAGTGACAAATGCTCTTCCTCTCCAACAACCAGGGCATCGTTGGCCTCACAGGCAGGAGCGGCCCAAAGGTAATGTCACTGCCCTTCCATCCATCTGTCCATCCATCTGTCTGTCTGTCCGGCTCTGGAGAGGCTGTCCCTGCAGGCTATGCCCCTTCTCCCCCCAGCAGCCCCTGTGCTACCCCCACTCTGCTCTGACTGCAGCCCCTTCCCTTGCCTAGGGTGACCCAGGAGAGCCAGGGGAGAAGGGGGAGCCGGGCCGAGCAGGCGCCCCAGGGCAGATCGGGATGCGAGGCAAGGAGGTAGTGTGGGACAAGGGGCCGTGGGGCACTGTGGCCCCGAGGAGAGGGGGGGCTGGCAGGGAGCAGGGGGATGCTGGTGACTTGTGCTTTTCTTCCCTGGCCGGTGCCCACTGACTTGTGCCGCAGGGAGAGCGAGGAGAGAAAGGTGACGAAGGCACCCCGGTGAGTGAGGGCCCCAGGACCACTGCCCCTCTTCCCACTGCCCCTCTCCCTACTGCCCCCCACTCACCCCCTCTTTCCCCACAGGGCGAAGCAGGTCTGCCTGGCAAACCTGGAGACAGGGGTCCCCGGGTAAGTGCAGGGCTGCTGGGCACCCCGGGGCAAGAGAGAGACCCATGGCTTCAGGGTGGCTCCTGCTAATGCACATCTTCGCCTTTGCCCTCCGTCCAGGGCCTTCCTGGCTACCGTGGCCCCCCCGGGGAGAAGGGTGACTTGGGGGACCCAGGACCTGAAGGCAGGAATGTGAGTCTCCCCTTGCATGTACCCCCTGCTCCATGGNCTTTCCTGCAGGGCAGCCCTGGAGCACCAGGGAGCAAGGGTGACCGTGGGGACCCGGTGAGTGATGCAGGGCCACATGTGGCCCCCCGCCCTGGAGGCAGCTGTGCCCTCCCCTGCGCCAGCTCCCCTTAACCTGCTTCTCTTTGCCCTTCTTTCAGGGGCCTCCTGGACCCCCAGGACGAACTGTAAGTTCTGCCTCACTCTTCTCCCTGCCCATGGGCTGGTGTCCAGCCCCATGTGCTCCAACAGCTCCTCTCTGCCCCACAGGTCGATGCTGGGCTCGGAGGAGTGGGGGAAAAGGGCGAGAAGGTAATGAGTGAGTCCCTGGGATGCTGGTGGTGGGATACCATCTGCTGTCCTCTGGGCTCTGCCTGGGCACTGGGATCATTGTTCATCAAGCCCTCCCTGCCCAAAACAGCCTCTGCCACCACTCAGAGGCACGTGGGACCTGGGGGCACAAAGGGGTGACCCTCCTGCCCAGCGTTGGGAGGAGGCCCTGTAGGGCTGAGGTCTCCAAAGGAACTGGTGTGCTTCTGGCTCCCCAGCCCCACAGGTGTCCCATGGCAGCACCCAGCGCTCTGGGTGTTCTGCTTTTACAACCCAGCTTAGACTCAGGACAGCTTTGGCCACAGGCTGTGCTCTGTGCTGGGTGGCATTGTGGTCCCCAGCGGTGGCCGAGCTGGCTCCTGGCTCAGCAGTGCTGCTCAGTGCCTTTCTTCTGCAACCACAGTTCTCCCAGTGGGAGCTGCATCGAGCCCAGCCACCTCTTTTTCAGCCTGTGCCTCTTATTTTGAGACCTTTCCTATCACCCCACCCCTAAACCACACAGCACCAGCACTGTGTGTTCTGGCACGGGCCTGGCACAGCGCAGTGCCCTCTGACCGCTGTGCCCTGCCCTGCAGGGGGACCCTGGGGACCCTGGCGAGGATGGCGCGAAGGGCGCCCGGGGCGACGCCGGCTCCCCTGGAGTGCCCGGAGAGAGGGTAGGTGCTGGGTCCCTGGTGTGGGAGGCACTGGGACGGCTCGATGGGTGATGTTCTGCAGGGGGTCCTGGTGTGCAGGGACTGCCTGCTGAGCACCCAGGATCCGCTCCTTTCGCCCCATGCCCCACTGCTGAATATGTCTCTCTCTTGCAGGGTGTGGAGGGCCCCCGTGGCCCCCCTGGCACACGGGTAGGTGTCCCCTTTCCTGTGGGGGTCTGAGTGGGGGACCCGTGCCCCGTGCAGCTTCTGCTAGTGGGAGATGATGCTCACTTCTCTTCCCGCCCCGTAGGGTGACCCTGGGGACCGAGGCCTGCCAGGAGAGAAGGTGAGGGTATTGGGGGCTGAGGGCTGCCCCACAGCACCCCCATTCCCAGCCCAAAGCTCCAATCATCCTGCCCTGCTCTCTTACAGGGAGACCGTGGCCCACCAGGGCTGGATGGCCGCAATGGGCTGGAAGGCAAACCTGGGCCCCCAGGGCCTGCTGGGCTGCGGGTGAGTGTGATCCAAGGTGGGGGAAGTGTCTGTCCGTGGGTGCCATGGGTGGGAGCTGTGGGATGGAGGGATGATGGGGTGGGAGGAGCTGTCCCCCTGGATGCCCTCTGCTCCGGGCTGGGGATGCTCTGGAGCGGGGGGCCTTTGGCAGGATGGGAATGTCCCTGTCCTCACCTCCTCCTTGTCTGCAGGGGGACCCAGGAAAGCAGGGGGATCCTGGCCGGGATGTAAGTACCTCTGGAGAGGGTGGCTTTAGGTGGTGTTCCTGCTGGGGCCATCAGACTTGCAAGGGACCAATGTCCTGTCCCAGGCTTCTTGGCCCAGGGCAGTGCAGCAGGACCCTCCCGTCCCCAGCAGAGTGCCACTGCCAGTCACACTCCCTGCTCCCAGGGCTGGCTGTGGCAGATGTGTGCCCTGCTGCCTTGTGCTCCCACCATCTCCTTTCCCTTCAGGGGCTGCCCGGGCTGCGTGGGGAGCAGGGACCACCTGGCCCTGTGGGTCCCCTGGGACCACCCGGCGTCCCTGTAAGTACCAGCCACCCTGGGGACACATCCTGTACCATGCCCTCAGTGGATCCCAGCTGGATCCATCAGGCAGGGCTCGCCCTGTGCCCAGCTCTCCCTCCCCTGCACCTTGAGGCTCCAGTGGGGCCCAGGTACCCCTGCCTGCTGGTGCCTCTGGCTGCTGGAGAACCTGGGGGGCTCCCTCACTGCCTTTTTTTCCTCCCAGGGCAAACCCGGTGAGGATGGCAAACCTGGCCTGAATGGCAAGAATGTGAGTAGGGGAAGCAGGGCTTGGCTTTGGGGCTCTCCCAGGATGCTGAGGGATAGTGATCCCAGTACAACATAAGGCAAGGGGAGGAGTGGCAAAGAACCCCCATGCTCTGAGCCATCCCCCAGTTTGTACCCACGCTGAGATGGTTGAGTGGGGCGCTGACAGGCAGCCTTTGTCCCCAGGGAGAAGATGGGACGCCAGGAGAGGATGGGAGAAAGGTGAGGAAATGATCCACGGGTGGTTCCTGTGTGGTCCCTGCATGGTCCCCATGTGATCCCCACAAGCCCGGTGGCTGCTCCCTGCCCGGACCTGAAGCACCATCTTGGGGCGTGGGATGGGGCAGCATCCCTCCAACTCCTTTCTCTCCTGGTTAGGGAGACAAAGGGGATACAGGACTGCCTGGCAGAGAGGTGAGTACTCCCCAAAGAGCAGTGTGGTGATGGCGGATGCTGGTACATACCCCCATCAGGGACAGACCTGGGTCCCAGGTTCTGGGGGTGATACCGCTCTCTCGGCAGGGCCGCAGTGGTGCCAAGGGCGAGCAGGGGGACAGAGGTGTGCCAGGCCCCCTCGGCCCTCCTGGCCTTCCCGGTGTCCCAGGGCTGGTTGGCCCCCCAGGCCAGGTGTGTATTTCTCAACCCCATGGTGCCACTCAGCACCCGACCCTGGAGTCCGGACTGCTCTGAGGCAGGCAGGACCCCCACCCATGGCTCCCTCAGGGCACTGCCCTGTGTCCATGGCTGCCGGGTGCTATTGTGTCACCTCCGTGCCTTCCAGGGCTCCCCAGGCCTCCGTGGGGTGGCTGGACCAAAGGTAAGTGTGCTCCTGCCCCCCAGCCCACCAAGGTCTGGGGGGGACCACATGCCAGAGGGAATAAAGCCCTGGCAGGAGTCCCTGCCCCCAAGATGACAGGGCTGGACCCTGGTGCTGCAGTTGGTGCTGGGCAGCCTGACTGCTCCCCTTGCTGTGTTTCAGGGGGACCCAGGGGAGCCTGGAGTGCAAGGGGAGCCGGTGAGTACCCAGCACTGAGCCTCGCAAGCTGCGAGTCACCCCAGTCACAACCACCTGCCCAGGCAGCACCAACGGGTTAACTCTGAAACCTGCTAAGGGTGAGCACTGCTCACCCCTCTGGCTGCACCTCTGTACATCTTCTCATTCCCTCTTTTCCTGTAAACCTAGGGGCGACCTGGCAGCCCTGGAGCACGCGGAGACCCTGGGACTACAGTGGTGAGTCCCTACCCTGACCTGCTGTGCTGGGACAGCAGCATCAGCCCTGGGGGACAGAGAACCATCCACAGCCCCCATGGTGGGAACACTCTAACACCTGCTTTGTTTTTAATGGTTTTTTTGCAGAACGTTGAACGTAGCCTGGAAGCGCTTGGCATCAAGGTATGTATTTCCTGACTGCCAGGCTGGGGCTTTTTCCTGCCACATGGCAGCAGGGAGAGCGCATGGGAGGTGGTGGGAGATCCAAGCAATTTAGGGTGGGTTAGCAGGACTGTGGGGTGCTGCCACAGCTGGGTTCCACTTATGCCCTGACCAGTGTCTCTCTCGTCCCTTCCAGGTTTCATCCCTGAAGGAGCTCACCGGTGCCTATGATGGGAGCTCGGACTCGTTTCTGCCCGTGTCCGAGCGGCTGCGGGGCCAGAAGGGCAATCGGGGGGACCCAGGAGAAAGGGGGCCCCCAGGCCGAGAGGTGAGCAGAGCCAGGCTCGATGCCAAGCCACAACACTGTGCCCCACTCCCGCTTTCTGGGCTGACTGGGGTGGTCATGCAGCCAGCTCGGCCCTGGGGTGCTTGGGGAAGGTTCACAGCCCTGCCTCAAGGCTGGCTCTGGCAGTGCAGCTTATGTTTTGCAGGGCTCCTTAGGCTTTCCTGGCGAGCGAGGACCCAAAGGTGACAAAGGGGACCCCGGTACCCCCGGCCCTCAGGGCCCCGTGGGCCGGGCTGTGGGTGAGCGGGGTCCCGAGGGCCCGCCCGGGCAGCCAGGGGAGCCTGGCAAGCCAGGCATTCCCGGGGTGCCGGGCCGGGCCGGGGAGCTGGGGGAGTCCGGGCGGTCCGGCGAGAAGGTGAGCGTGTGTGGAGGTGCGAGGTGAAGTCTGGGGGACCTGGTCTAGGGGCCTGGGGACAGCCCCATGACAGCCACCGTGGTGTTTTCACAGGGCGACCGGGGCGAGAAGGGCGACCGAGGTGAGCAGGTGAGCTGGGATGGGGACATGGTGCCTTCCATCCCCTCCTGTGTTGTGCCCCCCTTGAGGGGATGCAGGGCTTTCTGTGGGGCAGGCGGATGCCCTGTGGAGGCCAGGAGTGGCCATACCAGAGTGGCTCTGCTCTCCCATGCCTTTTGACACTCAACCTATTTCTCTACCCTCCCCAGGGAAGGGATGGCTTGCCTGGACCCCCAGGGCCCCCAGGGCCCAAGGTAGGTGATGGCTTCTGCTGGGGACCATTGTCAAGGTAGCCAGCCTGCCCCTCTGGGGATGGATGGCCACATCCAGTCCCTTGGCACAGGGGCTTGGGGAGTGTTTTGCCCCTGGGGGGACCTTCCTGAGGTCCCCTGGGTGCTGGCCCTGACTGTGCCCTGCCCACAGGCGGATGTGGTGGAGGGCAGCCTGATGGGCCTCCCAGGCGAACGCGGCCCCATCGGACCCAAGGGAGCGAAGGTGCGTGGCTGGTCTGAAAGGAGGAGGACAGCCGAGGCAGCCAAGCTGGGGCAACGTCATGAGCTGGGGCTGAGGATGGTGGTGGGGCAGAGAGGCAGCAAGGGCTGATGGCATCTCTCTCCTTCCCAACAGGGTGAACCAGGAGCCGAGGGCGAGCGAGGACCCAAAGGAGATAAGGTCTGAGGGTTTAAGTCTCCAATGTCAAAAGGGAGCAAAGCCCTGGGTGGGGGCACTGCTGGGAACACCACTCTTTGAGTGTCAGCAGGCCCTCGGAGGTCGTGGGAAGGTCCCCGCCTATCCTGTGACCCTGTGCCTGTCCCCACTGCAGGGTGAAGGTGGCTTGCGGGGTGAGCGAGGGGAGCCTGGCGAGAAGGGCAGGGACGGTGCCCCAGTGAGTACTGCGCTGCTCCCCTGCCTGATGCTGACCCCGGACCCTGCTGGCACTGACCCCTTCCCCACCTCCATCTTTTGCTCCAGGGTCTCCCGGGTGAGAGAGGGCTGGCAGGCCCTGAGGGGAAGCCGGTGAGTGGGGACATGGTGGAGGGATGCAGGCTGGGACTGAGAGAGGTCCTGTGTCTCACATGAGCCAGCACCAGCACCAGCAGGAGCATTTATGGCTCATTCACCTCCTTCCCCCACCCCATGCAGGGCCTGCAGAGCTTCAGGGGCTCTCTCCTGGCTGGGTACCACACACTGGGAATGGGGAGCATCCCTGGGGGGCAGGCAGGGCTGTGTGGAGGTGGTGGGTTTCCGCTTGTCCACTGACTCTGATGTGGTTCCTTGCAGGGCTTGCCAGGCTTCCCTGGCGTGCTGGGACGCCCGGTAGGTGTCTGTGTGTCCCCATGTCCCTGTGCCCCGCCACCTCAGCACACAGCTGGGGGCTCCTGGCCGTGAGTGCTTGGTGTTTGGAACCATGGGGGTCACCCTGCTGCCAGGCTGGGTCCTTGGCCCTCTGCAGCTTAGCAGGACCCATCAGGCTTGTCTTACTTGGTGCTTACAAGAGCCGCTGGCACTCTCTGGGTCTGCTCTCCCTGGGGACACCCCCTGCTGCCACTGGGGAAAACCCATTTTTGCAGTGATCCCATTTCTTCCTCCCTTCAGGGCAATCAGGGAGACCCAGGACCCCCAGGACCTCCGGTAAGGAGCCACCTTGCACCACGTGCAGGGGACTGTCACACCAGGGCAATGTCAGCCAGGGTGGGCGTTCCCCCAGGGAGCGGAGGTGGGGTGGCAGTGCTGGGACTGAGTGGCCCTGCTGCCCCTTCCCTGTCCTGTGCCACCAGCAAGCACCACCCCAGTAATGTCCCCTTGTCCCCTGCAGGGCAGCACTGGCCCCCCAGGGACCCCGGGCCCAGCTGGTGCCAAGGTAAGGCAGCAGCACTGGCATCTGCATCAGCATTGCCATCGAAGTGCAGCCTGGCAGAGGGAAAATGGTGCCTTGCCAGATTTGGGGACTGGAGGGAGGGCCACATTACAGGAAGTTTTGGGCTGGAGGGAGGGACATTTGGGCTGGACCCTCTCCTGGATCCAGGTATGCAGATCTTGCTGTGACCACAGTAGCTGGCTGGTGGGTTGGGGTGCTGGGGCTGATGCAGTGTGTTCTTCACAGGGTGATCCAGGGGAACCTGGCTCCGGCATCCGTGTGAGTACTCATACCCTCCTTGCCAGCACCCACCTGGCCCCCCAAAGTCAGCCAGTCACACCCCAACACACCTTCCCACAGGGCCAGCCAAGGTCCTGGCTGTGCCGTCCCCTCTCTGATGTGGCTGTTTCCATTGCAGGGCTTGCCTGGCCCCCAGGGCAACATGGGCCTGCCAGGACCCCTTGGCCCCCCCGGCCCGGTGGTAGGTATTTGCAACACCCCAAACCCACCCCTTGGCCGTTCCTGGTGCCTGGGATGCTGCTTGATCTCTCCTCATGTCTCCATTGCAGGGCCCACCGGGTGTCCCTGGGCTGCCAGGACAAGTGGTGAGTGTGTTGCCCCCCACATCTGGCTGGCGTCAGTGTGGGTTCTTGGGGCTGCTTGGGGGGCTGTAGGACCCCCACGCCCCAGCCCCACTCTCACTGCCTGCAGGGGGAGAGCGGGAAGCCAGGTGTGCCAGGCAGGGATGGCGTGCCAGGGAAGGACGGCGAGGCAGGAATGCCTGGGAAGATGGTACGTTGATGCTCACCCTGCCCCCTCCCATAGGAACCCCCATGCAGCTCAGCCTGGGTTGTCTGCAGCTAAGGCTGAGGGCTGTGCCACTTATCCCAGGGCTTACCGGGACCTTCAGGGCCTGCTGGTCCCAAGGGAGAGCCAGGGGATGCTGGATCCCCAGGGCAGGTGAGTGCAGAGCTGCCTTGTCCAGGGTTCCTGGCCAGGATGAGGGGGAGCATCCCCGTGCAGCCCTGCTCACCAGCCCACTCTCTCCTCTGTGCCCCAGGCCATCGCTGGCCCCCCCGGAGCCAAGGGAGAGAAGGTGAGGGGTGTGAGGGCTGGGATGGGCAGGGGTCTGCTGGGCGCTGGCCTCTGCTGTGGGCACATCTGAGTGCCTGTGTGTCCCTGCAGGGCGAGCCGGCGCTGCTGGAGGGTGTGCTGCTGGGGGAGCCCGTGAGTCACCCCCATAAAACCAGACACCCCTGTTACCCTCACCTCCCCTCGTTAACCTTTCCCCACCGTTAACCTCATCCCCTCCCACCACCCTTGCCTTCTGGGGTAAGCCAGCCCTGTGGCTGCCCCTTCCCCTAACACTGCTGTCCCCGACAGGGCTCCAAGGGTGACCGAGGCTTGCCAGGCCCCAAGGGCGAGAAGGTGAGTGCTGCCCTGGGGGTTGTGCGGTCCCCGACTCCCTGGCTGCTTGGCCACAGTGTGGGGATCCAGCTGCAGCTGCTCCCCCGGTTCATAATCCCACACATCTGCTTTTTCCTTGTTTTCCCCTGCCAGGGGGAGCCAGGAAGGTTTGGGGAGCCGGGAGATCCTGGGGAAGATGTGAGTAGGAGGCATATGGGGGTGGTGGGTGGATACTGGGGAGAGTGGATGCTGGCAGGGGCTGGGATCTGTGGCCTTGCCACCTACTGCCCAGGTCTTCCTGGGGGCTTGGTATCTTCACAGGGAGCCAAGGGATCCTCTGGAGCCAAAGGGGAGAAGGTACGTGTCCCCTGCGCCCAGGGGGATCCCCCACGCTGGGGGATGCTCTGGGTGGCATGGTGGCCCTGGCACCCCTGTGCCCACCAGCCAGGTGATGTGCCACCCTCTCTCTGCCACCTCGCAGGGATCACCGGGTGTCGGTGCACGGGGACCGCCGGGACAGGATGGGCCTCCAGGTTTGAAGGTAACCCCTGTCCCCATGTCACCCTGGCTCTGATCACATCCCAAATGCCCCAGTGATGCTCTAGCTTGGCTGGCTGAGGGAAAAGCACACTCCTGAGGAGCTGTTTTTGTGAGCCTCATATTTTACTTCTCTGCTTCAGGGTGACACTGGCTTGCCAGGATTACCAGGACCCCCAGGCTTAGCAGGCATTGCTGGGACACCAGGACAGCCAGGCCTGAGAGGGGACAATGGACAGCCCGGCCCTCCGGGTCCCCCAGGAGAGAGGGTAAAGACTACAACCAGAACGTGGCGTCTTCACTGGTCCTGGTGACTCCGGACCCTTGTGCAGTGTCAGTGAGGCCCCTGCAAGCCCCACTGCCTCCCAGCCACACTCCCTGCTTTTTCCCTGCCAGGGTTTGATCGGCTTTCCGGGCAGGGAGGGCACCGCTGGACCACCAGGACCTGTGGGACCCCCAGGGCCGGCCGTGAGTATGGTGCCACAGCATTCCCGGGGGTGTAGGCTCTGCCCCAGCTTCCCCGCTGTCTCGGACAGGGACCCAGCCGCACCTCCCTGGCCCCGGGCGTCGCTGCAGTGGCCGTAGGCGGTGGCAGTCTCAGCGATGCTCTGCAGGGTGTCTGGTGTCGC
This sequence comes from Dryoscopus gambensis, assembly GCA_013389985.1. Taxonomy (NCBI): domain Eukaryota; kingdom Metazoa; phylum Chordata; class Aves; order Passeriformes; family Malaconotidae; genus Dryoscopus; species Dryoscopus gambensis. Next base: position 466,490 of record WEIT01006672.1, read on the forward strand.
CTCCCTCCCGCGGCTTGCTCACCCTTCTCCTTTCTTTTAGGGCTTACAAGGGGCTCCTGGCCTGAAGGGTGACAAGGTAGGACCAGGGGCAGCCCTATAGCATGAGAGGTGGGAGGCTGCTTCTCTTGAGGAGTGTCCCTGCAGTCACCTCCCCCTGAGGGTGCTGAGCCCACTCTGGATGGTGGCACATGGGAGCTTCCTGTGCGCCAGGCACCCAGAGAGGTGGTGGGGACTGTGGGGTGTCCCCTGGCGTGGGGGGTAGCTGGCAGGGCTGGGAGGAGCTGTGGGCAGTGAGGATGGGGATGAGTTCTTGCCTTCCCCTGGCAGGGCGCTCCGGGGGCCGGGCTGCCAGGAGCCAGAGGTGAACGTGGTGACCCAGGACCACGGGTAGGTACTGCCACAGTCCCCCCATGTCCCCACAGCCAGGGACAGGAAGGCTCATGGTGCCAGCCCTGACAGGACTCTGAGCTAGAGCTGCAGCTGTCCCTGGGGTGAGATGATGCTGGGGTGCCCCCAACCCTAACCCCCTTCTCACATCCCTTCCTTCTTGCAGGGTGAAGATGGGCGCCCAGGGCCAGAAGGGGATCGTGGGCCAGCAGTAAGTACCCCACTTCCCCAGCTGCACCCTGATCCGGGCCCCTTCCTGACCACCCCTCTCTTCTCCCCCACAGGGCTTGCCTGGGAACCGTGGGGAGCGCGGGGACAAGGTAAGGGACTCTGAGGGCTGAGGAGCTGGGGGGACACTGATGCACCTCCAGGTATTGGGAGGTGCTGCCTGCTCCCTGCTGTGCATCCTTGCAGCATCTCACCTTCCTCACAGGGGGACCTTGGGGCCCCAGGACCCAAAGGAGACAAGGTAAGTCCTTGGGGCAGGGGGCTTTGGGGAGGCAGGCAGCAGCCCTGGCCCCCCTGCTCACCTCCACCTCTCTCTCTCTGCTTTGGGTGTACAGGGCGATACTGTGGTGGTGGAGGGGCCGCCCGGAGCACGGGGCAGCAAGGGGGAGCCGGTAAGAGCTGTCTCTATCCTCCCTCTCCCCATTCTTCCAGTCCCTCTGGGAGGAGCTGGAGGAGCTTCTGTCTGCTGAGGGACCCTCCCTTGCAGAGGATATTGTTCCCTCTCCTTCAGCCACCCTACAGACCCTCCTGTTCCTGCCCCCAGGGGGGTCTGTCCTCCCCACCCTGATGTGTGTCTGAGCTTCTCCTCATTCCCTGACCCCTTCCTATATTTCCTCCTTTGCAGGGAGAGCGTGGCCTGAAGGGCACAGAAGGGGACAAGGGGGACAAGGGGGAGCGAGGCATGCTCGGAGAGAAGGTAGAGGGCTGGGGGGAACTTGTGCTGGGCTGGGAGCTGCTGGGTTGGGGATCATGGAGGGCTGTTGACAGGGCGATGGGTGGAGGAAGCAGGGCATGATGGCATCCCTGTGTCCTTTGTGCTGGTGCTAGTAGGCACCAGGGACAAGGGGAGCTGCCAGACCCGGCCTCAGAGGTGACCATGGCTGTGCTGTGGCCATGCAGTGGCTGGAGCTCTCCCTCTTGCCCTGTGCTGATCTGGGTTTCTGCTTGCAGGGGACGAGGGGTGAACAAGGAGAGAAGGGCTCCACGGGCTTCCCTGGGGCACGTGGCCCTAGCGGGCAGAAGGTACGGAGCTGGGCAGCCCCACTGCTGGGGGATGCTGGTGGCACCCTCCCCCTTGCCTGCCCTGAGTGATGCCTTTGCCTTCCCCAGGGAGAGGTTGGAGTGCCGGGAGAGCCTGGAGAGCCGGTGAGGAGTTGCATCTTGGTGCCTCTGCCGTGCTGCTGTGGGGCAGGAGCAGACCCTCGTCATGCCTTGTGCTCTCCCACAGGGTCAGCCTGGCCGCGATGGGATCCCCGGGGCCCGGGGAGAGAAGGGGGACATGGGACCCCTGGGCATGCGTGGCCTCAAGGTGGGTTGGCCTCTCTGGCTGCCAGTGCTCTCCTGGCCAGGACGAGTGCTGGCTTGGCATGGCTCTGACTTCCTTCCTCATCCTTGCAGGGGGAGCGGGGCATGAAAGGTGCCTGTGGCCTCAATGGGGACAAGGGTGAGAAGGTGAGTGGGTGCCTGTAGGGTGCTGCAGGAGCCTGGATGTTGCCTGGAGGCTGTGGCCCTTTGGATCCCCTCCATCAGCCAACGGGAGCAGGGAGATGGCTGAGGCCAGACCTTGACCCCGCGACAGGGTCATGGGGTCCCCTCCTCTGCCTGTGGCTCTGGGGTGAGCATTGAGGGGTGAAGGACTGACCACCTTGCCTCTCTCCTGCCCGCTGTAGGGAGAGCCAGGGAACCCAGGGCGCTCGGGACTGTCTGGGAGGAAAGGCGAGCCGGTAAGCGCTGCACTGACACTGGGGTGGGGCAGGAACCATGGTCAGTGGCTGATGGACATCTGCTCTGTCCCCCAGGGAGAGCTGGGTCTGTCAGGACCACCAGGCATTCCTGGGAAGGAAGGGCTCATGGGACCCAAGGTAGGTTAGACCAGTGCTGGGAAAAGCTGCGCTGGCACTTCATCCCCTCGCTGCCTGCCCCCCACTGTCTGTCCCCTGCTGCCTGTCCCTTCCTCTCTGCAGGGTGACCGGGGATTTGATGGGCAGCAGGGAGCCAAAGGAGACCAGGGGGAGAAAGGAGACCGGGTGAGCAGGCTGGAAAGGGATGGGATGCATTGCACCACATTGCTTGTACCAGGATACAGCCTTGGTCGGAAGCATATCAGAGCCTGATGCTTCCAGAGGGGTCATTTGGCACTGCTCTAAATTATGTCATGGAACAGTGAATGACAACAACTCCCTGCTCTTCGCAAGAAGGCACTTTGCTGGTTCTTCGGGGGTACCCAGCTGTGGGGTCGGAGAACATCCATGGCATCTGCTCTGGAGTCGGGGGCTCTGACACCCCTGGCCTCACCCTCTGCTCTCCTCCAGGGCGCCCCAGGTGTTATAGGTGGCCCTGGTCCCCGGGGCAGTGACGGTGCTCCTGGCCCCCCCGGGCCCCCAGGGAGCGTTGGCCCACGAGGTCCCGAGGGCATGCAGGGCCAGAAGGTGAGTCCTCACCACAGATGACTGGTCCCCCTGTGGGGCTGTGAGGATGGGAGGGCCCAGTCCCCTTAGTGGGTGAGGGGTGGGTAGCATCTGGAGTCATGTCCCAGCTCTGTCCTGCCCCGCCAGCTTGCTGGCTTTGGGTTCTTCCCTTGTGTCCCCCTGCCCACAGGATGGGAGTCTGAGGGGTCTGGGACCCTGCTTGTTCGTGATTTGAGCTGGACCCGTCCCCATCCCTACCTGCACTGGCATCCCTGGGCTGCAGGGGTGGGGAAAGCAACACATCCATGGTTCTTCTCCATGGGGAGAACAGAGAGGCTCCAGCACCCACCAGCCAGATCCTGAGCACATGTCCTTTGCAGGGGGAGAGAGGCCCCCCTGGACAGTCAGTGCCAGGTGCACGCGGCGTGCCTGGCATCCCCGGTGAGAGAGGAGAGCAGGTGAGTGCACGGGTGCCTGGCCCTGCCTGGCCGAGCTCCAGCCAGGGCCAGCTTCCCACCTCCTTTCTTCTGTCCCCAGGGCAGTCCTGGCAGCCACGGGCTCCGTGGGGAGAAGGGGGAGCCAGGCATGACGGTAAGGAGCCAGGACCCATAGGCTTGTGGCACTCAGGTCACTGGGGTGGGAAGGCGTGCTGGATCCATCCCACTGCCACTGATGGAGGGGCTGCCCTCACCTCTGGGCTCTTCTGGACCCTGGGGAAAGGGTTTTTCCTCCTCTTTAATTGCACCCTCATTACTCTGTGCGACCTTTTCCCCTTCACGTGCCCGGCAGGAGGAGGAGATTCGTGCCTTTGTCAGGCAGGAGATGAGCCAGCACTGTGGTGAGCATCCCCTGCTGCTGCCCTGGGGCTGGGGGTCTGGACCCGCTGCCCCTGACCCCCACCCTGTCTCTCCCACAGCCTGCGGTGGTCACTTCCCACGGCACCAGGATTCACGTGAGCACTCAGGTTGCGGCTCTTCCTTCCTACCCCCCTGCCCCACGCGTGTGGCACCAAAGGGGCCCTGGCACCCAGGTGTACCACTGGTTTTGGGGAGCTGGAGGTGGCTGGCAGCCTCCATGACCCTTCAGTCAGTGTCAGCATCAGTGTAGGACCCTGCACAGGGAGAAGGGATGGTGTGTGGCAGAAGTGATGGTGCAACAGGGATCCCCAGAGGCAGTTGGCCCAGGATGGTGCCAGTGGGGTCTGGGTGATGCCAGGGTCTGCCCAGCTGAAGGGATCACAGGAACTGCACCCTGTCTATGCTTGGGTGTCAGAACTGGGGCAGGGGTCTTGCAGGGGTCAGCAGTGCTGGAGGGGAGGGTAGGCTGGAGGAGTGGGATTGGAGGGATGGAGGCAAGGGGTGGGCTGGGATGAGGTGGGTGCTTTCTCTCCAAGGAGGCTGGGGGGCTCAGGCCAGGAGCAGCTTCCAGTCTGCCCAGGGAGGAGGAAGAATCGTCCGCCAGGAGAGAGAGCATGACCAAACAGGTGATGGAGAGTCTGGAGGGCCTGGAAGATCTGGCTCCTCCCCTATCCCTATCCTCCAAGTGGGTGCTGTCTCCCTGGGTCTCCCCTGCCTGTTCCTCCTCTAGAAGCCCCCATGGCAGCCCTGGTCTGGGGTGCAGAGAGAGGAGCGGGTATCTCCAGGTCCATTGTCCCTGTCCATGTACCCTGTCAGGCTGCAACAGGGTTGGGGCAGTGCTGGACTGCTCCACACCTGAAAGGAGTGGTTTTCCCTTGGGAAATCAGGGGAAAGCATCCCAGACTCCCTTGCCTCTTCCCTGATGCCTGTGTCCCCTTCACAGGGTCCTTCTCCACCCAACCATTCCCTGCTGGCAGCGCTCACACAGTCCCTGTGCTCAAGCTGTCACACACTGAGGAGGAGGAGGGTGTGTCATCCCTGTGCTTTTAGTCCTTGTCCCCCTTTTTCTGTGCTCCGTGGGTGTGGTGAGGACTGCTCATGCGTGGTGCTGTCTCCCAGGGCAGGACAGGCCGATCATGCTCGACAATGATGACCTCGAGTACGACAGCATGGATGGAGAGGAGGAGGAGGACTACGATGAGGTCCCAGAGATGGACAGCTTGGAGCAGCCTGCAGTGGATGGTGAGCTTCCCTGCACTCACCTGGCACTGAGGATGAAGCCAGTGGGGGAAGCCATGGAGCTGCCCCAGGTTTTGCTGGGATGGTGTCTTCACATCCAGCTGGGCAGTGGGTCCCTGTGCCATCTGTCGGGGGGGATTTGGGATTTGCAGCCCTCTCGCTGGTACCTGGGTGGGTTGCACCTTCTCTATCACTGCGCTGTCCACACCACACAGACCTTGTGCTCTAGCCCCTTCACTGAAGCCATCACCTGCAGTGATGGTGGTGTGCTGGGCTGGTGGGACCTGCTGCGCTGGCAGGGTTCCTGTGCTCTGGTCATGAGCCACAGGAGGGATCCCAAGGGCCCTGGGAGATCAGGGAAGCCCCAGTAGCAGCAGCCTTTGGAGAGTCCCCCCACAACCCTTCCAAAGGGTGCTGTGGCCATCATGTCCCCACGCCACCTCCCTCCCAGCTCCTTGCTGGAAGACAGCTTGCCCAGAGTGGTGCCTCCTGCCCTCAATTCCAGCAGCTGGGCAGGGCACAGAGATGGCTCCAGCCAAACCCTTCCCATGCTCAGCTGGGAGCCATCCCCTGCCTTCTCCTTCTGGGGGTTCCCCTCCTCTGCCAGGTGGGTCTGGCAGCCTCCACCGCCGGTTTACTGCCAGCCCCTGCCTGCCCTCACCAGCAGCGTTTGCCCCGCAGCTGAGCCCTGCAGGCTGCCCCTGGACGAGGGGGACTGCCAGCGCTACACCCTGCGGTGGTACTACAACCAAAGAGTCACCGAGTGCCGGCCCTTCGTCTACAGCGGCTGCCGGGGCAACCTCAACCGCTTCGACAGCAGGGAGGAGTGTGAGCTGCGCTGCGGGCAGCGCCCAGGGGCAGGTAGGCAGAGCTTGGCACAGCCACCGGCACCAGCGGGTCCAGCAGCAATCCCCACCCCGTGCCGTGGGCTCAGCAATGCAGAGCCGGGGGAAAGGGCTGGTCCCCCGCCTCAGCTCTGACAGCGCCTCGCTTCTCTCCACAGATTCCCGTGGCAGTGCCGGCAGCAAGGTGCGAGGGCAGCCAAAGGCGTAGGTGCAGGCGCTGTCTCGGCAGGCAGGGCTGCCTGGAAGTGGGGCCCAGCTGCCGCCCCGGCCGGGGCTGGGCTGCCCGTGGTGGCGGGGGCCACGCACCCACCGGCCCCAGCAGGAACCTGGTGCTATTTCTAACCTGTCTTTATGCTGCTCATGGGTTTTTCATTTCATATCAGTTTGTTGTCATTAAGGTGAAATTTATATCAAATGGGAAACTGCCTCCCACCAAGGTTCTGAACCCCCTTTCCCACATGGAGGTTTCCTGGGCTGTTCTCAGTTTGATTTTTAAATTATTTGTTGCCAACAGAACGGTTCTTAGCCCTGTTCCCTCTCTCTGGAAGCAGAGCTGGGACTTGGCATAGTTGGGCTCCCTCCCCTCACATAATACCCTTGTACCCTTTCCTGCCCCCCACAGACCCCAAACTCCCTCTCTGCTCCCCTCTCTCCTCCAGGAGAGCTGCCCTCATCCTTGTGCCAGGCAGAGCCTCCCTGCACAACACCCCTCACCCCCAGCCTGCAATCAGCTCCATCTGAATAAATTTCACCTTAACCTCAACTGGGGCCCAGTTCCCCTTTTGTGGCTGCGATGGTTTGGCAATGACCTGTGGGGAGACTGGAGGCTCTTTCCATGTGCTACCCTCCAGCTCACATGCCTGCCAGCAGCGCATCTGTCTTTAATCTGGGGGGTCTCACCTGCACCCCCAGGCCTGTCAGGGAAACCCTGAGGATGGTGCTATGTTAGAAGAGGTTCCTGCTCGCCCACGCTTACTCTCAAAGGCTTTGTGAAAGTGATGTTGGCTGCCGGGGTCACAGCCCCTGCTACCCCCCCAGCCGCAGGGCTGAGCAGGGACACGCCCCTCACTGCCCCAGAGCCCCAGGGGCTGCCAGGTGGGCTTTGTGGCCCCCACACGTACGCTGCTCTCTGTGTATATCTGTATACAGCGAATGTATATGTGTACCACTGCGGGGGGATGTGTATTAAAGCTGTGCGCACAGGGACATGTCACACTTCTTGGCACGTTGCTGAAGATGCCTGTGGACTTTGGGGACAGCTCTTGAGTCAGGCATGCCTCCTGCCCACCCCAGCTGGGCTGCCCTTTCCAGCTGCCCGCTGTTCCTCACCCCTTCCAGGGAGCCCAGTGCCCCATCCCTGTGCCCAGCACGTGCCCAGCTGACGCAAGCCAGGCCATGACCCCCTGTCCAGGCCCTGACGTGTCGGCACGTGGGTCTGTGTTGCTGTGTGATTGTCCTGTGTGAATCAGTGCTGCCAGCTAATTTTGGCTACTGGGTGTGAGTTCCTGGCTGTCCCCGGGAGAAGGAACAGAGCTGGCATTATTTCCGTTCCCTGCCTCCTGCGGAGGGTGGCATAGGATGGGTCACCCTGTGGCCACAGGGGTGGGCAGACCCCCAGTGGTCTGAACCCTGGGCACCCTGACTCCTGGCCCTGGCCAGCCCACGGTGCTGAGCACCCACAACTCATGCAGTTGCTCACCCGGCCTGAGAGCCTTGGGATGCTCCCACTGTCCCTAAGGGGGGAACTTTGGAGTATTTGTATATGGGGCTCCCCCCACAGCAATGCCTACAGGCTGCTACCCACCTTGGGCAGCTGGCTGAGGGGCTGGGCCAGCCTGGACTGGTGCAGGTGCCTGCAAACCAGCGGTGTCCCAGCTGGAATGCATTAAGGTGAGCTGCAAGCCACTGGTGTCCTGCAAACCAAAGTGGCCAAAGCAATGCTTGGATTTGGCACAGCAGGGAGGTGACAGGGCTCTAGATATGTCCTCCATGTGGCCAGGGAGTCTGTCAGGACACAGTGCCAGACTGGTACCAGGAGACGTCTGGAGGCTGTGTGAGGCACAATGCCCAGAGGGCTGCCCATGGTTACTGGCCGGCAGCAGTATGCATGTTCTCTCCCTTCCTTAAGTGATTACCAAGGAGCAGGGAGGCCTAATTAGATGGAGAAAAACCATCTTGCAAGTCAGACATGAAACAAGTACATCTGAGCTGTCCCAGGTTCCTGGAATCCCCTCCAAATGCAGCTGGTGGAGCTGCAAGGGGGCACACGCCCACCCACGTCCCGGGATGACTTCATCTGGTGTTAGGCAAAATGTATTAAAAACATTTCCAGCCCTCCGTCACCGTCACCCCCTCTGCGGGTCAGAGGTGGGGCTGGGACAGGATAAGAGCCGGGGCTTGGCAGGGAGCAGAGCAAATCCCCAGCTTGTGGTCCCTGCACCCCGGGAGCACTGCCTGAACATCGAGGAGACGAGGACCTGCTGCAAATGGTGAGGCTGTGCCCTCAGCAGTGCTTTTCAGGGGCTTTTAGCTGGGAAATGGGTTGCGGGGGGTTGGATGCTTTTCATTCCCCACTTCCCAGCACGTTAACCACCTCTGGCTGCCTACTCTGGTACTTTCCAAAGGGTTTCACCCCAGAGATATGTTGCAGGAGGTTGCTTTCACTGCTCCACTTCCAGCCGGACAAACCCTGCTGGGTGACTGATTTTGGGGAGAGGCGGCCATACAGGAGGATTTGTGCAGCAGTGCCCCTGCACCTGCTCTGCCCCCCACCCCACATCCCAGCACCCTGACTCCCACCCTGTAGCACAGCACCCTGCAATCCCTGGGGCCCTCCCTTTAACCAGGGTGAGGGATGGGGTGGAGAAAGTTGCTGAGGCTTGAAACAGCTCAGCACATGTGGCCAGACTCCTGTCCTTGTCACCCCACTGCGATCAATATGCTGTGCATTTTAGGCCAAGTGGCTCGTGTCACTCCTTGGTGGGTGGCTTTTGCCCCAGAGAGCCCAGCAACACTGTGGGGAATGGCATCTGCCAGGGAAGGTGTGGGAGGAAGAAAGCCCCACAGCCCACCCAGCCCTGAAACCCCAGGCACGTCACATTTCCCTGGCCAAAGGGCAGGAATGGGTTGGGGAGCAGCCACAGTACCCAAGCAGCCACCCTCTGGAGCAGGATTGGCTCCTCCCCTGGGTGACAAAGGGCTGGAGGGGCTGAAACTGAGGGCACAGCCAGCACCTGGCCAGGGGCTGTCTGAAAGGACAAGGACACTCAGGTGATTTGCTTCCTGCGTCCCCTTCAGCATCCACAAATCTCCCTGCCCTGTTCAAGAGGGTTAAAATCAAGGTGGAATAATGAAGGGTTCCTGAAAGGAAGGTGAAGCCCCACCAGCAGGTGCAGGGAGCGGAGGGGTTCTGCGGGTGACACCCTGGTGGGGACATGTCCTGCCTGGGGGCTGTGGGGCCGTGGCAGGGTGATGGGGGTGGTGCTCAGTGCCAGCCACGTGCTCCCCACAGGCACTCCCGGCCACACTGCGAGGCAGGATGCTGCTCACCTTCCTGGTGGTCCTCGGGGCACCTGCAAGAGCCTGGAAGGGACTGAGCCGTGAGCGGCTCCCGCCGATCCCCCAAGCCACGGATGGAGGGAAGCTGATGAGGCAGGAACCCACCGGCGATAACAAGATGCTGCCAGGTCTCCCCAAAACGAGGAGGGGCGACGATGGCTCTGGGGAAGGGTCTTATCCGGACAAAGCCAGCCTGCCACTGCTAGAGGGATCAGAAGGACAAGCAATGCCCTGGCCAATGAGCCCAGCCACCAAGAGAACTGCTCCCAGGAAAAAGGGGAGGAAGGTGTCCCTGTCATTCGATGTCCACACTCACTTACTGAAAATCCTGCTCGACCTGGCCAGAGAGAAGGAGCTGCAGGCCAAGGCAGCTGCCAACGCCGAGCTGATGGCCCGCCTTGGGCGCAGGAGATAAACTGTCCTGGCTGGGATATACCTGGGCTAGAGGGGGCAGCAGGGCTGCCCAGGGCACAGGCGGAGGGAAGCGTGGAGCGGCATCGGTGTGTCCGCAGGGGACTGTGGACACGGCACCTCATCCCCTCAGCCCCGGAGCTCATGGCACAAGCAGCAGCCGCGGGAGGATTGGTTTGATAACCATCACCTCAGCACCACTGGAGAAGATACAGCTGGGTTTACCTTGGCCAGTGCCGGAGCACAGCTGTTCCCAGCCCCAGGCACTACGGGGATTTCTGTGCTTGGCTTTGCTCCCTCCTCCTCCACCACTGAGACGTCTCTGAAGGGGCTGCATCCAGCCAGGCAGCTTTTCCTGTGTCCTTCTTCTCTCTGGGTGACCGGAACACACAAAATCCTCCACAAAGCTTGGCCGAGCCTCAAAGCCAGAGTTTTGAGTAATCGTGCACAGTAAAATGTGGCATCAAACACAACTTGTTGTGCTTTGTATGGGTTCTGCACCCCTTTACACTCCCATTTTGTGTTCCCTTTCCCCAGAGATGCTGTAAGGGCATGTTCTGGGCCAGGGCCAGCATGGGAGGTCACTAAATTTGAAACGAGGGGTGTCAGAACTTGCACCAACACTGGAGCCAGCCCCTGGCCCAGGGAGCCCACAGCAGCTCTGGGCCAACAGGGACATCGTGTTGTGCCATGGGAGCCGCTGCTTTCAGCACAGCTGGGAGATAAGAGCAGTGCAGAGCAGAGTGCAGCCGCCCGTGCAAAGTACAGGGTGGTGCGAGCGAGGCAGAGGCTGGGGGACACCTGCAGGGGGGCCACTGGAGCTGGTGGGGGACACAGCCATGCTCTTCGAAGAGTACCTGCTGCAGGGTGAGTGAGCCCTTTCACCTTGGAGTGGGCACTGGCTTTGGGAAAGGGGCAGAAGCAACTGGGGTGACCCCACATTCCATGGGAGGGACAGATTTCAGGAAGGGATGTGCCAGCAGATGGTGGGTTGGGCTGAGGTGGTATGGTGGGCAACAGGTCCTTTGCCATCCCTGCCTGACCTGAGGCTCAGGGGGTGCCCGGGCAGCGCTGGCCCCTTCAGACGCCCCCCTGCACCTGCTGGGTGTGTCCTGTGGGGCTGAGCCTGGAGTGTGTGGTCCAGGCTACAGACAGGGTGCCAGTAGCAGTGGGGACAGGGGTCACAGGAGGACCGGCCAGAGATGGTAGGCATCCAAGTGGGACACTCCAGGGCAGGCAGCCTGGGTGACAACTGTCCACCCCAAGAAGGGAGTCCTCCCCTGCCACCTCCACTTGTCCCTGGGACGCTGAGCCTGCCAGGATCTCCTCCTTTCCATGTCCTGCCCCAGTGTCCCATCTGACCTGCCCGAGGCCCAGAGTGCCTCCATGCTTCCGCGCCCTCTGTCCCTAGCGTCCCCTCATCTCCCCAGCGCCCTTCCCCTGCCCAGCTCAGGGATCCCAGTGCCACCCCCCATCACCAGTGTTTCCCCTGGTACCAGTGCCTCCTGCCCGAGGCCCGGAGCTCTCCCCAGTCCCCGTGTCCCCCCTATTCCCAATGTCCCCCCCCCGGCTCCAGTGTCCCCAGTGCCGCCCCTTCCCGAGAGCCCCTCCAGTGCTCACC
>WEIT01006672.1:478074-504688 GCA_013389985.1 Dryoscopus gambensis
CGGGAACGGGGCCAGGAGCAGCACCAGGACCAGGATTGGTACCGGGATCTAGACTGGGACTGCCACTGCCACGGGACGGGAGGGCCGCAGCGACAAGCCGCTCGGCAGCACCATGCTGAAGAAGTTCGACAAGAAGGACGAGGAGTCGGGTGAGGGGAGGCCGGGGGCGCTGTGAGGGAAGAGATCCCTCTGTGGGTACGGAGGGGATTGGTGAGGAGGAACCCCTTCGTGGCTACAGGGGGAGCTGTGAGGGGGGGCCCCTCCTGTGGAAATGAGGGGGGAACCCCTCCTGTGGGTACGAGGGCACATGTGAGGGGGGGACCCCCAAGGGAGCTGTGAGGGGAGGCTCGGTGCCAGCTTGGCAGCGGGGGCTGGCTGGTGAGCACAGAGCGCAGTGGGAAGCACTGTGGGAGCGCTGTGGAAGTGCTATGGGAGCACTAGAGCAGTCTGCTGCCGCCTTCTCACAGCTGCAGCCAGAGGATAAACTGGTGGCATCGGCACAGCACGCCGAGGTTACCTGCCACATCACCAGCTGCAGAGCCTGAGACTAAATATTGAGCATATGAGCCCTGATCACTGTTGCCCAGCTCTCGAAGCAGGTGCTAAAGCCAGGGAGAATCCAGTTCGTAGTTTCTGGCCCTTTTTCTGACACATGTGCTCTCCTCTTCGGACTCGATCACTGTTACTTTCAGTGGATCAGAAAATCGGAGAGCGCCAAGGAAACAGGAAGTGATTGCCCGACTTTTCAAAACTTTAGGCCAGTTAGTAAGGAAGAGGTTGATATTTTATGTGGTGTATAATTCAGGTGGAAGCGATGTTTCGTAAAACAATGTTTCCTTTCATGTTTGAGTTTTTTCATCTTCCTATAAAGCTTTCTACACAGCTTGCTCTGCATAGCAAATCAGTGTGTCCTGAAGCAAATTGATTCAGCTTAAATCTTGGTGATTGTTCTGTGTGACTGTGCTTGCTTTTTATCTTAATGTGCATTAAACGCTTTGCCCTTGTTTCCCTTGTCCAAAGCCTCCAATGACGTCTTGATAAGAAGAGAATTTAGTGAGGCAGTTGTTGGAGGGGAATTGCTCCTGGCTTTAATTTTGGGGGCTGTTCTTCATTTGCACCTGCCACACCCCTCAAGGTATTGACGTTACCTATGTCTAGGGCTGGCAGGAGATGCAAGTATCCAGTTAACTGGCTTCTGTGTCTTTGCTTTCCATGGGTGGTTTAGCTAGCCTTGGATGAGCTGCTCCCACTCCCTTTGACATGTTATTTTGGGCACAAAATTATGTTTCTGTGCAAATCAGAATAAATTGTTGTTAGTTATCCAATATTAGGAGCTTTATGAACACACAACCTCGGCCCTCCCTGCATCTTTGTCCCTCTCTATGGAAGGAAACTTTGACGCAGGGTGCTGTGAGGACTGAGACCCCATGTACAATGTATTTCAAGATCCTTAGTGCTGTGAAACATAAAGAGGTGATGCTGTGTTGTTCCTGGCTGATTTAAGGATTGTAGACATGCTGGACCATGGGAATACTGGGTTGCTGGGCAGGTTTTTTGGGGCACATTCACTTGTTTATACTAGAACTGGTTCATACTCATACTAGAGACATTTTTGCTCTTTCACCTTGTTTTCTTCTACGTCTTCAACCTCACATAAGTGTCTGTGCTTTGTTCAGCCACCTGCTGCCTTTGCAAACTTAGGGGCCACAGGAGGGCAGTTTATGAACCAGGAAGGAGCCAGAGTGCAGATGTATTTGCTTTTGTATGTAAGGCTTACTCTGGAAAGGGTTCCTGGCACCAGCCTAGCATGCTTCAGGCTTGGGTCAGGTCAGATTTGGGCCCAGGAGATGTTCTCTCTAGTGGATCGGGCTTTGGAACAAACACTGGAACAACCCTGAAAAAGGCTGCATTTTGTCCCAGGGCTGAACATAGGTACTAATTAAAACCTGCTTATCAATAATTAGGAGCTTTTGAAAAGCTGCAGCTCACAAACGCTTGGGAGGCAATCTAATAGAGACCATGCAGAATGATAGTGCTTTTCCGTCTGATTATTTCACCCTTAATTGCTGGGGGTTTTAATTGTTTAGTATAATTTACTTTGTTAAGTGGAACGATGAAAGTTACTTTGTGTCCAGCCTATCTAGTCTGCTCTCTTGTACTCTTAATTAGTGATAGACCCAAAAATACTTTACTGGTGGATTCTTGATGGGTTTATATGGGAGGGATAAAACACTCCTGACTCACCAGTCTGGCAAACGATACCTCTTTCTGTCTAAGCTTTTGTTTCTAGGCCTGTCCTATTGATGCTCTAGCTGCCAGCAAGCTCCCAGCCCTGAGGTGGAGATAGATCTTTGGGGATACAGGGGAGCACGGTTATTTTACAGCTAATCAGCCTACCTCAGCTCACAGTCAGTTACCTCTGGAGGGGATGACAAATCAAAGAATGTCCTGTCTGTTCTGCCTTCCCTGATTGCCATGAAGACATCCAATTTATAACTTCAAAGAGGGTGCTCTGATTGCTTGGTGTTCATGAAAAAAGTCACCCCCAAAATGCTCAGACTGTTTTTAAAGTATGGGCGTGGTTAAAAAATTGCTTTCCCATGGCACTATCCCTGGAGAGAATTTTACTCTTTTTGTTTTGCAGGTGGGAGTTCTAACCCATTCCAGCACCTGGAGAAGAGTGCAGTCTTGCAAGAGGTAAATCTTCAGACCACTCCTCTGTGTACTCCACTCTGGATAGTCTCTCCCTCTCTTGAGTAGGTCACTGGAGAACTTCAGCAAGGAAGTGAGGGTTTGTTAACAGTCCTGCTTGCTCTGAAAGAAATGGGCAACAGTTCTTATTTTATTATTGGACAGATGAAGGGAGAAGGTTGAAATGGTCTCTGTAACAAATTAAAGACTGTGAACTATAAATAGTAATAAAAGGAGTAAAATTATCTGGGAAAGCTCACCTTAAACCAGGAAGATTGGGAAATTGGCCTTGGACACCCCAAATGTCTTGTGGATGACAAAATTAATGAGAGGGGCGTGAGTGGTTATTAAATAGTCAGTGAATTTTCTCTGGAGAAATGCCATTCTGTTCAAGAGCCAGTGAACATCTCAGTCCCCAGCCCGTGTTGTTTCAGCATTCTCTGCATGTGAGGTTGGGAACGGTGTTGGCTCCTGTAGCCTCGGCAAGCTCAAGTTCGTCTGTTGGAAGAGTGGTGTTTTAGCTAGCACAATCCAGACCTGTGTGGGTGAAAGTGTGATGAGAATTTGGCCTTTAAATCTTTATTGCTCTTGGATTTGTAATCCCAGACTGCAAAACCAACTGTTTAACAGGAGTTAAGGGAAAATCTGATCCAAAGTCATTAAGGATCTTGCCATACCTCACTCATAATGTGTTGTTTCTATCACTGGCCAAGACCAGGCAGGACAGTGTTTGCAAGGCAGTATTGGTATCAGTCCTTGTCTGTGCTTTGTTTCCAGGCTCGAGTGTTTAATGAGACTCCCATAAACCCACGAAAATGTGCTCATATCCTCACCAAGATCCTGTATCTCATAAACCAGGTAGGAGAGAGAAAATATACATCTGTATAGACTTGTGCATCAGGCCCAAAGCTGGTTATGATAATTGGGATTTCTTTTCTTCTTTCCAAACAACCAGGGGGAGCACCTTGGTGTCATGGAAGCTACCGAGTCCTTCTTTGCTATGACCAAGCTTTTTCAGTCCAATGATGTAAGTTTGCCTTTAGTTTTCTGTATTTACCTGGTGGGACAGGTTGTCCCTTGAGGTGTGCATTTTTATACAATCGGCTTTTCTGTCCTGTCTGAAGCTACCTGCTCTGAGTGGGAAGAGTAGGGTGAAAGTTTAGAAATGGTGATCAGCTTCCTAGCCCTTCCCAGATCTTGTAGCAGCTTAACTGAAGTATGCTCTGCTTTTGAGGCAAGATTCCTCCCTCTGAATTGTTGTTTTAACTGTTGAGATTGTGGTAGGCAGGTGGAATTTACTGTGCTTTGTGCCCAGCATTAAAAGATCCTGCTGAGAGTTAACAATTGTGTGTCCTGGAGGAGGCTGGGAGATAGTGCCTTCCCACAGCAGTAGCACTGTCATTAGTTGTCCCCCAAACTGCAAGGCATTCAAATCATGAGACCAGTGTGTGTGGATACAAAATGCTGCTTGCAAAAATCTTTTCTTGCTATATTCTGTCTCGTGAGAGACTTTTTGTTCTCACAAGAAGCTATCGGTAGTATTTTGTAAGCACATACACCTGTGACCTTGCTAGGGTCTGTTTTTAGCACAAGTAAAAAAAAATATTTTGACAGTGATTGTTGTAAGATTTCAGCGAATCACCCTAAAGGGGTGGCTAAGCATTTAACCAATTAAACCATGAAGTAATAAGACTATATAAAGAGCTGTCATTAATAAAATAACTCTCCTTGTTGCATCAATCCCTGGCTGCTGGCTGCTCTCTCCTCTCTTCCTCCACGGGAAGGACGACAATAATTACTACAAGTAATTTCTACAAGTGTAGAAATCCCCAGACTCAGGAATATAAATTGTTGGCTTTCTTGCTTTTGAAGCAACACAAGGCTTTCAACCTAGAAACCAGGAAATGGTTTCAAAGTGTTTTCCTTGTTCATGTGAATGACAAGTGGAAGATGAAACTGTAGATCCAGCTAAATCTGGATAGATCCAGCTAAATCTGGTATCTCCATGGCCTCACCTTAAGACTGAGGGATTTAGAAGAGGAAGAGGTGTTTTGTTAATCAATATGGATATTTTACATCTTTTACACTCAGGGAGTGGGGCTCTCTGAAGGTATCAGGTTCTTGTGATCTTCACAATAAAATTATGTAGGCAAGGAAAACTGAGATCCCTTCCTATCTGGGATCATCCCAGCTGATGTCGTTCTTGCTTATTCCCTTGCCAGCCAACTCTTCGCAGGATGTGTTACCTGACTATCAAAGAGATGTCTTCTATTGCAGAAGACGTGATCATTGTTACTAGCAGGTCAGTCTCTTCACTTTCCTTGCTGTAATATTGACATGCCCTTCAGTAATGTCTGTCCAGCTTCTTGAAGATAACTGTAGTCCCTAAGCAGGGTGATGATAGGGAATGCCCTTGGTGGGGAAGAAGTTTTCCTTTGTAAAAGACCATTCAAATACAGACACTGAACTAGTAGTGATGTATGTAAAATGTGCTGTGTCCCCATATCCCATGCCCATGGGTGTTTGCAGTGTCTCTTGGTTACATGATATGGTAGCACTGCTGTTCTTTCCCATTTTGCAAAGGCTTTTTCATTAACTCCTTTCTGAATGCCTTGAAACTTTTTGAAGAATTCTGGCATAAATCCCAAGGCTTTCAACAGGTAGACAAGGATTTACTGCTCCTGTAGCAGCACAGAATACGACTTCACCAGGGAACAAAATTCCCTCTGTGAGTCATTCCTGAATTTCTGATCATCCCAGTGAAATGCCCTGCCAGGCAGTCAGGAGCCTGGGGGTACAGGGCTGAGGCTGAAGCCAGTCTCAAGTTCTGTGATATGATGAACTCCCAGCCCTTTGCAGATGGTCTCACACTGACCAGGATCCTGGGAAAAGGGCAGGAATGAGTGTTCAGTAAGAAAGACAAATGCCTCAGGGGTATGTGTGTGTGCTCCAGCCTCACATGATGAACAGGAGCCCATGCAACTTGTTGATGGGCTTGGGACCTGAGTACTGATCTTTTCCTCCTGCCTTCCCACCCCGGTGGGATTTGCCTGAGACCTGCAGCTGCCCGCTTGGCATTCAGCTGTGATGCTGGCTGCCTGCTGCTCTGTGTGCACTGTGTGCGCTTGAGAGCTGCTGGCTCAGGAGTGCAGTATTGAGAGTTTCCTGTTTTCCCAGCTTAACCAAAGACATGACTGGGAAGGATGACAATTACCGAGGCCCCGCTGTGAGAGCACTCTGTCAGATCACTGATGTAAGTGCTGCTTTTCCTGTGGGGCAGCTCTGTGCCCTTCACTGTTTCCTACTTTACCCCATCCCACCTTCCACTCTGCTTTTCATGCCTTTGCATCTCCCGTTTCTCACTCCTAACAGCCTTCCCGTATCAGCTGTTGTTTCCCTCTCCCTGCAGAGTACCATGCTGCAGGCCATTGAGCGCTATATGAAGCAGGCAATTGTTGACAAAGTGCCAAGTGTGTCCAGCTCTGCTCTCGTGTCTTCCTTGGTATGTACCCCCTGAAGCACGGGCCTGGGGGACAGTCAAGCAGGGAAGCAGTCATCTGTGGTGGGACTGGACATCTTGGGAGTTTCAGGGTTTTGTTGCTATTCCTGTGTTTGTTAACTGAGGGACTGGTGCTGACTTTGCAAGAGATCATCAACCTCCTGAGGCCGCAGCTGTCAAGGCCAGGTCTCTGCATGCTGATCCCTTGTTCTTCTATAAGTTGCTGCTGCCAGCACACTTATGGGGAAGGCTGATTGCTTCTTAATATAACCTGAAATTCCCAAAGCTTCCTCCATCCTTATCTCATGGGTTTTTGTGGCTTCATCTCCTTCCAGCACTTGCTGAAGACCAGTTATGATGTGGTAAAGCGCTGGGTGAACGAGGCTCAGGAGGCAGCTTCCAGTGACAATATCATGGTGCAGGTAGGACACCCACCACCACCAGGGGAATAGCCAGCAGCAGCTGGGCATGGAGCAAATTGCTGGAGCTCAGCCAGGCATTTCTGGGCGACAGAGGGGACAAAAGAGGAAAGCCACCGTGGGTTTGTGATGTTCTCTTTCCCTGCACAGTATCATGCTCTGGGCCTGCTGTACCATGTGCGGAAGAACGACCGCCTGGCAGTCAACAAGATGCTCAGCAAGTTCACGCGCCACGGCCTCAAGTCCCCATTTGCCTACTGCATGATGATCCGAATAGCCAGCAAGCTGCTGGAGGAGGAGGCTGGCAGGTGAGCAGGCTCCTTTGCCCTGCTGAAAGAATTTCCTGGTCCTGCTTCCATCTCCTCTTGCAGGCTCACTTGCCATCTCATTATTTCTGTCTCTGAAGAGCAGCACGCACCTTCTGCCCTCTTATTGTTGGGTAAAAGCAGAGAAAATACAGGATGTCTTCATGGTTGTTTTGAGATGGCTTCTGTGAGTCTTGCTTGCACATCAAATACTATCTTGTTTCTCTGGACTGTTTTGCATAGCTGTTCTTTGTTCTACTTCATTTTCTCTGTCTTCTGTAATTGTTTATCTACCTTGTATGCAGTGTGGCTTCCTGGTGGATAAGAGTTGTGGTGTGTACAGTCATTTCTCACTGTGTGAGGGTTGAGGGAGATCCCTTCAGCCTGTCAGGCAGAGGCCGTCTTCTCAGAAGGCAGCCTGACTTTCAAGCATGCTGGAAGTACAGTGTAATGACCATTGCAAAATCTGGGAACAAAGTGGGTTTATGGCTGCTTTTACCTTTCCATGGGCTATGGGACCTGCCCGTTTCTGCCTCTGAATTCTTAATTTCTGTTAGTACCTTTGCTTTAATTCAATCTTGTGGGGTTTTTTGTCCCTTAGCCGCGATAGCCCCCTGTTTGATTTCATTGAGAGCTGCCTAAGAAACAAGCATGAGATGGTGGTGTACGAAGCTGCATCTGCCATCGTTAACCTGCCCAACTGCACTGCCAAGGAGTTGGCTCCAGCTGTCTCAGGTGAGTGGGGTGCTCATGGCCATGGCGAGGGAATGATGAGCCTCCAGTGGTGACACCTGCTGATTGCCCCAAGAAACAAGGACCTTATGTAGTTTCAGGCTTGTTACGCTGCTGTATCCTTTGTTGCTTTATGCTGCTGCTGAGAGCCTGTGGTGTGTGTGAATAGCTTTGTTCTTGTAAAGGTATTTTATGGTTGCTTGGTTCCGTTCTGCGGTGGGGAGAGGAGAGGAAAGAGCAGGCAGGAGCCAGGAGTGTGTGCAGCAGAGTGAGAGTTTATTATGTTACAGCTCTTTTCTACAGACTTATCTACTTGTGCTAGAAACAGATCCAAGCAAGGTCAGAGTGTCCATGCATACAAATATTACTGATAGCTTCTTGTGAGAAAGATAAATCTTCCACGATACAGAAAACAACAAGAAAAGATTTAAGCAAGCAGCACTTTTGTATCAACAGTATTTCCTGTTGTGTTCAAGTGTGGGTTACTTCATGGGTCAGTTTTGGGAAAGGAGCAGGGTTTGCATGAAATGGAGAACAGCAGTTCAAATTGACTTTATAGGAAAGGTGACAAGGTGATGAATTTGGCTTTCACAAGGAGCAAAGGATAGCAGCATTGTGGAAGAAGAGGGAGGGTAGGTAAGAGTTAGGTGTCAGCAGGGATGTGACAAAGGCAAAGTGGACAAGAAGGGAGGAATCTGTTAAAAGTACAATTGCTTCTTAAGCATATTTCTAGTTACCTTGTGCTTGCAACTGTCTCTTCACTGAAGCTCTTGCTGTAGGTACGAAGTGCTTCTCAATAATAGAGTGACATCTGCCTTTGTTGGTTTTCCCACCTTGCAGTTCTGCAGCTGTTCTGTAGCTCTCCGAAAGCAGCACTAAGATACGCAGCTGTCCGTACCCTCAACAAGGTAGGAGCCAGTCTCTTGGGAGCTCCAATAGTGTCTCATGTGCAGGGAGGTGCAGACTACAGAAGAAGAAGGGGGTCAGATTATGTGATGATTTTGTGTGAATAACCTCTATCTTGTGCTACAGAGTGACATTTCATTGCTTTCTGTCTGGAATAAAACCTCAAAGAACACTCTACAGAAGGAAAAAAACCCCTGATAATATTCGCTGGTCTCTTAGAATGTCACTGGTTTTAGTGTTACTGCTTTCCCTTCTGAGCTTCCCGTGGTGAGGAAGCTCCTTGTAAAACAGGGATCGAACCTTGATGATGCTTCTTGCCTGCTCTGTGGTAAAAGCTTTGCTCCAGCTTTTCCCTTCCCCTTATAAACTCTATAAAAGAAAAAGAGAGAAGGCTGTGTCTGGTAACTGCTGTGCTTCTGCCCACAGAGCTGCTTTGCACAGCTAGTCAGGCTGTATTTTTGTTGGGAGTTCATAGCTTTCTTTTCTTACTCTGTAGGAGAGTTAAAAATAGTAAAAGATTGTTTATTACTACTGCTTCTCTTCCAGCAAGGGGTGCAATTCTGCAGGAAACAAGAGCTTGTTACCTTAACTCCAGATTAGCTGTTTGTCTGAGGTGTCCCTTATCTACAGCCTATACCACTTATTTCTATGGGAAAGAGTGTTTTGCTGGGTTTTGCCAGGTGGGCCTTTTACATCTCTTGAGGAGTTTTCATTCTTCCTTCACTGCTGCAGGTGGCCATGAAGCACCCATCTGCTGTGACTGCCTGTAACCTGGACCTGGAGAACCTTGTGACAGACTCCAACCGCAGCATAGCCACCCTGGCCATCACCACACTGCTGAAAACCGGCAGTGAGAGCAGCATTGACCGGCTCATGAAGCAGATCTCCTCCTTCATGTCAGAAATCTCAGACGAGTTCAAAGTAAGGAAATGGGAGGAGGAGGGACAGCCAGATTCCTGAAGAAACCTCAGGGTCTTTGTCCCTGTTTGTGTGTGTGCTCTCAACCTGCATGGAGCTGCTTCCAGAAGCAGCAGAATATTTGCAGGGAGGAGAAAGGATTTGAGGCTGTCTGCCTAAGCCATGCCTCAGTCCTACAGCTCCAAAGTCACATGCTCTCTTTTGGGGAGATACCTTCTGAGAATCAAATCTCCTTCTTTCCAGTGGGTGTGGGCTTTCTTTAGGGGCTGGCCAGTGCATAAAGAACAATCTCCTCCAATTCCTAGGATTGTACCTCCTAGAATTGCATTTGTTGAATAAGTAAAGACAAAAATGTGATTTCCAGGCTAGGGAGACCAGCACAAAATTGATACAATTCAGCTATTTTTTCTTGCCTGGTGAAATAGAATTGTTTTCCACTTTTCCTGCAGGTGGTAGTGGTGCAGGCCATCAATGCTCTGTGTCAGAAGTACCCTCGCAAACACGCCGTCCTCATGAACTTCCTCTTCACTATGCTTCGGGAGGAGGTAAGTTTGCACGACAACTATGTGTGCCTTGCTTGTGTGCATGAACTGTACTCCCTGTGAGAGTCAAGCTTTTACTGATAAGGCTGTGCAGTGAAAGCCTCTCTCTAAAAGGTTTGCAGTCTAACTGCAAAAATGCCCAGCTGTGCACAATAGTTATAAGCATACGGCCAGGCATATTTTTAGTGTGGTTTTCATTCTGTGATTTTTTTTTTCCTGGGGGTTTATTAACTGTCAAAGCAAATGCAGGCAACAGCAGATCTGTTGGCAGTCCATGTGTATTTCACATTTGAACCAGCTTTCTTTTATACTTTGACAGCAAATTCCAAGAAGTTTTGTCTTGTACACAAAGATTTGATAACAACCTATTTATTGATGACACGGGACCACTTTTGTTCTGGTGTCTGTGCTGTGGCAGTGAAGGGATCACGAGTACCTATAACCATTCTCTGCATTCAGTCAGACATAAATTGCAGAAAGACAGCTTTACAGAGGTTTGATGAGGCTGTTTCTAAATGAGCAAACATGCCTGCAGCACAGCTGGCACCACTGCTTGCTCTGACATCACTTTCTGCCAATTACAGCCTCTCAGCTGGGAACAAACCAGAGCATCTCATTTTGCTCCTGTGAAAAATGGACCATTCTCCTTTCCCAGATTTTCTGTGGGTGGATGGTATCATTTCGAATGTGGTTTTGTACTTCAAACCATTCTGTTTTAAAGCTTTTTAAATCCGAAGTAGCTCCAGAAAGAGCCAAATGCCCAGCACGTAATTGGCAGAGGGTAGTGTGCAGTTTAATCCCCCGGTGTGTATTGAGGACATTAGTAAATAATGCCTG
Source organism: Dryoscopus gambensis (assembly GCA_013389985.1). Classification (NCBI taxonomy): domain Eukaryota; kingdom Metazoa; phylum Chordata; class Aves; order Passeriformes; family Malaconotidae; genus Dryoscopus; species Dryoscopus gambensis. The sequence continues at coordinate 488,924 of WEIT01006672.1, forward strand.
AAGATAACCAAGTATTACTGGCATGTCAGGTTGTGGCTGCACCTGGGGAGGTATTGATTGCCTATCATCCCACACTAATGGAGCTATTTGCTGTGTCCTGCTGTGGCAGATATGATCCTTCATACATTTCTCTCGTGATTCATCCTCAGATGTCTAGTGCTAAAGGGGAGAGGGTTGGGCTTTTTCTCCTCCCATATGGCTGTTTTTAAGCTCTAATTCTAGCAGCAGAGGATTTTGATGGAGATAAAAGCCCTGCAGGCAGATGAATTCTTTTACTCTTGGGGTAGGACTTGGGTTTTTTTCTTCAGTGCAGCCATTCTGAAGGGAGCTGGCAAGAGAGCTTGAATATTAGCTGGCCCTCTGGGTGTAAAGAGGGTCAAAAGTGAGGGCAGAGTTACTGGCCTCCTCCCTTTAAACACACATTAAAAAGCACTGAGTGTGAATAACCTTTTCAAAGGAATGTTTTTCCTGTCTGGCTAGCTCAGAGTCTCTAAAATACTTTGAGATTTCCAGCTGAGCAGTTCCTTTTTGCTCCTCAGGGTGGCTTTGAATACAAGAGAGCCATCGTGGACTGCATCATCAGCATTATTGAGGAGAACTCGGAGAGCAAAGAGACGGGCCTGTCTCACCTCTGCGAGTTCATCGAGGACTGCGAGTTCACTGTGCTGGCCACTCGTATCCTCCACCTCTTGGGGCAGGAAGGGCCCAAAACCAACAACCCCTCCAAATACATTCGCTTCATCTACAACAGGGTTGTTCTGGAGCATGAAGAAGTCCGGGCAGGTAAGTGACAGACCTGGGAAGCTCTCTGCCCTTGAACAGATCTTCAGGGAGCCATAGTGTGTGAATGCCTCTGCTTTTGGGGGTTGTGATTCGCTCTAGGCCTGAGCAGATCATTTTAAACAGCAAAGATCCTGCAGTAGTACTGCTGGAAGAGGTGGCCTGTGGCTGAGAAATGGGAAGGAATATGCACTGGCTCTGAAACTAGACAGAGGTTTGCAGGCACTTCACTGTAGTATCCCTGCTTCTTTCTAGTCACAGTTTTACTAGTGTACACAGTTTACTGATGTGGCATCTCTGACGTGGCATTTGATCAAGGACAAGAAATGGAGGAAACTTCAGCTGATTTCTTTGCTTTCTAATTCTGTTTTCATGACTTTTGCTACAGGTGCTGTAAGTGCCCTGGCCAAGTTTGGAGCTCAGAATGAGGAGATGTTACCCAGTATCTTGGTGTTACTGAAAAGGTCAGTTGTGCCTCAGAGTTTTCCAACATCCTGGGTGAAAAAACCTGTTTGTTTGAGAGCTTGTCTAGTCTCTTCTAGCCGTGAGTCTGAGAAGGTGCCGGGAGTGCCCATGATCCTGTGATAGGATCACCACTGCATTCAGTACCACAAAGTGGACAGAAGCAATGTGTGGCAGATTACTGCCACTGGCTTTTCTAATACAGTTACTGGGAGATTGCTGGATCTCCCCTATGGCATGTTTTTTCTGGCCCTGTGATGTGTCTTAATCATGTGGATTTTGAAGAAAGTTTTCCACTTTCCTCTCAGGTGTGTGATGGATGATGACAACGAAGTGAGAGACAGAGCCACCTTCTACCTGAATGTTCTGGAGCAGAAGCAGAAGGCCCTCAACGCTGGCTACATCCTGAATGGTACTGTAGGAAGGCCTTAAAACAAGTCTGCGCCTCTTTCCTGGTTTAACAAGAGTTAAACTAAAGATCTGGCATTGTTGTGGTGTCAGTGACCTGTCCCTTCTGTTTCCAGGGTTGACGGTGTCCATCCCTGGCCTGGAGAGGGCTCTGCATCAGTACACCCTGGAGCCCTCTGAGAAACCCTTTGACTTGAAATCTGTTCCTTTGGCAACAGCTCCTATCATTGAGCAAAGAGCAGGTGAGGAACCAGGTCCCCTGAATGATAGTGATTTCCTGCACTGGGCTTGCTGGGAATTGCTGAGCTCCATCCTATTTGAATTTTGTGGGATTGCATCTCCTGGAAAGACTAAGGCCTGCAAATCTGGTTGCTCCCACATTAATATTTCAGTTTAGTCCAACTGCTAATAATAGTAATAGTTGGCAATCCTCACTGGAGCTGCTGCAGTTCTAAAGCTGCTTAGGAAGCCAAATTTGGGTGTCTAGTCTATATCAAATGAGACACGAGTTCCCGTCCTTTCTGTACTCAAATCCCTCTCCAGACATTGATCTGTTTCCTGATTTAGTAATTTCTTACTCTTCGCCTTCAAATCTTTGGGGTTTGTTTTTGTTTGCAGAAAATGCTCCCGTTGCTGTAGTGAAACAGCCAGAGAAGGTGGCAGCAACACGGCAAGAAATATTCCAAGGTAAACTGATGCAAGGCCTCTCCTCTGTCCGTGTGTGAGAACTCTGTAGCCACCTCTTGCTGAGCCTGCCTTAGCCCCTCCGGCTTCTTCTCACCTTCTTGCAGGGGGTGACATGGGTCACCTGGTCACCCGTGGAGGGTGGGCGTGCCTGCAGTCCTCTGTTTTCTGTTTTGCAGTAGACGTGAGCAAAGGATGACTCTTTTTAATTTTAAAAGTCTCTATGGAATGTTTATGGGTATTTGATGGATAGTTCCTTGCTGTAGCAGCTTCTGGCAGCTGAAACAAGGGGTTTGAAACTGCTAACACCTCATTGTGTCAGGAGGAAGGCAGCAATTTGTGTCCTCTATTTCAGAGCAACTGGGGGCCATCCCAGAGTTTCGGGGGCTGGGCCCACTCTTCAAGTCTTCCCCAGAGCCTGTGGCCCTGACAGAGCTGGAGACAGAGTATGTGGTTCGTTGCACCAAGCACACCTTTGTCAACCACATGGTGTTCCAGGTGGGTTGCTGTGGTGAGCTGAAGACTCTTAGAAAATAAGCTCCTGACTAGCTAAAAACTTCCTTGTGAAGACATCTCTCAGGGATATCACAGAATCATAGAATGGCCTGAGTTGGAAGTGACTTCAAAGATAATCTAGTTCCAACCCCCCTGCTGTGGACAGGGACACCTTTCACTAGACCAGGTTTCTCAGAACTCCATCCAACCTGGCCTTGAACACTTCCAGAGATGCAGCACCCACAGCCTGTGTTCAAAGCATGAAACTGCCATGAGTAGTCCTGAGTTTCTTATCTATGGCAGCAGAACCCCAAAGAAAATTAATAAGGGTGGGGGGTGTGTCTGAGCAATGCTTACAGGTACAGTCAAATCTAACAAGCACTAGATGGGGCTGTTCTCACTGAGCAGTTGGCGAGGGGATCTGTGTTCTTTCCTCAGAGTCCCCAAGCATGTGGTTTGGGCATGAAAGAGTGAAGCTTCCTACATCTGAGAAGCTGAAAAGGGTGCGCAGGAAAGGGATCCAGTGGGGGAGAGCTCTTCATCTGCTATGTTTTGTTTCAGCCTGTAGCACAGGTGCTTTCTTCTGTACATCCTGGCCTTGGCTGTACCATCCTGCTGCTACATGTGAGGTGTTAGGATTGATGTGCCAGTCCCCTTGCCTGTGCCTCAGGGAGTCCAAGGCCCAGCGAGTCCTTTGCTAGCTTGTGAGCAGCAGTATTTTGTCCTTAGCTAGCTCCTTCCTCGAAGCTCAGAACTGCTTACACAGGGGTTGACCTTTGTTTCTGTTGTTCATCCACCAGATGCAATTGTATGAGCTTAAGAGACTTGGCATTGCAGCTGGAACGAAGTCTAATCAGCAAGTTTAGACTTGCTGAAAACATCAAGCGTGCTCAAACTTGCTCAAGCTGCCCCTAGTTTTAGCCATGCAAAGGATCATCTTTCCATCTGCTGTGAAGGCGCTGTGTCCCTGTAGCTTCAAGTGGGATGATGTAGGCAACACAGTACTTGCATTTCCATAGAGCAAAGAATTAACCCAGGTATGACCGTCCAGGACATTGGAGGAAAAAGTTCCATACTAACTGGTGAACTGAAACAGGCAGAAGCTGACACATCCCTGCCCTCAATGAATTTGTGATCCTGCCTGGATTGCAGAGGGCAGGCCTCAGATTGGTGTGTGTGGGTTCATTTTAAGTCTTGTTTCCCTAAAATAAAAAGTTTGCTGGAGCACTGGACTCACCACCAGGGTTTTAGTTTCTCCCTTAAAGCATTTAAAGGAGCACTGTTTAGTCAAGTTGCTCTGTGATTAGGCAGCTGATAGCAAGGTGCACCATGGAAACAGAGAGCTGGGGGTTCACGGGCTGACACCAGGCTGCCACTGTGCCTAAGCTAAGTCTGCTCTTCAGTGAGCAGTGAGCAGCTTCAAGCTGTTGCTGCCTTCCCCTTTCCTGTTTAGTTTGACTGCACGAACACCCTGAACGATCAGATCCTGGAGAATGTCACGGTGCAGATGGAGCCAACAGAGGGCTATGAGGTCATTGGCTACGTACCTGCCAAAACCCTGGTGTACAACCAGCCGGGTACCTGCTACACGCTGGTGGCACTGTCTGAAGAGGATCCAACAGCAGGTAAACATTCTGCACTCTTTTTTCCTGTATTGCTTATCCCCACACATTCTACCTTGCATCCCAGCCAGATATTTATAGCCTGTGTGTGGGTGCAGCCCTGAGTGATGCTGAGCATGACTTGTCTTTGCTGTTTTGGGGGCTGTCAAGCCTTCCTTCTCCTCTTCTGGTTCCCTTGTGCTGTAGTACTGCCAAGTCAGGCTGTGAGAGCTGGCAGATGAGTTGTCTTTCATGCACCCTGGCGTGTCCTTCAGCCTTTCTTTGTGTTAGGCATGGGGAGGCTGGTGCTTGTAAAGTGCTGAGAGTGCCTAGATGCTCTGAGTAGCAAAGGGGTGTTTCAGACAAACCGCTAGAACTTCAGGGATGTCTGTTTGAATTGAGCATCCCCCTCCCTGTTTGCCGCTATCCAGAACATGAACCAGGCTCTACCTGTGCTTTGGTCTCCCTGGTCTGTGCACTGGAACTGCTCTCCTGTTGTGTTGCTGCTGTTCACTCAGCAGTACCCATCTCTAGAAATGAGTCATCGCTTCCTCTCCCAGCCGAGTGGTATTAATGAGCTGCAGCATTTCAGTGCAAGGGGCTTTCATTTCAGAGGCGCTTGAACTGATCCCTAGATGTGGATCTTGCCTCTTCACAAGGTGCTGGTGGGACATGTTTAGTTAGTATTCCCAACACAATGTGAGGTTCATTAGTAATAGCACTTGATCTGAGGATTACGGTCTTGTACAACCATTGTGAGCCTGTTTTTATCACTGTTTGCCTAATATTATAAGTAAATAGCTTGTCCTTGAGAGACAGAAACTGTTGGAGAGCTCTCTCTAGGTCAGTGGCTAAGCCCATGCTGCTGACAGTGACGAGGAGAGCCTGGCTGCCCCAAACCTCCCAGCCCCGTTCTACCTCAGGGGAGTGTGGATATGGTGGTAATGTGAGCTTTGCCTCTGCTTTCTTGCCTGCAGTGGCCTGCACATTCAGCTGCATGATGAAGTTCACTGTCAAGGACTGTGATCCCAACACGGGTGAGACGGACGACGAGGGTTACGAGGATGAGTATGTGGTAAGGAGCTGGGCGTGTGCCTGATCGTGGAAACTGCTGTCATTTTGTGGAGTTCTGTGATCTGAGCTCGGATCCCTGCAAGCAATCACGTTACCACCGACACTGAAGTGGGCAGCATCACACAGAGGGAGCTCTTGCTGTCTCTGGTGCAGATGGGAGTTTGCTGAGCTTGCTTTGCCTCATTTGGAGTATTCTCCTGTTGCACTGTAGATGGACACCTGACTGTGCAGGATATGTATGTTTTGGGAGGCCATGGTGCATCCTCCAGGTTTGGCTGACTGTGCGCTAGGGGCTCCAGCAATGGCACACTCAGGGTCGTGGAGACAGAGGGCTGTTGGGCATCTTTTGTTCTCCGTGAGTTGCTCTTGTGGTGGCACAGTTAATTGTCTAGAGGCTTGCCTGGCACAGGAAAGTTGCCATCCTTGTTCTTACCCTGGGGAAGGTGGAGCTCTTCCCTCCCCAGCACTGACACTGCTGAAAGCAGCGGTGCTGCAGAAGCACCTCTCTTGCTGGGAGAGGAAGGGATGTTGTTCACAGCCTCAGGTTGGCCTGTGAGCTCCCGAGACTGTTTTCTATGCGTTGCCTGTCACTGCTGTGAATCTGATTAGAGGCACTGCTGTGCAGTGAGTCACTGTCTTCCCAGAAGGAGTGGGGAGGGTTTTTCTCAATGGAACATGCAAGGTTAACCCTTCTCTCAGCTTCCTACCAGTCACCAAGGCAATTGAGTGATACTTAAACAAACTGTTCCATGTGTTTCAACTAGAATCAGGAGGAGTTTCTTTCCTGCAGCAATTGTTGTAATGAACACAGGCTGGTGTCCTGCAGGGCACTGCCTGCCCTTCACTGCACACTCGTTCTGCCTTGCACAGGTGCAGTCACAGCAGCAGCGCAGCTACTGTGGTGCCGGTGTTAGGTGATTGCACACGTCTGACAGTGTCTCACTTCACCATCCTACAAAACCATAAGCCAGAAAGGCAAAACACAAGCTTACATGCATTTCAGGGAAGCAAATGCTCAAGCAGCTATTTCTAAGTTTTTGTTTTTCCTTCTCTTTTGGCCATTTGTCCAGTGCTTTGATGTCTGTCAGGCCAAGGGCTGTGCTGAGAGCAGGAAACTGGTTTGTAAGCCCTGGAAATGGCATCACAGTGCCTTTCTCAGGCCTAGCAGTTGCTCAGTAGCAAACCAGAAGTGGAAGTGGAGGCAGTCTCCTACATTCACCTGATTTCATGGAATCCAGTCTGAAGTTCACTCTGAGGATAAGAGGGTTAAGAACAACCACGTTTCACTTGAACCTCTTCTACCACCAGCTTGAAGACCTGGAGGTAACAGTGGCTGATCACATCCAGCGAGTTCTGAAGCCAAACTTTGGAGCAGCCTGGGATGAAGTGGGTGATGAGTTTGAAAAGGAAGAGACCTTTACTTTATCTGCTATTAAAACCCTTGAAGGTAAGGAAGGGGGTGTGAGCACAGCAGAGCTCTTTATTTTCCCTCCAGCAGGCAGAGTCCAGAGGCCCAGTCTGGCTCACTTTAGAACTGTCACAGAAAGGCTAATGGGGCAAAACCCTTCACAAGCTTTACACCACAGCTGTTGAAAAGGGAGCTACAGTTACTGCGATAAGTTAGTTCAGGTTTGAAAAAAAAAAGTGAGTGTTTTGGGACCAGTGGAGACTAGGCTGGATTGTGGAGGCAAGAGAATATCTTGGTTTGCTCTTGCACTTTACCCTTCCAAGCAGACAGACCATAGTTCCGTTATGAACTCCCACCATTCTTCTTGAGACCAGTAAGAAAAAATGAAAACTGCAGAAGCCAGGAGGTTGGTGGGCAGGGTGGTGGGGTAAGCCCTCTTCTCTTTCATCATGTATTAAAGAGTCCTGTTTTTACTCAGAAGCCTCAAAACTCAGTTCTTTTGATGCCTTAGCAGGGTGTCCTTGTCCTGTAGCTATCTCGGTGCTCCCTTGAACAGCCCCTTGGGGTTTGAAATAGTCTCTCTTTTCATATTTCTCCTGAAGACCTGTGCCTTCTGCAAGACATCTCCTTCCTTTCCATGTCTCCAGAGAAGCGAGCAGGCTGTCAGGGCTGTGCAGTAAGTGCACCCAGCTGCACTCTCCTTCTGCCCTTGTCTGACTCATTCCCCCTCTTCTTTCTGTTGCACATTTGCTACATCAGATAACAGAACTCTCCCATGGTGGTGGGGGTTTTTGTGTGTTGTCTTTGCGGTCCTTGTGGCCTCCAAAATTCTGACCAATGGTATGTCCCTGAGGACAAGGAACATTATCTCTTAGGAAGGGCTTGAGTCACTTTTAGGTGATCTTTATGTGCCCCAATTAAGATATCTGTGACACAGAGCCCATTTTATTTATTTTTTCTAACAGAGGCAGTGAGCAATATTGTGAAGTTCCTGGGGATGCAGCCCTGTGAGCGGTCAGATAAAGTGCCAGATAACAAGAACTCTCACACACTGTACCTGGCAGGTGAGCTGTGGGGTGAGGTTCTGCTTGAGGAGCAACTCCGGGAGATTGCACAGAGCTGCCTGTTGAAAATCAGGGCAGGAGTTTCTGGTGGAGCCCACTGTGCTCTGGGTTGGATTCTGAGGCTTGTTCCTGCCATGATTTCTGTCTCTGCAGTGCAGAGCAACTGGTCTTGGGATCAGGGAGGGTGCCGTGGTGGGGATGTTGGGATCAGCCCCAGGTTCAGCTGGGTGGCATTTGCTGTCTTCGTGATCTGTGGCACCCTGCTTTGGAGCGAGCCTGGTGTGGGAAAGACAGCAGCCTTACCCAGCAGAACAGATGAGTACCAGAGCTCTTAGACATACCTGGATCTCTTCTCACCTGGAGTTTATTTTACGCTTTGCTTTCATGGGTTTTACAGTAGCAGGAGTCCCAGCTTATCATGAACAGGAACTGAGCTGCTTTAGGGTCTCTCCTGGCCCTGTACTAGGATCTGCCAGACTGCCTGTGGGAAACCTGCCTGTGCCAAGCAGTAGCGTTCATCTCCAGACTTGCAGGGGAGAGCAGCCTGCAACGTGCTCACCGCTTCCTCCCCCTCTCCCCTCCAGGTGTGTTCCGGGGTGGCCATGACCTCCTGGTGCGGTCTCGTCTTGTTCTCACTGACACGGTGACGATGCAGGTCACGGCCCGCAGCGCAGAGGAGCTCCCTGTGGATGTGATCATGGCCTCCGTCGGATAAACCCCCCTTTCCAGGACTGTCCTGACTCCGAGCCCCCGCGGGCCATGCTTCTTTCTCTGGCAGCAGAATAGGGATCACGGTCACTACAGCAGCTTTTGTGTTCTCTGCAGTACAGCTGTACTTGGGGGTCTGTCTATAAAATCACCATGTTTTTAAGCTCTGGCTACGCCGCGCTTTGTCCCCGCACCGGAGCGTCGTGGCCGCCGCTCCCTGTCCCCGTCCCGCTGTCGTTCCAATAAAGCAGTGTTGTGGCTCTTCCTGGCTGTGTCGGGGGCGGGACCGGCGTTTCCGCGGCGCNGGGGCCGGCACCGGCAGCCCGAGTGGGTGCGGGGGGATCGGTACCAGCCCTCCTACAACAAGGGCCCGCAGTCCAGCGGCCCCGTGCTGCTCTCCCGCCGCCACCTCCACCAGGTACCTCCTCCCTCGGTTCACCGACCGGCCACACGGGCGGCAGGGCCGCATCCCGGCTCCGGCAGGGGCCATTTGCGGCGGGGGGGGGGGTGCTGGGAATCCTGCGGCTCAAATCGGAACGGAGGGAAGGAGGCTGTGTCTCCCGAGGGGTGGAGGACTCGCTCTGAACGGCCGTGGTTTGTTTGGTTTCGCTTTGCTGTACGTGGCAGGTATTGAATTTTCTAATTGCAAAAATATCGCTTCTTGTTAATATTTACATGTTCAGAAGGAGGAGGAGAATCGGTACCGTGCTTCCAGCACAGTGTTTGTTTTCTGCAAAAATGCATACATAAGTGCTTAACCTTGGTAGAGTTTTTTCCCAAATGCCTGTAATTGCACTCCTGGTTTTAATCTGCTTTCCTGAGGTGCTTCTCTTTTTTTTATTTATTTTTTTTTATTTCATAACTCTGTGGCATGTGTCCAGGTCACATTGGTAGTAGGGGAGAGTAGAGAGAGAGAAAAAAAAATCTCAACTCCGGAGCGGTACAGGAGCTGCACACCTGTGGTGAGCGTTGTCCCGGCTAATTTAAGCCTCACCCGACCTCCCTTGGACAACCTGGGCAGCCTCTGCGGCTGTTCGTGCTGCTCGTTTGGTTTCACACAGAAAAGGTGCCCGGCCAACTGCTGCTCTTTGGCGTTCAGCGGGGTGAATCGGGGTGTGCTCAATCGGAACACCCCGATCTGGACCCGCTCTGCTCTCCCTCCCCAGCCCGTGGGGCACCTGCACTTTGCAGCCGTTACTGGCACAGGTGATCAGGTGGGACCCTCGGTGGGACCACTCAGGAGGGCCGTGGGCAATGCCATCAGGCATCCCTCATACGCTCCTTTCCTGCTTTGGGAGTCCCACAGACCCCCGAGAGTAGGCACTGGCGCTGATGGAGCAGAGGAATATGGGGCAGGGAGTGTGGTACAGGTTACAGGCAGACACTTGCTTAGTTGTCCATCGCTGTTCAAGTTGTTGGGATGCTGGTGCATGTAGGGTGTCCCTTTTTGCCACTTCTGCCCTGAGGGAGACTCAGAAAGACTTCACAGCACTGGGCACACACGCATCCCTGCATACACACACCTACAGCAGGTGTATGTGTGTCTATCTACTGCAGTCCTTTGGGAGCAAACAGCCCAGCACGCGCTGCTGGAGCCGGCAGCCGTGGGCAGAAAGTGAGAGCAAGCTGGGGGAGAATCGAAAGCCACAAACTGTTTCCATTGTCCAAAGGCAGGTAATATGCAAAGCACAAGCAGTGAAAGTGCACCAGGTCAGCAGAAATCACATTATTAAAATGAAAGTGAGGCTTTTGCCCCTTTGGGATGTTCGATGTCACCAGGGGAGGTTTTGAGGACTTTGACACCAGCCTGACATGCCTGTTTACTCAAGAGCTCAGGAGTTCATGTCTCTAGCCATTTCCACTAAAAAGAACCTGTGTTATTTCTTCCAGAAAGTTTTTGGGTGAGCCTCACAGAGACAGTTCTTTATTCCTGCAAAATATTCATGTGCTTTCTGCTGAAGGTTAATTCTTACAGGAAGACTGTTAAGAATATGCAAAGGGTTATAATTAGTGGCTATTTCTGCATGGCTTGTGAGGGAGGGGCAGTGAGCCCCAGCTTGTCTCTTGGCAGAGATGCTGGCCAGATCTCCTCTTTCAGGGGGCAAAGGCACGTCCACAGGACTTCCCAAAGCACTTCTCTTCATTTGGGGATGCTTGTGGTCTCTGTGACGTGGCTCTGACCTGAGGTGTTTCTCTGTCTCATTCGAAAGGATGCCGACTCCTCCGAGCGGGTCCTCATGGACATGCGCTGGGGCCTGGTGCCCTCCTGGTTCAAACAGGACAACCCCTCCAAACTGCAGTTCAACACCTCCAATTGCCGCAGTGATACCATGCTGAGCAAGTCCTCCTACAAGGTGAGCTGCTGCCACCTTTGAGTCCTGCTTGAAGAAATCTCATAGTTGGCAAAACCAGGGCTGAAACATCTGCCAGGCGAGTACTGGTCACCTCTTGCCGTTGCACAGGGGAGCAAGTCCCTGTACTGCAAAGCTGGGGGTTTCACTAAAACAGAAGAACTGAAAAGGCAGTTACTGGTAAAGCTCATCACAGCACTAGTGGTGGCATTTGTACATCCCAGGGGCAATTAAGGAAAGCCCTGGGAGGGAGCGAGAGGGCTGGGTGGTCGCAGGAGCCCTGTCCTCCATTGCAGGCTGCCTGAGGCTGCTGTTCATCACTCACTTATGCTGTCTCTCCTCAGGGTGCTCTCCTCAAGGGCAAGCGCTGCGTGGTCCTGGCAGATGGCTTCTACGAGTGGCAGCAGCAGAGTGGAGGGAAACAGCCCTATTTCATTTACTTCCCCCAGACCAAGGACGCCATGGTAGGGAGTCCCTCGCTATGTCTGAACCGTTGCACCCTGCTCTGGGCTCCTGCTCCCTCCAGCTGCCTGGGGAAAAGCCCACTTCCCTCCCACTGTGCCCATCTCTGGGAGTCTGTTTCCCAGGAGGGCTGTGTTCTGCACTGGGCTCGGCACTCTGTCGTCCCTCTGAGGCTGGCGGTCCCCACCGCAGCGCTCCCCAGGCTGTACCAGGTGACGCAGCGTCCCCGCTGTCACGGTCACTGCTCCCCACGTGCCGGAGATTTGCATGGGTGGGCAATGTGGCTCACAGGGGACTGGGCTGGGAGTTTCACTACCTCTTTCCTTTGGCTGAACCAGTGGCTGGGATGTTCAGAAGGGGAGGGGAGCACTGGCTTGCCTATGGGAACATGAGGGGCTGGTACCTCTCCTGGACTTACCTCAAATCAGTAGAAAGACTCCTGGAAAGCCTCAAGATTAGTTCCGTTTGTGACTCAGATCTGAGTCACTGACCTGCCTCAGCACTGGCAGATCTGTGCTGCTTTGGCTGTCTGTGGGCCAGCACTGACCAGGACAGTGGGGCCTCTCTCCTGCAGGACAAGGAGACGGAGGGAGACGAGGAATGGAAAGGATGGAGGTTGCTCACTATGGCTGGGATTTTTGACTGCTGGGAGCCACCGTCAGGAGGAGAAATGCTGTACACTTACACCATCATCACCGTGGATGCCTCCAAGGATGTGAGCTTCATCCATCCCAGGCAAGTGAGAGCAGGCAAGGGGGTTGCAGGGTGGAGGGGGATGAGGGAGGAGAACTGCACCTTTAGACACCAGTCTGGCAGCACGCAGGCACAGAGTGCAGCCTCCTCCTCCTGCTCTCAGAGAAGAGTGCTACAACATTACTGACTCATTTCTGGTCACCAGTTCGTGCCCTTTCCATAAATCACCATCTTTGTGCCCCACGGGTGGCAGTTGGAATTGGATCACTTTCTGGAATTGGTCTCGCTGCCTGACTCAACCCCTCTGCCTCTTCCAGCAAATCAGCTACCTGGGTGAAGTGAATGCTCACTCTGCCTTGTGGAAGGGCATCCTGCTGCTTCAGTTTTCCCTGTTTTCCCCAAGCTGCCAGCTCCTTGCTAGCTTGCAAGTCTGGCTTTTGCCACCACACTCTGCCATATCGGTGCTGAGCTTTGGCTCCTGTCTGTCTTAACCCTTAGGATGCCAGCCATCCTGGATGGGGACGAAGCCATCAGGAAATGGCTGGACTTTGCTGAAGTGCCAACCCAAGAAGCTGTTAAACTCATCCAGCCCACGGAGAACATTGTTTTCCACCCAGTGTCCACCTTTGTCAACAACATCCGCAACAACACACCCGAGTGTGTTGCACCCATTGAGCTGGGAGCCAAGAAGGTGGGTGCTGGTAGGGGCTTGGCAGGGGGGAGCTCAGCCACGACGATGTCCCTGAGCCGGGTCAGGCTTCAGGAGGGGTGGCAGTAGGCGATGTCTGCAGGGCATGCCCATGCTTGATACTGGCGTGCTGAGCCCTGGACAGATTCCCTTCCCTCTGCCTCCAGAAATAAACTGTCAGCCCATGCCAGGATTTTCCTGCCAAATGAGGCAAATTCCATGTGAAATGGGTCTTGGAACAAGCCTGTTCCCAGCAGTCTGGGGAACCTCCCACAGATGTGCCTGATTGCAGGCAGGGCCATTGCTCCAGCCTCCAGCTCTGGACCAGCTCTCGCAGGCGGCTGGCTGCCCTGCTCTCACTGTGCTTGAATTCTCTCCCGCTGTCTTTTGTCTCTCCAGGAGGTCAAAGCCACCCCAAGCAACAAAGTGATGCTGGGCTGGTTAAAAAGCTCCCAAGAGGGCTCTCCCCAGAAGAAAGAAAACGATTTGCCCAAGTGGACAAGTCAGTTCATCCACAACCCTTCGCCCAAGAAAACCAGCGCAGATGTCCTGCAGCAGTGGCTGGGGAAGCAGGGACAGCCGGCTGCGAAGAAGCGCAAGGCTTAGGCACCAGCTGGGATGGCTGGCCATCCCTTTTACCCCTGATTTTCCTAAGCAGAGTGAGAAATGTTTTTTCTGGAAGGCTTTGCAGACTATTGTTGAGATTGTCCGAGCCTCTCAGGTGTTGATCTGCTGCTCTAGGTTGTTGTCTCTCTTCTTAGTGTTTTGTTAAAGGTGCGAACGGGAGTGAAAATAACCTGTTTGTCTCCCTCCCTGCCAGTCATGCCAAATTGAGATAAAGCCCTGAGAAGCATCTCAGCCTGCCAGGGAGGAGCAGCTTCTGCCTCCTGACAATGTTCATAGTTCATGTCTCCTACTGTTTGGTTTTCTCTTCCCTTTTTTTTGGTGTTAAACTGATACCTCTTTTCCCCTTAATTCCACACTGATTCTGTACAAATTCCTTTCCAATACTCTTGCCCTCAAAAGATGGCTGCAGTACAGAGGAAAAAGCAGTAACTAATATGAGGAAACCCCAGGCTGGGAAGATCTGCCAGATCCACCCTTCTCTGCAGCAGCATTGCTACGTGCATCTATGGCTCCTAAACAGGGAGATGTCCAAATGGCTCCTGGGAGGAGCTGGACTTTGCCTGGGTTTCCCTGCAGGCAGCAGGCTGGAACAGTGTGTCTGTCACGTTGTTTGTACAATCATTTTGTTAATGGGATTTGAAGACTTAGAGAGGATTTCCTTGATCTGGGGAGGGATGCACTCTGCCTTATTCAAAAAGGTCAGTCATTAAAGCCCAGATAACCAAAGTGCCATTCCAGAGCAGCATAGGGCCGTTGTTTTTGAGGTCAGGGATTTTGTAAACAGAGCCAGATGTTACAGACCAAAAGCCTTACACGGTGAAATCCTTGCTAGAAATCAGTACTTCCTTTGTGTTGGAAACAATAAAATGGGCTTCGCTGGCTGGCTGTGCCGTGCCCTTGTCCATGTGCGTGTCTGTGTCCCCCTTGCCCACTGCAGCCCCAGTGCTCCTGCTTTGCAGGCAGAGCTTGTACCTCCTCTCCATCTGGTGAGGAGGAGACCACCTACCCACTGCTGAGCTCTGAGGGTACCGGCAAGGCCATGTTGCTGTAGCATTTCCATTTGCCAGTGGTAAATACTCCCTGGGGATTGATTCTGGGGCTCCCCTAGAATCATCTGTCCCTGGGGAGCTGCAAATGTGGCTGTAGCTGAGGCTTGTCCCTGGGGACGGACAGCAGAGCCAGGGCAGGAGCCACAGGATGGACACCTGGGGAGACCCAAGTGCTCTTGGAGTGAAATCCGCCTCTGAATCCCTCGCGTGCTACAGAGGCAGCTGAGCCCAGGTTTTCTGGCTTATGGGAAACTGGGGTGGGATTAGGATTTCTATCTGGAAAGCCTGTTGCTAGCTGGCTCCTCATTGCTGTCACCGTGACTTGAGGCAAGAGAATCACTATTTTAGCAACTCCTGGCAGAATAGATTTTCGGCTGCTGGTACTGTCACCTTGATGCCTGTCCTTGCAGGAGCCACAATGGGAGCTTTCTCTCCCTGCCTCCCCATCGCTGTTCCAGGATGAGCTGCTCAGCTGCCCCAGCCTAGTCGGTGCTAGCTGCAGATCAGGCTTTTCTAAAGGTCACCAGCTCATCTCAAATTCATTTCAGGTCTCCAGTTGCTGTGGAGGGAGTGAAGATGCTGAGCACGAGTGGGGGGATGCTCAACTTTCCCTGCTCTGGAGAACATAATCCTTCCCCTGAGGACGCAGGGGCAATGCAAAGGCACAGGGTACAGGTTATCTCCCTCCAGGCTGTGAGCACCACCAGCAGCATCGCCAAAAAAAATCCCCAAAAAACCCCTACGCTGAGTGTTTAATGAGGAGGTGTTATTGCTGAGCTACGTCACCTTTAAACTGGCGTCTGGCCGCTCGCCCAAGGCTGTTTGAGGCCGTTGCTCTAACCTCGTGCGGACATGACCGCAGCCAGCCTGGCCTGTCCGCACAAACTGATTTGGGAGAAACTTTCCCCTTTGATACGTGAGGAGACAAGGGACAGTAGTGCTCGCTGCTGGTTGCCCTCCCTGTCGGGGGTTCTTTTCCCCATAGCATGGCCCTCGCCCGCAGACTTTGGTATCCTCCCGGGAGAGACGTCCCGCTGGCCGAGGACGAGGCCATTTGGGCAAGGCAAACGGGCATAGCGCTGCCGGGACACCCACGGGGGCTCCGACCAACCCCCCTCCCCACATCCTCGGCCCCGACGCAGCCACGAAGCACCTCCGGGGGTGCGGGGAGCGGCGGCAGGAGCCGGGGCCGGCCCGAGCGCGGGCAGAGC
>WEIT01006672.1:526773-539880 GCA_013389985.1 Dryoscopus gambensis
TTTTACCCAGCGAACAGCACCTCTGTCCAAGCCATGAGCAGCCAGATTCTCCAGGAGAATGCTGTGGGAAAGTGTCAAAAGCTTTACTAAAATCCAGACAGACCACACCCACAGCCTTTCACTGATACACTAAACAGGGCACTTTGTCATAAGAGACAAGGTTGGTCAAGCAGCACCTGCCTTTCCTAAACCCACGCTCACCGGGCCTGATGCCCTGGTTGTCCTGTACATGCTGCATGATGGCACTCAAGGTATCTGCTCCATAACCTTCTCTGGCACCAAGGCCACACTAACAGGCCTTGTGTAGATCCTCCTGCTGACCCTTCTTGTAGATGGACATTTCATTTGCTAACTTCCAGTCCACTGGGACATCCCCAGCGAGCCACGACTGCTGGATTGAAAGGGGCTCAGGGAGCACTTCCACCAGTTCCCTCAGTACCCACCCATCCAGCTACAGTCTTGAGTGTGTCTAAGTCATGTAGCAGGCCTTTTCCTCATCCTTTGTCACTGTTTTCCTCCACATCCAATAAAGGATGGGGATTCCACTTAGCTCTCCTTTTCTTGCTAATGTATAAAAACACTTTTTATTGTCTTTTACAGCAGTAGCCAGATTAAGTGCTAGCTGGGCTTTGGCCCTTCTGGGGTTTTTTTCCTGTATAACCTCATGATATCCTTGAGATGCCTCTAAACAGGACGCAGTGCTGAGGAGATAACAGCCAGGGGCTGTGGAGTGAGCAGCAGTGACAGGTCACCCACAGGGCTCGTGCTAACCTTAGATGGGTGTTAGCAGATGCCAGAGCGCATGGGCAGGACAGTTTCTCCAAGTGTAAACACCTCTCTTTTCCAGTGGACTGCATTGTTCACTGATCCAACTGGCAGCCCAGCTATGCTCACCGAGACAGAACCAGCTGAAAGTCGTCAGCAGCACCAACATTTAGTTCTGCTTCTGCTCTTCCCAAGATCCACACACCATAGCTTGTCTCTCCTACAGCCATGGAGAGAACAGACCATAGAAGCTCCTTCAAGCAGTCTGCACCTCCTGTGTTGGCAAAGCACGTAACAAGTGACACTTTTGCCAGCCAAGCCAGAGACTTGTGCAGCACAAGCAGCCCAGATGGAGCAAGAAGCAAGTGAACAGAGCTTTAAAACAACCTAAAGACAGCTGTGTACACTGAACTGTCATGAAAAACATCTGCATAGGTTCAGGTCCAGTGCAAGTCACCTGATTTCCTCAGGACAGAGGAAAACAACTCACCCAGAAGTGGCTGTGCCAGAACACAGCCTGCTTCTGGGAACTGCTTCTATGTTCCCCAGAGTGTTTCCAGTACCACTTGCTGCTGCAGCTCACTGCCTCCTGGTATTTGAAGCAGCTTTGGACAAGCTGGCATTTGTTCTCATACTTAGGCAGGGATTTGCAGAGCCCTAAATTGCAACACTAAATCACACTGGATGCTTATCGCCCAAGTTCAACATAGCCTGAAGTCCCACTATGAGGGGAGGGAAAACTGCTCAGTCAAGATTCATTACCTTGGAAGTAACTCAGCTGAGCAGCCACCTGCAGACATGGGAAGTCAGGCTGAGTCAGAGCTGACACTGCCTTCTTGTCATAGCTGACAGGCTACCCAGCAGTGTGAGGGCTGTCACTGCCCCATCAACACCAGTCAGGTGAGACACTCAGCTTCCATCCCAGGTGATGCAACGGATGTGAGCCATAGCACAGGAGGAGCTGCCACAGCTTCATATTTGGTGTGGGCCACGAGACAGTAAAGAACTCCAGCCCTGCCAGGGACCTGCAGTGGACACTGCCCAGACTCACACCCTTGTTCTACCAGGCTTGACTGATGCTGCCTTAAAGCCCAGTCAGTTGATGGCCAAAGCCCTCTTAATAATCTTCTCACTGCAGGTATAAACAGACCAACACTTCAGAGTTATTCCTTGCCTAGTACAACACAGAAACACATCTTCAGGTCCTGTAGAAACTGGCTGAGTTGAAATAGGCTGGGGTCCCACTTACTCAGCACTAAGACTATTTTGCACTATATAATGCAGCTTGTCTTGCTTTCTGGTATTTGACACAATTACTCCAGAGCTGCACCCTGTTGAGGCACACGTCCTTCAGATGGCAGTGTGAGAGCTCACATGGGGCTTGTGTCCAGTCCTGGGAGCACTTCTGAACAAACACTTCCTTTTTCAGAGGCATCATGAAGAAAAACCTGTTTGTTAAGATTTGATCCAAGACATCAGCTCTGTTTCACACTGCATGAAATCTTTTGGAGCGAGGTCATCTGCATGACTGCTCAGAACACAGCCTACAGCAGCACACCAGCCAGCCCTGCTCAGGAGCTACCAGACACTCCACATCATGCCAGAGACCAGTCAGCACCATTCCTCCTCCTGGCTTAACTGGTGCCAAAGGAATGACACAGCTGTCTCTAATACAGGAGAGGAGTCCTTCCACTCCGTTTTTAATGCCTATCCTCTAAGCAAACAAGCCATTAATGATATGCTGACCCTCAGAAAATTAAGCTGGTCTAGCACACTCTCTCCCACAGTACTGTTATTACCTTTAAGGCTCACCTGCAGGAGCAGCAAGGGAAAATCCTTAACATCTGACCTGCAAGTGGCTTAGCTGATCTGAAAGAGTCAAAACCCACCCTATGAAGCTTCATAGCTCTACAGCTCAGATGCAAGAGCAAATAAAGCCTATGCCAAGTCTAATTAGGTTTCCCTTGTTGCTTCAGAGTACATTACAACTGTCCTTTCCCTTGCTATATTAAGACAGCTGCTTTAACTCAAAGCAGAAACGGATGGTTAAGAATTCCTTAGAGATGTTCACATGTGTCAAGTCACAATGCAGGCATTTTAATATTAATTGGGTTGGTACAAGCAAAGAACAGGAGTAGCTTGCTTGGATGGCTCACTAGACCTCTGATTAGCTATGCTTTAACAGAAGCAGGCCTTGCGAAAGGAACATTCTAAGTTGCTCATGAGCAGTTCTAGTGTGAAAGCATCCAGCCCTGGGGGAAATCTCACCTCCAAGGAAGACAAGGCTCCCTAAGCAGCAGCATGCTCATACCAGTTTTGAAGCTGCTGAGCAGTCTTTATTGTTTCAGCTTTGCTATTGAACAGTTTGAATCACAATCCTAACGTGTCTATAGAGGCTGGAATGTTTGACCAGGAGTTCCCAGTTCCTACAGCTATCAACCTGCCCCCTGCACCTTCTGCCAGAAACCAGCTGAACACTGAAGTGAGGATGTTGGACAGCACCTCTTGCCTTGTGTCCTCTGCCAGGAATATTTTACACCACACCAACAAGGCACAAAGTGGTAGGGCAGCAGGCACTGAGCAGAGCTAAACTCAGAGAGGCACTTATGGATGCCTAGTTCTGCTTCCCTGTCCCAGTAGGCAGCACAAGACTAAGCAGGTGTCCCACAAAAAGGTGTATTTGAACCTGAAGCACTGCAGCTCTGTCCTGGGTGCTGTGGCTGATAAGCAGTTTCCACTTGCCCACTATACTACAGGACCTTTAGCAAAAACACCCACCATGAACAAGCTGATGTGGACAGATCAGGTCTCCATGGGCTACCACACACAGCAGCGTGCTCACCACAGTGACCAGACAAGAGCTACCCTTGTGTACTGGAAGAACCTTCTGTCCTGAAATGCAGGAAAAGTGTCCCAAAATGCAGCTAAGTGCACTTTTGACACAGCACCTCTACTCACTGTTCTCTTGCATGGGGGAGGCTGCAGAGCATTATGTCTCTGTACTACAGAAAGCTATTTTTATTCCCTCCCTCCCCCCCTCACCAGGTTCTGCATTTTTTCAAGGAAACTGAAGCTGGAAATATGATTCAGGACCAGCTCAGTCAGACTGAACGAGTTCCCTCTCAAAAGTAGCAAGTTCCCTAGCACGTTTGGCATCTCAAGGGCTTATGTTTGCTTAGATCTTCAGCCACTGAAATGAGATTGTCACTGAATGTTTATTCTGTTTTTAGAGGGCAAAGCACACCAAACAGCTTGGCACATACCACCTGCCCCATGGTCACACTGTATCTTGCCATGCTTTAGCTAAATCTTCGAGTAGATGCATGAATTTGCTCCAATTTTTCAGCTAATCTGAAAAAGCAAGGCCTCATCCTGAGGAAATGCATAGCCAGTTATTGCCATTAGTTGACCAGAATCACAGTTCCTGGTTGCAGAATGTCCAAGTGGTACAAGCACCCTTTGTATTGAAGCCTCAAACTCCAACTGCAGCAGAGCCCCAGACTGGGCTGAATGAGCTCTACCAGTTCCATTCTTGGTTCCCACAAGTCACTCACACAGACACTGCTAACAAGGTGTCAGCCAACACAAAGCTACAAGTAACTGCCTGAGCAATTCAAACACAAATCTGAGACCAACAGATACCAACCAATCTAACATGTCACTTGCATTCTCCTGAGAGTGACACAACAGCCCACGAGGAGGACAGAAGTCCTATCTTTTCAGCTGGGCAAAAGCACAGCAGTAGCCAGAGGACAATCAGAAGGGGCAATTAAGTTCATATCAACATGGCTTAAGAAATGCCAAGCTGCCTTCAAGGAAGAAACCAGAAATAAGGCTGCCTTTGAGGTTTTTGACTGCTACAGAGCCTGCATATTTTCCTTACCAAACCTGGGTGCTCTACAGGTGGAACACGTATCCAGCATCCTCACACTGAGGACTATTACAGAAGCATAGGAGGTTATAATAGTGGGTTGAGTCTTGCACTGAGACAAAGGCTGCACAAGCAGGACAGTGCTCTCTTCCATGACAGGTCTACTAGGAGCTCAGCTTCCCCAGCTCACTGGAAGGTACCATTGAGGAAAGCCTCACATTTAGCGGGGACACGTGCTGTGTCTAAAAAGGAAATCAGGAACATCTCGTCATTCGGGCTGACAACTCGCAAGAACTGCTCTCTGTAAATAGGCTGGTTTTGAGGGCAATGGGCTCCTACAGTCCATACAACAAGAGTTGCCTTCAGGCCTCACAGATACACCACAGAGCAGCAGTCAGTTCAAGTAAAGCCCACACCAAAAGCAGCTGGCAAGATATTCCTGTGACAGCTCCACTGAAGGGTACACTCTAGCTGCTGTTCTGTCAGTAGCATCTCAAAACTGATTTCCACCTCCTTCTTCCCAACACGTTTATGTTGCTCTCCTAACCAATATATTCCCTCCTGCTGGTACCCAGCCAAAAGCTCAAGCACAGCTCCTCATTCCCTCCTGAAGAGAAGCAGCTCAGCTGCCTGCTACTTACTGCAGCTCCACCAGGAGCAGGCTTCTGTCCAGTTGGTACCCTTCCCAGACAGCCCTGTGAGGCAGAAATTACCTCTGTTCACAGAGCTGGAAGCCTCAGCTACAAATTAATTTTTGATACCTTGTGTAAAACATTATACAGCAAGCTGTCAGGTGTGAATATGCTGCCCAGTATATCCCAGCCCCATCTGAGAGTCCTACGCCAAAAGCTTCGCCTTCTTGAAGAACAGCATAAAGAACAGCCTAGAGCTTTAGATGCCTGCTAGCACACTGACATGGCTCAGATCAAAATAGAATCCTAGAACATGGTTCAGTATCCCAGAGGAATTGGCTTTTTAGACTACAGCTGTCTGCAGTAAATTTCCACCTCCTTTTGAGGGTGGAGTTGCAGCCTCTAGTGCTGGAACAGCTGCTCTAGAACCGAGCAAAGCTCATGAACCAGCAGCAGCTCAGCCACATGGCTGCAAGTTCTGCTCACTGTCTGCTTCAACACGGGCACCAAACCACTGTGAGTGCTAAAAGCCAGCTGACATGGTCTGAAGTAGCTCCCAGATGGAGCTGACACCAGGCCTACACAAATACTCTGCTGCGTCCTGCTCAGGGCTAACATGCTCTTAAGACAGTTCAGTGCTAAAGGAAGAGAATGATGGGGCAACGTGCAGCTTGGAGAAACAGGCAGAAAACCCAGCTGGGAAACAGAAGCTTTGGAACAGTTTTGAGCATAACAGATTCTTGGTGTGACCAAGGAAGCTCAGAGCCAGTGCTGGGTAAGACACTCCTATCAGTGGTAGCAAGGTTTTAGCTTGCCTCAGGACATCCCCTCAATCCTCAGC
This sequence comes from Dryoscopus gambensis, assembly GCA_013389985.1. Classification (NCBI taxonomy): domain Eukaryota; kingdom Metazoa; phylum Chordata; class Aves; order Passeriformes; family Malaconotidae; genus Dryoscopus; species Dryoscopus gambensis. The sequence continues at coordinate 532,883 of WEIT01006672.1, forward strand.
TGAAGGCTCTACCACACATCCCTGATGTGGGCAAGGACTCAGAGCTCACCGAAGAGCACATGCCAACATGCAGCTTGCCAGAGTCCAGACAACAGAGGGAAGGCAGAAGCAACGCCACTGGTAGGAGCCACGTCTGCAATGAAATCACAGGACTTGCACATGAGAAGGGGTCTGCCCTGCCTGAGATCTCAGCTCAGCTGTGGCTCTCTTAGGGCTAAGATTTGGAGAGCACTGCATTACTGAGAGGCACTGATGCATATGATCAGTCAGGCTCAAAGCCCAAGTTCTCAAAGCCAAGCTCTTCAGTCCAAACCTGACTGATTCACAGCCCTGTTACACCTCCTGGCATTTCTCCAGATCAGAGTTGTTCTATGCTGCACAAAGTTTAAATACTAGCTGTGGAACTGGACAAGTTTTTGGCTGTAAAGCTGCCACAATGAATTGTGACTCTACCCTAGAAAAGTCCCAACTACATAGGACTAGATCCCATCCCTAGTGCCAAAATTTAAACTCTACTGGTTTAAATATCACAACAGTCACCTTCTCATGAGGAGGCATCATGTTGATCTGACTATATGGTTTGCAAGTGGGAGCAAAACAAGCATGAAAATGCATTTGCTTACAGTAATGGCAGATGTTTCTCTATGTTCAATCAGACCAACAGTGTGCTCAGGAGCAGTGGGAAAGGTCTGGAGGACATTTCTTGCTGTCTACAGGAACACTGCTTTGCCCAGACTGCTGCTTAGCCTAAGATCACAGGAGCACATGTAGGATCTCCCAGGTGATAATCAGCCTGAGCCAAAGGGGTGGAGGGAAGGGAGTGAAGAAAATGTCCCCAGGGATGCAGCCAGCTATGCTGGGCAGCCACCTTGGGTGGATCACTTTGGTCCTCGACAACCTGAGGATGATTCCCATCATCTCCACAGTGGGTAGCAGGTATGGGAGACTGCAGCTGCGGCAGGAGAGGAGTCCAGGAAGATCCTTTTGAAGCTAATGCCACATACTAACAAGACCAGGATTCCCAGAACGAAAGCCAGGGCTGCTGAAGTAGAAGTGTTCAGCTTATAAGAGGACAGCTTTTCAAGAAAGCCAAACCCAGAAGCTTCACTGAAAGCTGGATGTTTCCAGTCAGGAAGTTTTAGTCCACCTTTTCCTCCAGCAGCTAAATGGCCCTTACAGCACAGAATATCCTTCTCCCAGGATTGGGTAGACATACCCTAAAAGACTGATAGCAAGTGTCTCAAGATCTTCTGCTACCCTTCTCTTGGAGGCTCAAATCATGTCATCATTCAAGAATCAGTATTGCTGTGCCCTGACCTTCCAGGAAGAAGAAGCTCCCCTGTTAAATCCTACAGGATTTCAGGTAGTTCCCAGCAGATTTCCCCCAAGGATGAAGCTATTACAGGCACAGGCATGCTTGCTTTAACACCCCTCCCCCTTTATCAGAGCAAGTTCAACTTCCCCTATTCTGCCCTGGGGGAGACAATCTCAGGATGTGGGAGGAGAGTTGAGCACATAGCTGGCTGCTGGGAGACACTAGGCAACAAGCCATGTGTCTTGACTAAGGGCCTTGCCTACGCAAAGCACTGCAGCTACACCAGCACAGCTTCCATGATGCCTCTACCACCACGGCCTCCTTGGTGGACAGCTTTCCAATCAGTAAAATAAATCTTAAACTAACTGGAACACAGCTATAGTGCTCATACAGCCCAGTTTATGCAGCTGTGCCTGTCGGCCTTTTGGCACACAGCCACCCAGCTAGTGGAGCCACCCAACAGTTTTAGTAACCCTGACATGAATACCAAGAGCCCGGCACAGTTCTCACATCAGGCCATACCCTGAGTGACAATTCCCTTATTGCTCTCTATAAAACAAGCACAGTGCCAGAAGCAGCTGGGTTTTAATCTGTGTGTCCAGAAGATAAGGCTGTCCAATTCAAAACATTTTAAGTTAGCCAGGCCAGCCACTGACAAACAATTGAGTTGTTAGATTTTTACCATATCTACCAGTATTTTTTAAGTGCTTAGATTAACTTCTAGTTTTGACTACAGTTTCCTAAGTTTTCACACATTCCTGTCATGCTTTCGGTTTCAGAAACACAGATAGATAACTTTTGCAGTGGTAAGCAAAGCACAGATCTTAGACCTTGTCAGTGGTAAACAGGCTTTGTTTATCCACTCCTGGCTGCCACAGTTCCTAGAGGCTGGGCAGGAAACAAGAAACTGAAAGGAGACTTTGACCAAGTCAAATGACAGCCCTTAGGAGGTCTGCCAGATGCTGTAACTTACACCTGATATTCGTATCTGAGAGTGAATATTGTGTCTCCTGCAGCATGAGAAGCTTGATAGAGGAGAAAGGACAAATACTGACGGGAGATCCTACTAGCAGATGTAGGGAAGTACCAGACCAACACTAAAGGCAAAAACCTTACTCCTCCTTCCAGGAGGTGCTGTTCTCAGTAAAGAGTGTTCTAGAGAGGAAGCTTTCTCTAGGGATAGGTTGTAATCTAAGAACTACACCTTGAGCTGCGAGCAGAACTCTTGATCCTACACACACTCAATACCTCTTACTATGCTAATGTGGTCTGCAGAGCAGGAAGGACAAGTATTTCAGTACCAGGATGGGAGTGTAACAAGTAGCTTGTCATGACAGCTGAGGCAGTGACTAACAAGGAATTCCTACCGTGGATACTCAGTTTCACACTCATACTTCATACCCTCATACCTTCTGCATAGATCCTGCATCAATATTTTACCACTTCACCTATTCTCTTGATGAAAATCTTTTTCATCTCTTGATGAAACTCCACAAAGGTCCACTAAAACCTCACTTGCATGGTGAGATTAAGAGAACTCTGTGGGCAAATGGCATCTTGTTGGGCAGGGGGGAAAGGTTCAGGGTTAGGCATGTTTCAGCTAAAATCCTCTCACTGCTCATTCTCGAGACACTGTCACCACCGTGCCACTTTGGACTCCAGATATGATTATCCATGTCTGGGAGCCGAGTGACTCAGCCCCCTTGAAGGAGACAAGCACCATGCAGGTTACTTTGAAGAGGATTCTGCTTCCAGCTGGAAAGAGTTCAAGGCCTCAGCACAGACTTGTTAGATAAACTGGTAGCCCCAGTAACCAAGGTCCAGGTACTCCAGGCAGGCTGGCTCCAAAGGCAGCTCCAGCTGCTGGCCTCCACTTTCGTTCACCACTTCACTAGCCCACCTTGTCTGTCAAATAACAGAAGTTAGAGTATATAGGACAGACTTAAGAAAAATACTGCATTTTTTAATTGACAATAAGAGGATCTACTCAATTTCATTTAACAATTTCTGCTTGAAACTCACACAAATACAGTTAGACACAATTAGTCACCTTAAATTGGCATTTTAAGTGGTTATGCAGAAGAAAGAGCAAATCTCTCACTATATCAAGTGCCTTTAAATCATGCAGATAGAAATCTGTGCCACAGGTTTATACTGCCCTATGAAGACAGCCATGGCCTCAATAACAGGTTTCCTGGCAAGAGAAATCAAGGCTATTTGAGATCAGCTGCAAATCAACACACTCCAGTGGCCTTGACGAGCTTGCTTCCCTCCCCAGGGCCGCTGACCATGAGGTAGCAACAGCAGTGTTGACAAAGCTTCCCCCACAGACAGAGCGCTGGTTGCCGGCACCGGAGAGGAGGAGCAGCCTCGCAGGAGCGGCGCTCACAGCAGCGATGACATCACCAGGGCAGATCTCCGCCAGCACAAAATGCAGCAGCACGCTGGGCTCGAGAGCTGCATCCCCACCAACAGAGAGCAAAAGCAACAAGCACGCCGGGAGCCAGAGGGGAACCATGTGACACAGGGGTATCCCTTCACCGCCTGCTATTTCTGAGCAGCACATGTGCAGTTCCTGACCTTGGGCGCTCATTTGCAAGCTTTATTCAAGGTGCATTTAAAGAGCAATGGGACCTTGAATCGAGCCCCTCACTGCAGAACTAAGCATGGTATATTAACTATTGTCATTCCATTAATTATCCATACCTAATTCAGTTTTGAGATGCACAGCTCGTGTTTGGCTGGATGCTGCAGAGAGTGACCCTTTTATCCCCACAATCTCTGGTCACAGCTATATCTCAAGGCAGACTGTTACACAGCAACTACAAGAGAACGTTTTAGGAAGCTGCAGAAGGAAGCCGACTCAACGCTAGCTCATCAGACAATTAAACTGCAATTATCAAGACAATGCTGTGCAAGAATGAAGTACTTCAGCATCCAGCACACGCTAGCGCCCAACCAAGTTCAGCACTTAGGTAAGGTCTTAGCTGGACTCCCTTCTACAGAGACGAGCCTTAAGCTACTGGACAGCTCTGCAAGGGAATCTTAGGTCAGGCCCTGGTAACAGGGACTTGAGAGCAGGTCAGGTCACAGCCAGGGAGAAGCCCAGAAGACATAAGGAAACACTGGTAACATGCAAGATGACGGTTCTGTACTTGTTTCACACAGGCTCAATTTACTGCAGTTACTAACAAAATTGCTGTATGCTAAAGGCAGGGGCACGCCTGTGAGTACCTGTGAGCCCACATCATCTATCAGTTTCAGAGCATGCAAACATCCAAGTGCCCTATTTATAGCCCCTATCCTCACACCAGGTACCTGCAAACCCTCTCTCACGATGCAGCATTTAAAAAGACACCCTAATCAAGCATAGACAATTTTGTTTACAGCCAAATGTTAAGTTCTGCATAAACTAGTCTCATTTTCACACAGAAGTCAGACCAAAATCCCATACATGTTAGAGACAGAGCTATTTATAGTTTTGCACAGATGGTTTGATTGTAATTGTCATGTTTCCTCAAGGACAAGCTTTGCCAGAGATTTGCTCCAACAGGTAATTCTCACAACCTTCCAACACACGTGTCTTAAAACACGAGCTTTAAGAAGGTGCTGCAGAAAATAAATCTGGTAACCCTCCTGCTCACAAGCTTTCATTTTGAGTAGCAAACCAAGCAAAGTCATATCTTCCCCAGGTCACTTCACAGCAGAGCTTGTACATGTTCCACTTTCAGCGAAGGATTTATCAATGTTGTAACATGACTGGGCTACTCAGAGAGTTTGATTCCCTGGCTTTGGCAGGAGGGCCAGGATACCTGTAGTGCAGACTCTGCAACACAGTTTATTTAAATTCTTAACTGGGCACCTTGAAGGTACAACTCAGGGTGTCCTGTTCCCCACCTCTACACTCTGGTGACCGCTGACAGGACCAAGAGAACAGCAGGAAGCTTTGTTGAAGCAGGTTTAGGCTGGATGCAGGGAAGAAGTTCTTCACCCACAGGGTGGCTGGGCACTGGAATAGGCTCCCCAGGGAAGTGGTCATGGCCCCATACCTGCCAGAGCTCAAGAACACTTGAACAACACTCTCAGGCACATGGCGGGATTGTTGGGGGTGCCCTGTGCACAGCCAGGAATTGAACTTCAATGATCCTCGTGCGTCCCTTCCAACTCAGAATATTCTGTGATTCTGTGCTGAACTATTATCAGGGTATTTGAGTTTGAGGACAGGGAGCACTGCATGACACCACAGGGAAGAAGAATGTTTAACACAGCTACTCCCTTCCATCTCACCAGTTATATTTTGCACTGCACATTGAGAGAACAAGAAACTGCTGTCAGATTTCAAAAGTTTTCCTTTTAGAGGGGTCAGATTAACCCCATCTAACAGCTTTTCTACACTAGATGTAGAGTATTAATGTAACAGCACAAAGAAAAGGGAAAAAAACCCCAAAATGACGACAACAAAAAGAGGCAGTGCTTGAAAGTTAACAGTATTAGAGCTGCTTTAATTCTGAGGACTCAGGCCAGGCATGGTGGGTCCACTCATTAGTGCATGGAGGGCAAGTCATGTGTTCAGTCAGCTGTTGGGAGTCACAAGGGGGAGGGGGAGAGACAAGTATACTTGTTCTTCCTGAGTAAGTACAGCAACGGAGCCTCGATTATTTAACAAGGAATATTCAAATGACTCCACCCACTTTAACCTCAAATTCAGCTCCTGAGAGAGCAGGGTACACTGACTCCAGCAACCTGGTTCTACTGGAAGCACAGCCAGGCTGCAGCTCCTATTCACACGCCACTGGTACCACCACAGCCTTCAAGTCACAGCCAGCCAAACACCGTGGCATAGCTACTTACATACCATTCCCCTAAAAAGGGAATTCTCCACTTCCCCCAGCCCCAATTCCCACATGGATACACAGAGTTTTAGGCACAGGCCAGAGCTGGCCAGCCAGTGACAAGTACTGGAAGCTTTAAGTATTCCATGCTGGCAAGTGTCAAACAAAGAACAGCTTGCTTTCAGTTGGGAGGACTTCGTTCTGTCATGTGTTCTCAGTTTACATATAAAAACCTCATACACACAGATCACAACAGCTCTGCTTATCAGCAAACACTTCTAGCCTTCCAGGAATTAATGCTGAAATTTCCAGCTTTGAGAACAAAACGCTTGGAGTTACTAGGTGAGACATACTCATTTTGATGCTGAGGTTACCTATCTTACTTCAGATTAGGACAATCTTTTTGCTACTAAAATAATCCCTCTATTTACAGGGAGTGCAATTGTCTTAAGTACAACCACCAAGCATTTCCATATTTATTAGTTCATATATATATGGAAACTAATAATGCACCTATCACTTAATTTACCTTATTATACACTCACAGACAAAAGCACTTCTAACATCCACTCTAATACTTCTTAGGACTGACTCAGGCTTTACACACACCGACAGCCACTTTCGCAATAACTGCCAGTTGCCAGTCTCCTCGGCCGCCTTCTTGGTCAGATTAATTGCTCCCGGGGCTGCAGGTTCACGTTAAAAGCGATCCCCACCGCCCCGGCCCAGCGCCCCGCCACAGCCCCGGCCGTCCTTCGGCCACCGGCTGCCCCGGAGCCTCTTCAGGCTTCGCGAGCAGCTCCAGCAGCTCCACACGCCACGGACAATGCGCTCCCTCGCCGGGAGGCACT
>WEIT01006672.1:540295-552223 GCA_013389985.1 Dryoscopus gambensis
GCGGGCCCCATTTCCGCGTTCGTCGGAAAATAAATGTTTGTGGTACCACCGGGCCCGCACAGAGCGGACGGGTGGGAAGGGACCTGCCTCCCCTGCGGGCTTCCATCGCAGCAGGGCAGCGAACACCGCGCCCTGGGCTGAGGGGAGGAGGAAAGGGCCAGAGAAACGTTCGTGCTTTCAGAAATAAAGGATGGGGACACACAGACACAAATCTTTTCTTTGGTTTCTTCTAAAATGTGTTGAAGAACTTGCAGGGGGTTCTCTACAGTTAAACTAGTAGGTGAAAAAACCACCTTAGTTATAGCTATTAGACATAAAGAGGCTACATTTTAGATTCTATATATTTAATACCTATGAATTTTTACTTGCAGCTGTAATCTGGAGTGGGGTAGTAGCAACAGCACTTGTCAGGAAAGAAGATACAAAATGCCAGTTGAATATACATTCAGATTGATTAACCAGGCAATTGCCAGCACATGGGACCCTCTGCAGTCTCTGGACCTCAATCCACGGGGTAACAGCTATCCTGGTGGTACAAGAGAAAAGCACATTTTCTGCTCTGTGGTGACAGCAAGTTCATTTTGTTACTCAGCAGTTACTTGGATATTCCTTTGTGTTCATCCAAGCCATGTGACTGCTGTGGGTTAGTTAACGTGTGAACTCAGGAAAGCAACCACGGGAAAAAACGTATTTTTAAAGCTAATGAAAGACAGTGAAGGGCTGAGGCTACTTCTAGCAACATTAAAAAGAAAGTCACACAATCAGAGACTTGTTGGGGTTGGAAGGGACCTCTGGAGATCATCCAGCCCCGCCCCTGCCAAGGCAGGGTCACCCAGAGCAGGTGACACAGGAACACCTCCAGGTGAGGTCTGAGTGTCTCTCGAGACTCCACGCCCTCCCCGGGGCAGCTGTTCCAGGGCTCTGCCACCCTCAATGTGAAGAAATTCTTCCTCATGTTGAGGTGGAACTTCTTGTGTTTTGGCTTATGGCCTTTGCTCCTCGTCCTGTTGCCTGGCACCACCAAAAAGAGTCTGGCACCATCTCTTGGCACCTATCTTTGAGATATTTGTATGGATTAGAGATCCCCTCTCCATCCTCTCTTCTCCAGACTAAACAGGCCCAGCTCCCTCGGTCTCTCCTCATATGAGAGATGCTCCAGACTCCAGAGAAGGGAACTTGTAGCAACGGTTTATTAGTGCTTTTAGGGTGCCCCGTTGGATGCAAAGAGCTGCAGAAAAACCTGGTACCAGTTAAAATGCTGACTGGACAAAAGAGGAAAAGCCCTCAGCACATCAGCAGCTGGTGGAGCAGAGCTTTGGCTTGTCCCAGTCCACTGCCTTTAACAGGAGACCCACGTGCTGGGCTGCTATGGGCAGACATTAATGGCAAATTACTGGGTGTTCCTCAGCTCGCTTTTCTTAACAGTTTCTTTTTTTAAAATTTTCTTTTCACACAGTATGAAAAGCAAACAAAATCTGTGAGTGAAATTTCCTCCTGCACCGCAGACCAATCCTGGCACCACATATTACAGACCTTTGTTAGGCAGAACTTCACACCAAGTTCCTGTGCCACCTGCTCCTGGCATGACCAACAGCAGTTTCCCGATCCTCTGTGGGAACTCAGCATTTTCTTTAGCTGATGAGGCAAGATCCTGCTTGCCTGGAAGAACATACAGATCCTGGCACTCTGGAGGACCAGTGGCAGCAGACAGGTCCCTGCTAACCAGGATGGGAGATACATTCACAGTGGCAGAGTCAAAGTAGAAGGATGGTGGTAAGGAGGTGGCAAATGGAAGCACTGAGCTGCAGCTGTGGACACGACCCCCCTCCCCACCAAAATAAACACCTGGTGCCCAGGGGGACACCAGAGTGTGCTGCTGTGAGCAGCCCAGCACCCTGAGTTTTAGCAGCCTCTGAAGGGAACTGTAAAATGTCAAAACCCAATGAAAACTCATAAAAACGGATCAGTTTGAAACCCAATGCCAATCGTTCCCAATCACTGACACTGCTCTGAAGAAATCCATTCTCTATCCTTGAGGGGCCTGCACACAGCTGAGTGGATCTCTAAGGTTATAGTAACAGGTCTTTAGAAATTTACTGGTGCAGAAACCTCAACGTATTTCATGCACTCATTCCTCTAAACCAGGAAGTGAGAATGTCTCCTGCTTTGACTTTCTTCCTTTTGTGTCACCTAATCTCTATTTACTAATCTTCCTGATCCAATTAGAGACAATAAAACATTATATGTCTCACACCACCTCTTTGCTTTTGTCCTTGGACCAAAAGGGCCCCTCCCTTTCCCTTCTCATCCATGACAGAGTGAACAGCGGTACAAAAACATCTGCAGAGAGGCCCGGGGAGTACATCACCTTAACTGTGGCACCTACAGATCCCTGACACGAGCTGAGAGCGTCTGAGATTCCCCACGGTGCTTAATGTATTCACCCTCTTCTGTGGACACACAGCTACCCCACCCCTGGCCATCTGTGACATTAAAAGCTTGGGGAGGTCCCCTGATTCCCCTGCTACTTGTCCAGCACATTTCAGCTCTTCAAAGTTCTGCAGTCCCTGGGACTCTTCTTTGCCTCTGTGCCCAGAAAGATGTAGCACCAGCCTACAGTGGCTGTGCCTCAGTGAAAACTGACTGTCCAGAGCTTCCTGTGTGTAGCTGTCCTCTCTCAGCTGGCTGTGCAATGCTTTCCCTTGTCACCTTTGGCCTTCCAGACCAGCTTCCTCAAATTATAATGATCTAACATCCAAACATGAAAAAAGGGAACTTAAATGCAGTAAACACGCAAAATATTGCTTTGGTACTCCAAGCTTTGTTATGCTTTGATTTATCTTGTCTAAAGCAGATTCCCCTTGCTTCTGCTGGCATTTTGTTCATTAGAAATCTGCTATTGCATGACCACCTTTGCATTCCCACTTGCAAGAGCACAGCCCTAGTCTTTTGCCTGCCCTGTCCCCTAATCCCTGCCTGCAGTACAAATACTGCTCTGGTAATCTACTAATGCTTTCTCCTTTGCAATCCTCTGATAGTTTCCAAGTCATAGAGCAGCATCACATGAAAATGAAAAGGTAGCTCTGGACAAGACTTGATCACCAGATACCAACTATAGGAAGCAACTGCAGTCACGTTATCTCATGGCAGATCTCCAATCTGTGGTGCAGAGGACATTGAACACAGTGCAGGGATTACGTCTGTGCTCACTGTGAGAATGCATCTGCTGGAGGATGAACGTCTTAAAGACAAAGCACCAGTGCAGGGTCTAAATGCAGCCATGGAAGCCTAACCCCCACAGGGGAGGCTGGGACTGACCTGCAGTGCTGCAAAGCCCAATTGTGCCAAGTCCCCTCACACCAGACACAAGAGACACATAAAAGAAATGGCTTTGGACTAATTTGACAGCTTCCCCCTGTTTGATAGGAACAGCCACAAGACCACTGCAGAGTTGTCATCTCTTTGATACTGGGAGGTGGCAATGCTGGCACCTTCCCTTAGATGCCAGCTCACTCCCTGAGATGGGAAGGGCCAAACATCTGCTCTGCATTTGAGTTAACCTCCTGCAGAGGCTGTGGACAACATGCAGGGGACATCCTAGGACAAGTATCTACGCTGGCCTTGGCAAGACAGGCAGGGAGAAACAACCCCATGCTGCTGCTCACGGTGTAAGCTGGGCACCACACGGCTTTGCGCTTACGGTAGTTATCTGGGCCTAGACTGGTGGGAACCAAAGCCCATGGAAGAGTCAAGTGTCATGGGGAAGGGGTGTTTTTGTGTCCCAGACTTTGTGCTCTGGGCCAGAGAGGCATCCACAAACTATTATAACCATAAACCCATGAGGCTGTCACACAAATAGTGACAATCGCCTGAGCCTCCTGCAGATCTCGCAGCTGTCCTGCCTCCCCAGCTACAGAGGTTCTCCAACACCACCACCACCACCTTCCCACTTTTACAGCCAGTCCTAAATACCAGCTAATTATTTTTTTACAGCTGCATTGGAGGTATGCCAGGTAATTTCATATGATTGTTCTCATACTCAAATGCAGAAGATGATCCAGAGAGTGAAGTAACTTCCCTGAGGCCAGAGTGAGTCAGTTACTTTGTCAGATCCCTGTCCCTCTAAACACAGACATTTCTGAAAGGCTTTTTAAACCGTAGGAATGGTATAAAAATAGCTACAGAGAGAGGTGAACAGCCAGCACAGAACTGCACAGGCCTTTGCAGAACTGGCATTCCTTCAGGGCCTGAGGTTTTGTATGAGGAGTGTGTTACCAAAGCAGCAGTTTCTGTGAGCTGTTACTTAGAAAGCACTGAAACCTTCACAGTGAACATCTGATGAGCCTGAGAGCTCTCAGCTCATGCCATTAGTGGCTTTGAAGCCATGAGGGCAGATAGGACAGGTCAATGGCTGAGCAATGCCTGGAACACTCAGCAGGACCCAGAATTGGTGCCACGGCTCCTCTCCACACGGGGTGTTGTGCGATGGGGTGGACCAGCCACGTGAGCTCTGCATCCAGGCGTTTTGTGGCAAAGGTGGCCATGTCATGCTCTTGTTGCACCCAGAATGTGTCATGGGACAGGAGCCACGTGACCTCTGTGAGTGGGACACTTTGTGGGACAGGTGACTTGCATGTTGCTTCTTCCTTAACAGTGAGTCAGTGCCAAAAGGTGTCCCAAAGACAGCTCTCTGTGGGTAGGAACGAAACTGGCTGCAATGCAGCACGCTCTCTGGGGTCTGCAGGTGCATCCTAGATCCTGAGAGGCAGGGGTTGTCTGCAGAGGTCTAGGGAGTTCCTCTGGCACCCTCCATGGGAAGGACACAGATGTGTCCCACAGCAGGATTCCCACCTCAAACCCCAGGCACCCCTCTGCAAGCACGGGGTGCTGCATATTAGCTTCAAATCTATCTGCTTCAACTCTTTTCAAGTGACAGATTTTCACAATCCCCTCTTGTCTGCTCTAAAAGGAGAAGCAAATCCTGTATCAATGGTAACCACAAGAAGCTGGTATAATTTTGAGTGCATGTTTTCAAAGACTGTGACAAAGATACTCAGCCTTGAAGGATAAGGGTGTGTGGGCAGTGAGGTTTGCTTTGCTTTTATCTTGGACAACACTTTTCAATGCCTGGTGCCTCAGCAGCTGCATTTCTGACCCCAGGGAGTTATGACTCACTGTTTGCAAATCTCTGAGCCACCAAATTGAAGGTATGCCTCGCAAAGCACGATCCTAAACTGAAATGCTTATAAGTGGGTGTTACAGCTCCAGTTATTCTGTTCCAGCACTCAGGGCTGGCTCCATATTGCTGCCTGAATTTCTGGCAAATAGAAATCGGCATCTCTTACTTTGTTTAGATAAATAGGATCTCTCTGGGTTTGCCTCCTTCAGTGAAGTTCTCAACCACCCTGTGAGCAATGAGGCTGCAGAAGATGCATTATCCCACCTACCCGAGCACAACACCAGCCTGAGGAACATCTGTTCTCCCCAGTTGCTTCAGACACCAGCATGTGAGCTGGGGCTGGCCTTCTGGGAGCTACGGCTGTCTTTTAGCTGCTTTCTGGGTGACCTGTGTGGGGTTAAGTGGGCCACTGGTTGCCATCCTTTCTGTTGGAGTGGATCAGTTTGCTGACTTGGGAAAAACAACACAAATGCCTTATCAAATATTGCTTAGCAGGCAGGCAGGAGAGCTATGTGTGAGGAGCCCAAGCCTTCAGAGAAAGGAGTAAGAACAAATGATCAGAAGATCCTCATTCCTTTTTCCTTGATCACTGATGTTTTTCTTATCAGGAAAGTGACTGCACACACTGCTGCAGACCAGTGCTGGTCACAAGGGCTAAGTGCTCCCTCTCTTTGGGAGATTTGTGATGGGAAGGAATCACCACCAGCCATCTGGCAGGGCATGATGAGGTTGTCTCTGGGGAAGGGACCACTGCTGACCGCCAGGTCCACACACACTGAGGTCCATGAACATCTGGGCTTGGGTCAGAGATTTTGATTCAGCCAGGCAGGGGCTCAGGGGTGCCTTTGCTGGAGAAATGTGAATCCCAGCTGGTGCTTCACAGAGCATGATCCAGGAAAGTCCCTGCTGGTGGATTCAAAAATTTAGTAACCGGGTGAGAAATTTGCATTATCTCACTGCTTGAACTCAGGGCTCCTGGAGGGAGCAAAAGAGCTGCCAATCTGCAAATGACCCCCTCGTGCTGCTGTCAGTCGGGTCCTCAACTTCCTGCTGTGTGTGGCAGATCCTGCAAAACTGAAGTTTTAAAATGCAGGTTTAAACTCTACGTGAACAACAGGCTCCTACATAGATACACCAGCAAGTGCTTCCCTTTCCAAAAACAAGCTGAGAAAGAAGAGCTGCTCCATGTGAAGATGGAAACTCCCTTATTGTGCTGAGTGGCCAGTGATAATTCCTCGCCAGACTTCACTGCCACTGAGGACAGGATCGCGGACCTCAGAACTGTACTGTTCTCAGGTGGGTCCTGGCATCACGTTTGGCAGACCTTAAAGGGTCAGGAGGAAAAATGCAACAGCACTTATCACAGAGACGGGCACTAAATCCCACGGAGGTCCCGTGGCACCCGGGCACTGCATCACCGCACAGCCTTGCCCTCACCTTCCGTCCTTCAGCTCGGGGACAAACCACCTCCTGAAGTGACCCCAGCAGAGGGACGGCACGCCCCAGAGCCTGGCAGGCAGCGGGAGGGCACAGTGAAACCTGCACATCCCTGCAGCGCGAGGTGCCCGCTACCCACGCCGGTCCGGGCGACTCTTGGCCATCACGAACAGCCCAGGGGCGCGGCCTCCCCGGGGGCTGCTGCGGGGATGGTGCGGACGGAGCGGGGCCCTGCCCGGCGTTAATTGTTGTTGCCGAGGCGAGGCTGCAGCGAGCGGGGCGGTGCAGCCGCCGGGGGNCAGGGGACATGGCCGGGGGCAGGTGCGGCTTTTTGTCAGCCCTCACAGCTGGGAACCGGCTCCATCGCCCAGTCTGGACAGGGCAGAAGTGGCACCACTGCCTGCAGCTGCCAGCCAGGACGCCAGCACGCCCAGCGCTGGTCAGGCATCTCAGCACCAGCCCCTCGGGTGCTCCTGCCTTGATTCCACTGCGGGCTCTTTCACTGTGTTTATCTCCGTGATTTCAGCCAAACGCGGGTGCTGTTGCCTCCACCACTGGCCCTGGGAGGTTGCAGCCCTGGGGCAAACAAGCAGATGGAGAGGTGTTCTGACAAAACAAGAGGACACAGTCTCAAGCTGCATCCAGGGAAATATAGGTTGGATATTAGAAAAAAGTTTTTTACAGAGAGGGTGATAAAGTACTGGAATGGACTGCCTGGGGAGGTGGTAGAATCACCATCCCTGGATGTGTTTAAAAAAAGACTGGATATGGCATTTGATGCCATGCTCTAGTTGAGGTGTTAGGGCACGGGTTGGACTCGATGATCTTGCAGGTCTCTTCCACCCCATACATTCTGTGAATTCTGTGAATTCTGTGATTCTGTGTCAGGCCTTGCAAGGATTTGGTGATCACAGCTCTCATCCGCAGCACAAGGGTGAGATTCAGCTGCTGCCCAGGAGCCAGCAGGTCTCCCCTCTGCCCACAGCTAGGACCCGCAGCCTCCTCCTCCGGAGCCGGGAAGGACAGTAGCTTCCCTGCCTCCTTGGTTCTCAGTGACAGGCAGCATCTGTCTTTTCCAAGACGTGCACTTTTGTCCTCCTCTCTCCTCCTCTGGCTTTGCAGATGTCAGTCCACTGAAGGCATTTTCAAGCTGTGGGTGTACCCGGGTCCTATGTGAACTGCGAAGTGCTTGAGTGGCAGCCCTGATCACGCCCTCATTTTTTTAATATAGTTAAAACAACTCTGTTCTCTCTATCCAAAACATGCTCTGATGCTGTGACAAAATCCAGACCCACCCAGCCCAAAGCAGCTCTGCTTGTGTGGACCACATACCTTGCTCAGGTTTTGCATTTTAACTGTACACGTGTAGCAGATTTTTTTCATTCACAGCTTGCCAGTGCCTGCCTATGGCTATTTCAGTTACATTTTTAGTAAGCTTTAAGAAGAGTTAAAAGTTCTTTTTAAAGAAGTGTCCTCTTTTACAAAATTTTTTTCTCCTTATTTCAACAACACTCATCACACAGTGGTCTCGCCCCCTTGCAGGACTCACAGATGCTCTGCCATATTCTTCCAGGAGGTTTTCCCTGTGTGTTTCCCAAGACTTTGTACAGTTGCTGTGCACAGACATGTTTTTTCATTATCTTTTTCTGAGTCTTGTGGTCTGCCAAGGAGAGAAAAACAGATTTTTTTTTTTTTAAACCAGGAAGAAATTATTTTAAAGAAAGGTAAACACTACAAGGAGGGGGGAGGGAGGGAGGAGCTACTGCAGATAACTAAGTTAACTTGAAAAAACCCAGAGGAGCAGCCCCTGGGCAGACAGTGCCCCATCACCAGTGTGTCTCTGCAAAGGCAGGACATGTTTCCAGAGCAGCCAAACAAAGAGTAGGATCCAAGTTCCAACCAACCCCCTCCAAGTCCACCATTCCATGGAAATCATGGGCAAACCCCAAATAAGAATAAGGGTGTGTTTTGCTTGGCAGAGGCTCAGTGTGAGTTGTGCTGACGAGCTAAAAAATGAGGTTGTAAAAATAATGAAACTGGAAGACTGTTTTTTTTTCCTTTTTCTCCAGCTGCTTTTTGAGGGCCTTAGCAAGGCTAAGCAAACTCTGCCATCCCTCAGCCACATCCTACCTGTGCTCTCATGGCTGGCAAGTGCAACACCTTGCTCAGGACTGAATACAGAGAGAGACGTGCCCTCTGCCTCCCAGTGGCAGCCAAAAGGCTGTTGGATTTTACATACACAGGGTTAAACAGTGAAACACCAATAAAACCTGAAGCAGGGAGGTTTTTTTCAGGATCACTGATAGATTTGTATTAAAATCTTCAAGGTGTTGCGAGGATGACTTCTGCTACACATGCACAGCCCTGTTTACTCTCTCCTGCCCCTGACCTGGGCTCCTCAGAGAGCAACACGTTGTACCACGGTCCCTGCATACTCCTGGTGCAAGCTCCCCGCTGGTATAAGGATCACACCAGAATAAATCCTGTTCCCTGCTGCTACAGGCTTCAGTGTGCTTCTGTGGTCACAGCCAACCCACCCCTTCTAGAAAACAACTTCTCCTTACCTCCTTGAGAACAAATTACTCTGACAGATGACATAGCTCTGAGTTTGGCATCAGCCCTGTAAAAACAGAGGAACGCAGGGCTTTTCCTGGGGTGCGGTTCTGTCCATGGCTTACCCTGCCAGAGGCATTTATTAGACCACTCTGGTCCCTCAGGGCTGGCAGACGGCTGGGCTGGCACCGGCTCCATCGCGGCTGCTCCCCTCCCACTGCTCCGTGGCCCTGAGGGTGACACGCTCTCTCCACAGCACACGGGGAACTGGGCACTCTGCCAGATCGCAGCAGGGTCTGGTGACCTCTTTCATGCTGCTTCCTGACCTGCAGCTCTCTGGGACGTTATTGCTGGAGGGAGACATTCCTTGCAATGAGGGAACAAAAAACCCCCAACATATGAAGAGAGAAAAAGCAGCTCTGAACTCCTGGCTCTCTGTTACTTGGCACTGGCCTGGGTGGCCGGATCTGCACACAGGCACTGTAGCCTGTCCCTGCTTGAACACAGCCTGCAAGCTGTCCCCAAGCTGTCCCTGGAGCTGTCCCAGCCACCATCACCAGCACACCCAGCCAGAGGCCACAAGCAGCTGTGACTGACCCCATGCATGAAGAACAGCCTGGCACTGCTCACAGGGCAGTGGCAAGAGGGGCCTGCAGAGCCAAACTCAGCCTTGAACAAGCCCAAAGGCAGCAGCTTTTCAACGCAAGAACAAGTTTAGCCTATGTGGTAGGGCTGAAGTCTTGAAACAGATGATGCACAAGCTCAGCATGACTCAATTATCACAATTAGAAATGGATCCAAACACAGGGTTAGCATACAACGGTCTGGTTCAGAGCTCACCAGGGTCTGGGATGGGTCACATTGAAACTGGCATTTGCCACTGAGTTCAAATCCAGCCTCTGGGATGAACCCACTGGAGAGCAACCTTTGGCCTGGGATGTAACAAGTGAAGCCCAATTATTTCCAGTCACAAGGGACATATGCATTTATTTCTTTCCCTCCATTTACCAGGAGAAATTGCCCTAAGGGAGGGAGGGAAATAACAGCTGTAGCTGCGTGTCTTATTAAAGAGGCCGACTGGAGTTCATTTATTCCCTGTGACACATGGAAGGACAGTGACAGCAGTTCCTAGCAGAGGAACTTGCAAACCAAATCTGGACAACCGGAGGGAGTGCCCAGATGCAGCACTGCTGGCCAGCCTTAAACTAGAAGCGTCTGTTCTGCTCAGCCCCTCATGTTTCATGGCTGCTTCCCCCTGCACATGCCTACCCAGTTCCAGGCCCCAAAGCCCAGCTCTTTGGAGAAGGCCAAGATAAACAGGCTTTTCCTGGAGAGCAGAGGGACCTGGAACATTTCCCTGGCTGGAAGCATGAGGCTGAGGAGGTGGAACCCAGCCCGGCAGCCATCTCCTGCTGTGCTGCTGGAAGAGAGCACGGCTGTCACCCAAAACACGGTGACAAAACTACCTGCTTGTGCTAGGATACAGCTACAGGGCGAGCTGCCAAATTCATAGGGCTGATGCCTACATAAATCAAAGGGAAACTGAAGTAATGTGCCAAGAAAATTTCCATGATAGGAATTTGGGGGGGTGGTGGGGTGGTAAGGGGAGAAAAGGAAATCTAGTTGAGAAATTATGCTGTTTTGAACATAGCACACCAGGAGACATCCCATTTTATTTAGCCTTTGCCAAGGGGCTATTTGACTCCGTATCCAAACATAATTTAGGAAATCCTCTTCCGATATTTGGCAATCTCAGGCCAAATCAAAGAATTATCTCTGTGACTCATATTAGGATATTAAAGAAAGATTGAGTCCTGGATCCCATTATGCAAACATGAAAGGTCTGTTGTCCCGCAGGGTTCACAGGCAAAAGCCCTGCTCCAGCAATCACAGCAGACAACATCCGTTCCTCACTTTTATCTGCCTTAGATGTTTGGGAATAAAGTGTCAATCACCTCTTCCCCAGTCATGTGTTAAACCACTAACATTTTCCTTTCCCCAGCTGCCTTAAGTCAGTTCAGGGCTAGTTACCATGCCTTGGCTACCTGCAGCACTTCTACTCTGGCATCACCTAGCTGTGAATTATCTGTGTTTTTTAGCAGAAAATTTGGGTGCAGCTTAAACTCTATTTGTGTTAAACCTCACCTTCCAGAGCAACAATGATCTGTGTGCCAGGCCAGCGAGACGAACTGTCCCAATTTGAGGCTCATAATTTCAACAGCATAACCAAAAGCACCAAAGTCCATCCCTCTGCAGTGCTCGGTGCTACATCCCAGTGCCATCCACACCAACAGCTCACCGGGCCATCCTATGCCCAGCACTTCCACCAGCATTGACACCTCTGGCCCCTGGAAGCCCTGGCAGGAACCAGCCACTGCTAAAAACATGGAGAAACAGAGCTGCTTTGTGTTGTGGCTGGAGAGCTCGTGAAAACCCTGAGCATCCTGGAATATTTGTTACAGTTGTTTTTTCGGGCAGAAAAAGAAGTGGAAAACCCCAGCAGGGCTCAACAAGCAGCCCTTGACCGGCCCCAAGGCCTGCTCAGGCCTGAGAGCTCAGCAAGGGCACGGGCCCAGCATCCCGCAGGAACACCCAAGCTCGCCGACAGAGCCTGGGCGCCAGGAACGCCCGGGGCTGCGCGAAGCCGTCGCCCTCCCCGGGACTCTGGAGAAGCCCGCCCAGCTTCTCTCCTCAGGCACCGCGGAAGGCGGGGAGGAGGGGGGCCGGGCCTCCAGCGCCGCTGGGCGCCGCCATCGCGA
>WEIT01006672.1:552520-589102 GCA_013389985.1 Dryoscopus gambensis
AGGTGGGAGGCCTGGCAGGCGATGAGGGGGGCGATTCACGCCGTCACGGCTGGGCGGGGGTCACCGCCAGCACGGCTGGCAGCCCCAGGCAGCGCCGGGACGAGGGGCCCGGCCCTTACTCACAGGAGGAGCAGTAGGACAATACTTCTGTCCTAGCCCCAGAAGTATTGTCACTTTATATAAACTCTACATGCAGCATAGAGAGCTACATGCAGCGGTCTATAGTACATTTATATATAGAATTCTGTAGTATATCTCAACTGGTCAAGCCATGTTCCCGCGGCCTGCTTGCTCCCCAGTCACAAGGGAAATCAGAAAAGCATTTGATCAGTATTCTTATTTGTGCAAGTTACGGTGTCTGTGCTGGGTTGGGAAGCAGGCTGAGAGAACTTGGGAACATAAGAGTTCCCAGAAACTTCCACTGTCTGTTTTTGCACACTAAGCACACTGCAATTTGTATTAGTGAACAACGTTATAAAAGGGCCTTTACATTTTTTTTAAAATAAATTAGTTATATATAAGCTTGTGCTTTATGGGGGACATCCCTCCTAAAAACCCCTTAGAGGGACTGTAGAGACTTTGCCCTGGAGGTGTTAAGTCTTTTAAATAGTAGCACACTGATCCATCTGTTGTTTGGGAACAGGTGAAAGGCGAGGAAGAGGAGGAGAACACACTGGAAGTGAAAGAGACTAAAGTTAAGGGCAAAAGGTAAGTATCCCCCTCTAAGGTCAATACCTAGAGTTGTGCGTGGGAGATGCATAATTGTCCTCACAGCGAAGCAGAGATACTACTGCAGTTCCATGTACCTAGAGATCACAAGTGTTTTCTTCCTCAGCTGTGCTCAGTCTCTTGTACTCAGTGCCTTGAGTAACGCCCTGGGCCCTTATTAAGGGACAGTGGGTGAGAGAAGCGTTTGGTCATGCTCTGACCCATCACTCCCTTTTGAGCTCTCAGGTGCTTGGCAGTGGTGACTCGAGAGAGTTTAGTGCCCTGTGGCTGTGTGGAGAGCACTGCAGAGCGCTGGGTACCGTGGCCCAGCACAGGCTCTTCCTGCTGCCAGGAGAGAAGATGCTGCAGTTTGCATCAGGCTCTGTACTGCCAAGCTTGGAATATTATGTGGGTGCTGCAGGCAGGGCAGGCAGGTGCTTTCTGAGCCGTGAGAGCTGAGAGGTGCCTGTAAAGTGGCTCAAAAGCACAGTGCAGCTGCATTTCAAGAGTGCAGTAGCTGTGGAGTTAAGTTGCTGGGGTAGACCTTGGCTTCTGACATGCCTCGATGTCTCATGTGATCCTGCCCTTGGGCCACCAGGCACGACATGAAGTATGTTCACTTCTGGCATCACCTCAGTCTGTCCAGTGCATCCTTACAGATTTGGTGGAGTCTTAATCCATTCTGTAGAACATCAGTCCAAAACCTTGCTCCCATTCTAGCCATCCTAAATTTCAGATCTTGTGGGCAAAAATCTGAGAATGAACAGACTTTGTGGGAGCAGGTGCTTAAGATGTTTGTGATTTGTCTTCTGGACTCGTGCCCGTGCTTCCTTTGATGCAGATCATTCCTGTCATCTGGAGAAGAACAGAAAAAGCTCTTGCTGAAGCTTTATAAATGAAGGATTAGGGAGGGGTGTGTCACCATTTGTCTTCCACAAAGGGAATGAGGTGTTTTTTTGTGAATCAAAGACTGTAACTGTGCCTGGACACAGTTCACCCTGTGCTGCTTCTCCAGTCCAGAATAATTGCACCTGCTGGGACAAGACATCTCTATGTCTTGGAGCAGCAAGTAAAATACTTGCCCAAATCACACATTACATACGGGATACGTATGTGGCCGCCTGTCCACAGGGGATGTTGCAGTGGGTGGATCTGAGTGCTCTCTCAGGGGAGATCCCCCATGACTTAACCTGTTATTCTCCCTTCCAGTGGGAAATTCTTCTCCGTGAAGCTGCCATCTCCTTTGGCCCCAGGAGCCAAGGTCCGTGTCTCTGTTGAGATGGTTTTCACACACGTCTTGCAGCCCTATCCCACCCACATCACCCAAAGCGAGAAGCAGTTTGTGGTCTTTGAAGGAAATCACTATTTTTACTCGCCGTATGTCACCAAGACCCAAACAACCCGTGTCAAACTGGCCTCCAGGAACGTGGAGAGTTACACCAAGCTGGGCAACCCTTCCCGCACTGAGGACACGATTGAATATGGCCCCTTCAAGGACATCCCTCCATACAGCCAGGTAAATGTCTATGTAAGGGGGTTGTGGCTCTGCAGAGAGCATCTTCCAGACATGGAAGATGTGTCTTAGAGGCTGGAGAGTGGGAAGCAGAGGCTTTCGTGTAGAAATTGCAGGTCAAGCATGAAGTTAGACTGTGTGCAGGCCAGGAGCACGTGCATCTGCCAGGGAGGTTTATCTGTGGCACACGGAGTGGATCATTGTGAGGGGAGCTTGCTCCTTACTTTAGGTCTGACAGTTTGTCTTTTTTTCCCTCGTTAGGACACTCTGAAGGTGCACTATGAAAATAACAGTCCATTCCTGACCATCACCAGCATGACACGAGTCATTGAGGTGTCTCACTGGGGTAACATTGCGGTTGAAGAGACGGTTGATTTGAAGCACACAGGAGCAGTGCTGAAAGGGCCTTTCTCCAGATATGACTACCAGAGACAGCCAGACAGCGGGATCTCTTCTGTCAAGTCTTTTAAGGTTGACATTTTGCACATGTATTTTTTCTTTTTTAAACTGTGGCTTCCCCCTTTCTTAGATCCCCAGAGGAAAAAACAATACCATTGTCCTTTGTCTTTTGTTTGGTAACCATACCTCAGTAATAAGGGAATATTAAAACTCTAGTCTGTTTTCAGAGAAAGCTTGTGCTGGATGGGAATAGCTTTTGGAAGCAGCATTAGGAGGCTATAGACTTTATTGCATCTGCTGGTCTAACAGACTGCACGTACCAGGGCATGTAGTGTTTCTCCACACTCCCACCCCTCCAATCTCAGGGACCCTCCAAACCCCTTACCCTTGTATTGAGATCTCTGCTGTGGGTTTTCCACTGTGCATGGGCCATTTATTCTGTCCCCACCTCCTTATTTTCAGAGTTGCCTCTCTGTCATATCCTCCTCATGTTGAACAGTATAAATTGCAAACTCACCCATTCATTCCTTGCTCACAAAGCACTCAACAAGAATTAAAGCTGTGGCTCTGCTAGCCAGATGTAAAAAGTATTATGTGTTTTCATCTGAACCAATACCTTTCTCGCTGCTGGAAGCCTTGAGGATTGATTGTTGTAATTCTCTAGGG
Organism: Dryoscopus gambensis; assembly: GCA_013389985.1. Lineage (NCBI taxonomy): Eukaryota > Metazoa > Chordata > Aves > Passeriformes > Malaconotidae > Dryoscopus > Dryoscopus gambensis. The sequence continues at coordinate 555,807 of WEIT01006672.1, forward strand.
TGGTGCAGCCAAACAGAAATGTGATTTTGCGGAGTGTAAAGCCAGCAAGCCCAGTGAGCTAGGGCAGCAGGCTGGAGTGAAAAGGGAATTGCTGTCCTGGTGGGCATGATGAGATCCTTGCTGTCTGGGGAGTGTGAAACTGGGCTGGAGAAAGCACATTCATTTGGAGGCCAAGTGATTTTAGTGCTGGCAGTCACTTGTGGGATTGCTTATAATAGCACAATTTTACCACTCAGTGCAACTGAATGGCCATTTTGCCATGTCTCACGTGGGAGCACAGTTTCTCAATGCTTACCAGCCTTTATTGGTTTTGCCAGTTTCACTGAAAGTAACACCCATCTGATGTGCTCCCTGCTGCTTCTCTCCCTACAGACCATTCTCCCAGCTGCTGCTCAGGACGTCTATTACAGAGATGAAATTGGGAACATTTCCACCAGCCACCTCCTGGTCCTGGATGACTCTGTGGAGATGGAGATCCGTCCCCGATTCCCGCTTTTTGGGGGCTGGAAAACCCATTACATCATTGGCTATAACCTGCCAAGCTACGAATACCTCTACAATCTTGGTGGGTGGCTGAGGGAAAGGGAATAAAAAATGTCCTCCTGTGTGTTGAGAGGTGGTTGCTGTACAGTAAAGAATTGAAAGCTGTGACACACTGCACCTTAGCAACAACAGTTGCCAGCTATTTTTTCTAGAATATGCAAATCCATCTTTTTTGTGCTTCCTTCAGGTTTTTGTAGACATGTGGTTAAAATATATCTAAGTGAGCTAGTGCCCCCTGCTGCACAATTATCCCTGCAAATTCTCCTCTTGCCTTGGGTGGGAGCTGAGCTTCAAGGCTGTCCCTTTTTCTCTGAGGAACTGTAACCACCCTCTGCTCTTCATTCTTAGGTGATCAGTATGCCCTGAAGATGAGGTTTGTTGACCATGTGTTTGATGAGCAAGTTACAGACTCTCTGACCGTCAAGATTGTCCTGCCAGAAGGTGCCAAGTAAGTGTCATTCCTCCTGGCTTGTTAGTGCAGACAGTGCTGTGTTGGTGGCAGTTCTCCAGTCTGCTCTAATGGCCTGGGGACAGTGAATCAAAACCATGACTGTGCATATGGAGGAGATCTTGGAACACAGCTTTGCTTCCTTGCAGAGCATTGTTTAAACTGCATAATTTACCTCATGCTAGAGGCCACAATTGGCCTGACAAGTCCTGGGTTACATCATCTCAAATGCCACAGAGTCGTATGGAACTGTCTGGTTTTATCCACAGGAATATCCATGTGGACAGCCCCTATGAAATCAGTCGTGCCTCGGACGAGCTTCACTACACATATCTGGACACTTTTGGACGTCCCGTTATCGTGGCACACAAGAGCAACCTGGTGGAGCAGCACATCCAGGACATCGTGGTGAGTGTGGTCTCTGAGCAGTTGTGCCTCCTCTGAATTCAGCAGCACGGTCAAAACACCTAAGAAATAAACACTTGCTGGACTGCGTGGGTGGTTCTGCTGTTGCCTGAGGAGAGGGGTTAACCCCTGCAGTAACATGAGGCTCTGCTCAGTGTTTGGAACTTGTCTTGTAGGTTCATTACACCTTCAACAAAATCCTTATGCTGCAAGAACCTCTCTTGGTGGTTGGAGCCTTTTACATCTTGTTCTTCACTGTGATCGTCTATGTCAGGCTGGATTTTTCCATCACCAAGGTCTGTACGATGAGGAGCCCTGGGGGAGTATAAGCAGATTTCTCAGCTGATGAATGGAGATTTTTCATACCAGTAATTCTTGCTGAATGTTCCTGCCATTCAGATGTTTTACTGGTTGTTTAAAGTCCTGGTTTTGTTCAGCCTGAGCATTGGTACTCCTGGAGGGCTGATCTGTTGTCATAAAGCTAACTAGAGTTCTGCTTTCTGCATAAAAAGGATTCCTGCTGAGAAGAAGGGATGCCTGCAGTTCTCCCTCTGCAGTGTTTTCACTGTTAAACTTATTTGTTGGGCTGGGCTGAGTGCTGAAAGGTGCTTGCCCTGATCAGCACTTGCACCATTCACCCAATTACTGTCAGGTGACTTAATTGCGAAAGGAACAGTTTCTGTAACAGTCCTGTGGCAAATTGCAGGCATGGCTTGATGCAGGCCAAAGACATGACTGCTTTGATCTTCCCTCCTGTCCTCTTGCAGGATCCAGCTGCTGAAGCCAGGATGAAGGTTGCCTGCATCACAGAGCAGGTGCTTACTCTGGTGAACAAGAGGCTTGGGCTGTATCGTCACTTTGATGAAGCAGTGAATAAATACAAGCAGTCACGGGACATCTCCACCCTGAACAGCGGCAAAAAGTCGTTGGAGATGGAGCACAAGGCCCTTACGAGTGAAATAGCCTCTCTGCAGTCTAAACTGAAGACAGAGGGCTCCGACTTATGTGATAAAGTAAGAAATTCAAATTTATTTTATAAGCTCTCCTGTGCTTGGCTCTGTCGAATATTCTGCATGAGTTTTAATTGGGGGTTTAGTTTCTGCAGCCAGTCTAAGTTATTTTTTTAATTTGAAAATGGCTTGATCTCTGCATGGGGGTGTGAAAAGTGTTATTTTTGCAGTAATCTCAGTTATGCAGCCATGTAAGTGTTGCTGGTAAAGAGCTGCTTGTGCTGTTTCTTAAGCAGCCCTTGAGCCAGCTGCATTTGTGCACATTAATGCGTGTGTAACACAATCCTGATGCTTCTCGTTGAGCTCATGGCAGTGACGTTTGTGCAAAAATGGAAACTATCAACACATTAACAGTTCTGACTTTACTACTCACACCAGGAAACCCAAAATCTTCTCCCTCATCTCTTATTTTCTTGCACATTTGCATGTGGTGCTGACAGAATTTTGGTAACATGATGCTCCTCGTGGGGTGTTTTGCTGTTTGATGTTGAAAGCCATGGCACAGTGAGCACCCACCCACTGTCCTTCCCTTCAATATATTTTAACATTTACCCGAAACAGCCACTTAACCCCAAGTGAGGGACACTTAGTTTCTAAGGTCCCTTCAGCCAACAGCCACCTTGGTTAATCTGTCTTTAAGAGTAGCTCTGTCACTGCAGGCCTGCCACTCACACACCATGATCATTAACTGTAGGGATGCAGCTTCCAGCTGTCAGAGCTGTGATTTAGCTTGAAGCCTTGAAAATCTGTCATTAAATACTCTTTAACAGTCTCTTGCCAGTATGGCTTCTGGGTCCTTGGAGTCCCTTTGATTTGCACTGCTTAGTTACCCATTCATGGAATATTCCTCATAATGTGATGCCAGGGAGAGGGGATGGCTGAGGAGGCAACATTCAGGGATCGGAGATGTTTCTACTTAGCACTGACTTCATCTTCTACTATCATCTACCATCTCTTCTATTCCAGCTTCACTGTAGGGATTTTTTTGTTTTGTTTTGCCTCCTGTAACATTCCTTTGGTTTGTCACCCTGCCAGGTAAGTGAGATTCAGAAGCTGGATGGCCAAGTGAAGGAGCTGGTCCTGAAGTCATCGGTGGAGGCGGAGCGGCTGGTGGCAGGCAAGCTCAAGAAGGACACGTACATCGAGAACGAGAAGATGCATTCCAACAAGCGCCAGGACCTGGTCTCCAAAATCGACAACATCCTCGACGCGCTGTAACTCTGCTTTAGCAACCGCGCAGAGAGGAGAGGTATGAAGGGAGATGCAAGTGATACACTTTGAGCCAAAACGCCTTCCCGGCAAAATTAGGGGAAAAGTTGATGTGGAATGTCTGAAAGTACATTTTGTTTTTAGATTTTTCTATAGAACCTGTCTGATCAGCAGCACGTGCTGTGCGAGGGACCACGCCATCATGTTTGTCTGGGTAACGGGGTTTCTTTACCAGAGGTGAGACTCAGCCAAGTTACGAAACAGTCTCCTGCTTTTGGTTTGCACTGTGTAGATGTGCTCTGAGTAAACGCACACAAGGAGCCAGTCTGAGCACAGACACGCTTGTGGCAAAGCTGAATGTCACAGCTCTGGAAAGAATAAAAGATACCTTTGTTCTACTTTGAAATAAAACTGTCACTGCCTCGCCTCTACGTGTTGTGCCGGGCTGGGGGGAGGTGGAGGGGCGGGGTGGCCCCATCCTGCCCACGGCCAGGCAGTGCAGTTCCCTGTGGAGCAGAGGTCAGCCCTGACCACTCCTGCCTCCTGTCAGCTGTGTGCCCTCAGGTCAGAGCTCTGCCACCCCACAAAGCCCTGACCCAGACAGGGGAGAAAGCCAAGCCCTTGTTCCCCAGGGATGTGCATGCACCTACACCGTTAGAGGGAGAAAAACAACAGAGCCCCTCCTGCCAGCCTCTTACTGTGTGCTGCACATGCCAAAAGTCCCTGCATCCCTTGTGCTGCCCATCTAGGTCTTCACTCACACTTGGATACGTTGGGGAGTGCATGCAATCCCTTACTAATATCAGTCTCTTAAGATTTTTTTTCCTGTGCCTCTCTGCCTCAGTTGACTGTTGAATACCCCAGATGCAGCTGCAGGGACAGCAGTATGGGTCTCCCCAACTGCCTTTGCCTGGCATCGTTGTTTAGGCCAAAGTGGTTATACAGAAAAAATCAGAAGGGGCTGTGTGTCCCTCTGTCTGCCCTGAGCTACAGGTGTTGGCAGCTGCCCGTGGGTAGGTGTGTGTGCAGGGCAGGGGTGGTAAGTGGTGTGCAGCCCTCTCCACTGGGCACCTGCAGCTCCCTGTCAGAAGCAGACTCTGCAGAGAATCTGGAGGCTGCCTGCAGTCTGGGCAAAGCACGTGGCTGCACCACAGAGCAGTGGCTCACGAGGAAACCAGTGCCAAGTGTGGCTGTGCTGGGGAGTGAAGGTTTGCCACAGTACCTGCACTGGCACCCTGTGCGGCTTGGGGCAAACAGCCCCTGTGGCTCAGTGCTGCCTGCAAGCCCTGTGCTTGGATATGCACAAGCAGCAGGACGCTTTCCAGCCCTTTGCCAGGCCACCTGCACTGCTGTCCCTCTGTCCTGGGCCCACATAGCCCAGGTCTGTCACAGACACGCTTGTCTCTGCTCCTTACTAGTCCCTCTTACCTGAGATCATAGTTGTCTTTATCTTCTCCTGGGATGATTTTCTCCTTGTACAGAGGATGCAATTAGTTGGGAAGCCCTCTGCCCTTCCAAAGTGGTTTGTTAGTCAGGAGCTTTTTGCAGCAGGCCTGAGCCCAGGTGCCCACCACATTGTTACCAGGTGCCAGCTCTGTCCCATGCCCGCTAACCTCACCCTGCAGCAGAGTGAGCAAGCCTAAATCCCTGCCTATCTGCTCCCTGTGCAGGTGCTACAGGGAGCCCTGAGACAGTGAGTCCTACCTGACCAACTGCAACCAGCTAAAATCAAACAAATTGCCATTAATCCGTCAAGCCAGAACCCACACCATACTCAGGGGGTACCAGGTGCATCCAAAGCCAAACAAGGACTTCCTGGTGCACCCAGCCAAAGCAGGCAGGCCCAGAAGATGAGAACAGGGATCAAACTAAACTTTGCTTGGGTAATCCCAAAGACACCCTTAACTTTCCATTCCCCAAGAAGAGGATAAGCAGTGCCACCCTTTCTTCCTATATACCACTTCTGCCTGGCTGGCCAGGCAGCTCAGACCCCCAAGGGTACAGTGGAGCTTGTGGTGCCTGTTACAAAGCCCCGTAACAGGGGTTGATGGTGTCTTGTGTCTTTCCTGCTCTGTCCCAAGGGGATCTGATCAATCAGCCCACACCTCAGCCCACACAGCTAGTGGGCAGCTTCAGATCCTGCTCGTTAATGGAAACCACATCTGCAAAGACAGCAGCTATAAATAGGATGAATGCAGGCAGCACCAGCTAAAAAGGCCTCCTGTCCCTGAGGAGAGCTGCCCCAGTTCCTGAGGCTGAGAATAAAACAGCCGGTGCTGAAGCGATGCCTCACTCGTCCCCACACAGCTCCTTTCTGCCACCCTCCCTGGGGGGACACGGCCTCCCACACTGTGCTCCCTGAGCCCCTTCTGCCCCAGTGCTGCTCCTGCAGCAGCACATACATCAGGGAACCTTTTAACAAACACACAGCAGCAGAGTGACCTAGAAACCTGAGCCGTTTCTGGATTCCTGCAAATTTACTACTGAGAATAAATGAGAAAAAAGGGAAAAACCACAGCACCTACCAGGAGCTTAGAATCTGCAGGAGCCAGGGGAGAGGCAGAGCAGCAGCACCTGATGGCAGCAAATGGACCAATTAGGGCCGTAGCTGTTTGCCAGATTTAAAGGGAGCAGCCCCCAATCCATGGGGTGAGGGAAAAGGGAGAGGGTTTTGGGCCAGGAAGGTGGTCAGCTGTTACCTCCTGCTGTCTTCCCCATCAGCTCTGAGGGCTCAAGGGAATCTGGCTTCAAAATCTCTCTCCCATGGTTGGGTTTTACAAACTGTGAATACATCCAAGGAGGTTTCCAAATGATCTCCCTGCTCAGACTCCATGACATGCCCAGGTACTGCCCCTTGCCAGATGCGTGACCCGAGGTGCCCACTGAGGACAGGAAGGAGCTACTGCAGGGCAGCCCAAATGGAGCCATCGGGGAGCCTAGTCTCTCATCCACGTGGTTCAGGTGGGGCTTGCTTTATTCCTCCAGCCACTCACCATGCTGGCTTTTGCCACCAGGGCCACTCCAGGAGGTCCTTGGCCAGGGGTGGCCTTGCTGGCACCATTTTTGGCTGGCTTTGGGATCTCCTGAACTCCAGCTGCTGCTTTGCAAGGATATCCCTTATGTCTTCCAGGCTTGGCAGCTCATCAAGTGTGAGGAACTGGAGCCAGCAGTTTCCCAGAGCATCACAGCCAACATTAAGCAGGGATGTAGGCACTGCCATCAGGGAATCCAGGCATGAGGGCTCCTCTTCCTTTCAGCCACATTCGTGGCCATCTAACCTGAGACCTGTGGGCAGGGGGAATCCCAGCCTGGTGGAGAGGACCATCTCCATTTTCCTGCTGCCTCCAAAAATAGCCAGGCTTTCAAGAAAGAGCTGGGAGCTGCCAAAGGACGTGTTTCTGCTGCTCTTCACAGAAGCTTTTCTGAGCTAGAAAGTTCACTTGTGATCTTGCTCAGAAAAAATAGCCTGGAGAGGCTGTTAGGAGTTGGGAAGCATCTGCCAGGGGAATTGCAGAGCAGTAGAAGGAAAAGAAAGGCTCAAATATAGGAGCACTTGAGACCCTCCAGCAGATTAACATCTCACGTGTAATTAAGGCTGAGCCCTGCTGGGAGTTCGTGTTTAGTTTTATTCCTGTGCAGAATTTGGAACCAAAAGGTTGGAAGGGCTGAAATTTGCCTCTGCAGCAAGAGGAACAAAATGAAGAGAGAAGAAAAAAAGTGTACGTAGCAGAAGGAAAAGGAAACCACACAAATGCAAGATTTGCCGGCAAAAGCGAGCAGCCATGATTTCAGATCCCAGCACGGCACAGCCACCTGCCTTGCATGGGCATCTCACTGCTCCCACCGCCTCCCCACACCTCCCCTGCTCACCAGGGTGATACCCACACCCACAGCTGCTCCTGGGAGTCCTGGGCAGCCAGAGAACAACTTCTCCCTCTTTGACTTCTTGTTTACAGTCTTCCAAGGGAAACTGTAGAACTGAAGAGCAGCCCAGGAGGTCCAACCCATCCTCCAGTGGATGCTCAAACTCAAGGTCTGGAAAGAAAACCAGGTTTTATATTCGGTGCGTGGTAACTCCCACCCACAGCCTCTGGCCCTAGCCAGCCCCTCATCCATCCTTTGTGGGTGGGGATAGCCCAGTACTATTTCCATACCACTGATCCTTTCTCCCCTCCCCATGCTGACACCTCCCCTCTGCTCTGCAGGGACCAACCACCTTTTTATTTATTCTTCATCCAACAAAAGAAAATCACCGGGCTTAACTCAGAGCAAATCCTGCAGGTCTGTGGTTGGCTCTGGGGGTGCCACGTCTCTGTACACCTTGGGGGAGCACATACAAAAGCATGCCTGGTTTAGCAGTGTCTCTTCCAGCTGACCTGACCCCACCACTTCAGCAGGAAGCAGAGCTGGAGCACATGCCAAGCACCATGCAAGCAGCCATGCTTTAATGCTGCCTGCTGCGTTACAGCCTCAGGGAGCACACCCTCACCACACCTGTGCACACCCTGCACCAGCACAGGGAGTTTTGGCAAGCTCTCCGATTCAACAGCATCCATGGTCTGTCCCCTTCATCTGTCCAGGGACCATTCCTGCAGTGGGGCACACAACCTTGGGTACCCCATCCCCATAGCAGACCTGGTGAACATTCCCTGCAGGGCTCCATGGATGGAAAGACAGACTTCCCATGTGCTGCTTCACCATTTCCCTCCCTCCATCCCCAGTACTGCTGCCTGGCTCCCAGTCTACCCAGTCTGTCAGCTGCTCAGCAACATCTGGTGGCTGTGGACCAGTGGCCCAGAGACTGGTTTGGCCAGTTTGAGCTGCTTCTGGCCAAAGGGTAAGGGGTATCCCATACCCTCTTTGCCAGCACCCACTCCCTCACCAGTGCAGGGTGGGCCGTGTTCCAGAGGGGTACCATGTCCTACCAGGCAGCAGCACTGGGATGAGGACCATGTCCCAGTGGGTGGCAGTGCCCAGAGGGATGGGAGAAGAACCCCGTGGTGCTGGTGGGGCCCATGAGGCCCAAGGTGCTGGCATGGCACCTCACTGCTTCCACTGCCACTAGAGGCCGACAGTGCCAGGGGAGTGGCATTGCCATGCTGGACACCCCCACCTGCCCAGTCCCCAGCCACCGCTGGCCACGCCGCTTGGGGGACCCATTGCCACGCTGGCACACAGGCCAGCCCTGGCCTAGGATGGCAGCGAGCATCATTCTTTCTTTCTTTTTTTTTTGCTTAAATTTATTATTTTTTCTTTCCCCCCCTCTTGCTCCTCCTCATCCAATTTGTCTTCGAAGCTGACATGAGAGAAAACCCCAAATGACAGCGCCTGCCCGGCACAGTTTTACCACAGTATCCTGAAAAAGGCATCTGGTGAGCTGATAGTGCAGGGGGGCTCCGGGCGGGAGCCCCTGCCGGAAGCAGAGGACTGGTGGCGGTTGAAGGGCCGATGCTTCAGCACGGGCAGCAAACAGGAAATGTCCTCAGGGCACAGGGAGCTCCTCTGGGGCTGCTCCAGGGTCTTGAGGCACAGCCAAGGCAGCCCACCCCACTGGGGCCATGGTGGGCTTGCTGGGACCCCCATCCTCCCTGCCCAGGCCCACTGCCATCTTGTGCAGGGCTCCAAGTTGCACTGTTGAGCTGCCTCCTCCTCCCAAGGACAGCAGCCGTGCACACTGAAGCTGGAGGAGCACCACAGGGTTGGCGTGGGCCTTGCCTGCCGTAGCAGACCCAGCTTTGATGGCTCTGGTGTTATGGGATGGCTCTGGTGTCAGGGGATGTCCTCCACTGGTGTCACTTGCGTGGCTCTCTGTAGTGCCCAGCCTGAAGCCTCTGCTGTGCCAGGGGCTCCAAAGGCGGTGGGGAACACCCTCCTCCTATGGGGACACGAGGGCTGAGCATGGCAGTGGCTCACGAGGCATAGCCGTGAGGTGCAGAGCATCGCTTGGCCAGCAGGGATGCAGCTGCCTCAGCCCGACAGTGCAGGCTGGAGAAAGCCGACCCCAGCACAGAGTGACCCGAGAGTATCCCAGGCCTCTGAGTTCTGCACGGCGTGGGACACTCAAAAGAGAGGAGCCACCCCCAGCACCTCGGAGAGCACAGAGGTAGAGAGCAGAGAAGCTGTGAGCCCACAGCGAAAGCAGGAGGCACACTGCACATTGTGCTGGCTCCCTCCCCACCGAGGGGAGATGTTGGCTCGGGCATGCAGGCTCTGCTGACTGCCTCGGTGTCGTTGTGCCTCTGGACACCTTGCCCTGCCACATCCAGCTGCTGGGAACGCAGCCTGGTGCTCTCTCCCCATCCTTCACAGTTCCTGACTGTACAAGGCTACTGGATGGCTGCGCAAGGCTCTGCCTGGAGCTTGTCATTAGGACAGCATTTTGCTCTCAGCTAGGTACACAAGCAAAAAGACCATGGGTACTTCTTGCCCTCTGACTCTTGAACTGGTCCAGACTGGAGTGGTCCAGGGCTTGCTGGGCTTGGACCAAAGACCAGAGATGCTGGCTTACCAAATATCCTCCCATGGTGAAATTTTCATGCTCATCGCCCACAGAGCAGCGTCACAGTGGCACTGGTTCAGAACAGGGATGGGGAAGGTGATGGCGGTGCTTAGCACCTCTTTGGTAAACCTGCTGTGCAGACAAAAAGGGACTGGTGAAGGAAATGACAGTGAGGAGCTCAGGGCCAGCCCCTCGGGCTGCTGGCACGAATAGGCATGATGGTGTCCTCAGCCAGATCCAGCTGCTCAGGGTCCCAGGCAGCCAAAACCACACTCCCCTGCTGCTCAGTGTACACCCCAACACACTTCTAGTGTAACCTTTGGCACCCAGGGAGATTATACAAGCTCAGGGCATTCAGAGAGGGATGAGGAGGAGAATTTAGAGAAGCTGGTGGTGAAAGAGCACATCCACATGATGTGGTTTAGCAGGGACAAGGTGTGAGCTCAGGAATGGAGGATCAAGTGAGAACTAGCTCTGGGCAGGTGAATTACTGAGGTGCTAAGGCTAAAAAGGAGTAATACAACCAGAGCATGAGAGCAAGCATCCTAGCTGAGTGTCCTTGATAGATTGGTCCTTCATATCAGGGGGTGCTGTTTGGGATATATAACACCTGGCTTGTTTGAAAAGGAGCTCGTGGGACAAAACTACAGGAGTTGAAGGATTCCTCATCATCCAGATAAATGAATGACGCTCACTTCTGAACGAGGCTGCAGCTCTCCAGAGGGTGGGTGGATACAAAAAGCTCTTGGCTTTATCCCAGCCAGCACCACCTCTGTGAGTGGTGGGTGCAGAGCATGGGCAGCAGCCGCAGAAGCCGGGAGCACAGGAGGATGCGCATCCCAGGGGCAGCGAGCTGGGCTTGCACCCCGCCTGCCCTCCCTCCCCACCCCATCCCTGCTGGTTCCTGCGCCCGCAGTGCCCCCTGCCTTCGCTTGCACGGCCCATGCGGGGTCCTAGGTCAGCTCTGCCCACAAGATTTGGTGTAACCTCCACCTTGGGACATTCCCATGCCAGAGAATTAGAGCAGGCAGCAGCTTTTGCTACCTTTGGGACAGCAGTTACTGTGCCACAGGGCGCCTTCCCGTGGCAGCTTTATGAACTGGCAACAATTCTATTGGAGGGCAGTGCCGAAATCTGTTATCCTCACACTTCATTGATGACTTGCAAGTGGACTTCAATTTTCATCACGTGTATGCAGCATCGCTGGATACCCAACACATGCAGTGAGGGAACAGGGCAGCCCAGACAGGCACTGCACCCCTTGCTCCTGCAGGATTTACCCTTGACTGCTCACGGTAGAAGATTTTGACACCCACCTCTGCTTTCTATGCCCAGGACTGTCAGCTCCCACTTTGGCACTGCCCACCTCCAGCCTCACATCCAGAAGCAAGCATCACCTTTGCAACAGCTCGGCCGGCTCAGGAGCATGTGCTTGCAGGCGGCCCCTCCGCCCACTCTCCTGCAGACCTGCGAGGAGGGAAGAAGGAAACCGGGCTAGAAAGGGACTGAGATGGAAAACGCCTCTCCCTGACTCTTCATCCAGCCCAGGGGAGAGAAAAGTCCTTGGTTCCCCTTCTAACGGCAGAAAAGCAGGAGCTGCGGCTGCTCGGGGGATGCTGTGGGTAGGAGCCCTCTCTTGCTCCAAGATTGCAGCTCCCAGGATGCAGGCACTCTCCCGCTCCGCGGGATGCAGGGCTGCCCCCGAGGGTCCCCCGGCTCCCGGCCGCCACCAGGGGTCCCTGCAGGCCCGCGCTTCGCCCGCCACGGGGACACGGGGACAACCTGCTTTCCCTGCCTCGGCCCACACTGGGCTGGCGTTTCGAGGGGTTTTGCTGGCTCAGCCAGGCCAGCACGGAGCTGACCCCCAGACTCGGCATGCAGAGAGGGATGAAGGGTAGAAATAGGAAGGATGAGGGAGGGACGCAGGGCAAAGCCGTGAACAGGGTGGACATGGCCCCACAGGACCCCAGCTCCTGTAGCTACTTATTTAAGCCTTGCTTTGGGGCTGTTTTTCTCTGATTTATCCCAGAGGGACTTTTGTTTGGCATGATGCCAGGGGCAGGTGCTAAGGGGCTTGGATACTGTTTTGGGAGACACATATGAAGTGCCCACGGCACAGATGGGAATAGGGAGGGAAGGTGAGGCACTGGAGGCTCGGTAAGGACACAGAATGCCTCATTCAGGTGGGAAAGAACATGCAACCCACCAGACATGAATGTTACCTGACAGAGCAGTAAGGAGGGCAGAGAGAAAACCAGCGCAGAAAAGGTGATGGGGCAAAGGAGGCCTCTGCGGCTCTTGTACCTACATGGCTGGAGGCTTTGGGGTCCTCGAGAAGCTGTGGTGATACCAGGGACCAGGCAGTGGGGAAGATACTCAACAACCAGTCTTCTCTGGCAGCACGGGCAAGGCCGGAGCAGCTGATACCAATGATGAGGGGAGCTTTGGTAGCCACGGAGAAGCACCTTCTTGCAGCCACGAGTGCTCCCATCACAGTCAAAGCTTTGCTGGCGGGCAGCAAAAACCCAGCCTGGGCAGGAACCCACAAGAGATGTACAGCAATGTCTCAGGCAGTGAGCACTGCTGATGTTCCTGTTCAGGCTGGTACAGAGGGGCAGGTCCCCCACCTGTAGAGGTGAGAGGATTTGCAGGACAGGTTTGACAAGGGAGATGCACACACTTCAGGTAAACCCTTTGTCCCTTCCTCTCTCCTCAAAGGCTGTAGGGGGGGATGCAGACCTGCAGATGCAGCAATGCTGAGAAAAGCAGCATCTACCCCTTTGCCCCCCTTGCGTGCTCCAGTATCTGTTTGAGTGCTGTCTGCCTTAGTTTCCTCCCCTCTGACAATCTGACATTAATCTCCCCCGCGCTGCTGTCCTGGTCACGTTCATTTTTATCACAGTTCCGTTAGTGCCAGGCTGAGCTTTCCGGGCGCCGGCGGGGCCCTACGTGTGGTCCTTGTGCCGGTGCTGCCAGGCTCCCACAGTCCCGCTGCCACCAGTCACCCCAGTGGGGCTGCCCCCACCCTCACCACTCGGAGCTGCTCACCACATCAGGATACAGAGCAGTACACCAATTCCGGACGGGCTTATTTCAGTGCTCTGGTCAACCGCAAGTGCGGCGGGTTTCACAAACACGGCATGCCAGCCCCGTGCAGCCTAACGGATGCTCCGGCTGCTCCGTGAGACCATGCTGACAGCCAGAGCCCCTGCAGCCACCCCAGAGAGAGCCCAGCATGGGTCTGGTGTCTCTGCTCCAGGCCATGCTCAGAGGCTAGGTAGAGAGGAAACCTGAGGTGTGCTGAGCTTCTTTGGTTCTCAGCCTGGTTTGCAGTGCCTCAGCAGGTGGCAGGCCGTGAGCACGGCAGAGGCTCTGGGTGCACCCCTGGCACCTCCCTCCAGCAGGCAAAGGCTGTTGCAGAGCAGGATGGTGCCAAGCCCACATGTGACCTGTGCAGGCAGAGCTGGGCCAGGCAGGTGATGGCACACGCTCGAGTTCCCTGCCACTTAATGAGTTATCAGAGCTAGTAAGTTATCACAGACAAACAAAAGCTGGTGCTGGTGCTGCCAGGCTGTGGTTTCAGCAGGGAGCCCAGGCAATCACTGCAGCTGACTGAGGGAGCAGCTCCTTGTGCTGCAGTAAATGCCCCCCCACTGCTTTGCTGACCTCTGCAGCTCTGTTCAGGTACATGTTTCTACTCAGTTAGATTCGGCTTCTGGGGACTGGGACTTCAGCAAAAATCTTGTAAGAAGGGACATGACTGACCAGGCACAAAAGGGCCTGCACGGAGCAGGAGAGCATCCTGGGGAAATTCTACGTACAGACACAGGTTCCCCTCTGCATGGTGCCTGCTCAGGACATCACCTGGCACCCTGGAAGACAACACCCTGTAGGTAATACCCTCCCTACAGCCCTGCTCCTGGAGCTGCACCCAGTCTGCCTGACCCCAGCCCCCTGAGGAGGCCTAGCCCCTTACCCGTGCCCACAGAAGACCCATTTTCAGGCAGAGAGTGCTACCTCAGTGCTGGCAGCCTGCACAGACTGCTAGTGCCCTTGTGACCACGCTTTCCACAACTGCACCAAGCACAGAGCAGCCCTTGCAGTGCTGATGTGGGTCTCTGGGCAGGAAAGCCCTGGGGAGCAGCAACTCAGGAAGACAGGGGTTTTGTGGCTCTCCAGGCTTTATTTCTGATTGCTCCTGATTGTAAATGAGGAAAAGAAAAGAAAAGAAAAGAAAAGAAAAGAAAAGAAAAGAAAAGAAAAGAAAAGAAAAGAAAAGAAAAGAAAAGAAAAGAAAAGAAAAGAAAAGAAAAGAAAAATAACCCCTATGCACACATGAGCTGTTTAGCTGCATGTCCCCCCTTTTCCCAGGCTCTCCTGGTGTCTCCACACATGTCCCATCATCTCAGAGGTCTCCAGAGGTCCTGGATGGCAGTGATGGCCTTGTGCAGCACAGATACTCTGGGAAAAACCTGGTTGCCACTGTGGGTTCCCCCTGTTCCAAGGTACTGTCAGAGGCCCCCAGTCCAAGAGTGAATTTAGTTCCTCTTGAGCCAAATATCATTTATAAAACCAAGAAATGGAAAAGCAAACATCTGGCCCACAATACAGGCAGCTTCATCCTCTGTGAGCAGACATTGCTTGGGCAAAGGGCTCACCTCTGTCTGCAGTGAGTGGTGGGCAGCACAGACCCCAGGGGCTCGCAGGGCTGAGCTGGACTCTCAGCAGCAGAGAGACACCCAGATCACCACCCCCTCACCTCTCCTCTCCTCTCTCCCCTGCAGAGAGTCCTGTGCCCTGTTTGCCTGCCCACAGGACCAGAGGTGCTGGGGGGTCCCGAGGCACACGGGAAGGATGTCCTGGCAGAGACAGAGCCACAAAGCAGCAGCACCTGCTCCGAGCGCATCCCGCCTGCGTCAGGAGGCAGAAGCTGCTGAGAGATGCTCCTCTGCCTGTCATCGGTGCATCGTCTTCTCTTCAAGGTCCTATTGTGTCCCTTTGAGCACATTGGGAACCTTTGCCAGACTAATCCTGCCCGGTATCCACCCCCTCTGAAACTGGGAAAACAATGCCAGCCCTTAACTTTGTAATCCCAGCAGGCTGGGGAACATGCACGCTTTGCTTTGAAGGCAGCCTTGCCTCAGCCCATCTGTGGGGCAGGGCTGGGAGCCTCCGTTCTCTGTTGTCATCCTGTGACAGCTCCAGGAGACGTCTGTCACCGCCGGCCTGGTGTGAGCGCGTGGCCGAGCCAGCACAGTGTGTTGGAGAGTGCTCTGGGTGCTTCGCCCTTCCCTTCCCCTGCCACAGCAAATCCAGCTGGAGGGGAAAGGCTCCTCCAAGGCACCTTTGGGATGTGCCTTCCCCAGAGACCCAAGGGCCAGTGGCTCAGGAAGCCTTGCAAGGGGCTCTGGGGCTGCTCAGAGCTCAGAAGGGGCTAACCTGCCCAGCTCAAACATTCCTCCATTCCTCCCGTAGGAGGTCTGGGGAATGCCACCGGTGCCAGCGGGAGGGGAGCTGCCCTCCCCACGCACCCGGTGAGGGACAGGCTGCTGGGGAACAGTGGGGTGTAACACAAACAGGAAAACTGTCAGGGACCCAGCCCTTTCCAGCTGGGACAGGAAAGAGACACTGGGTCCCCCTGAGGGCCCAAGTTGGGTGTGCTGGCAGCCACAATGGGGACACCCAAACACCAAACAGAGCCCACCCCGGGGTGTCCATCCCACCAGATTATTCTCAGGGTCACCCCACACCTTTACAGCCCCTTCACTGCCCACCCAGGACCAGATCATTCCCAGGTTTCCTGAACCTAAGGACAAGGCTCTGCTACCACCCCTTGAGTGGGAGCAGGCCAGGCTCGGCATCCTGGGGGCGATCCAGAGCCTGGGGCTGCAGGGACCCCACGGCTCCTCTCCAGGGAGGCGTCTGGCCCCACAGCACAGGAGCAGCTTGATGCCCGCACAGCATCTCCCCGGGCTGAGGGACAGGGAGGGGAGTTCAGCAACGAGAAGCCTGGGAAAAAGAGACCAGAGGAGGGAAAAATCCCTACAGACTAAAAGAACAGAAGTGACATCCCAATTCGCTGGCCTAGAGCCTGGGGGGTCCCCGGCAGCGGCTGCGCTCCGGNGGACGCCAAATTCTTCAAAGGCACATTAAAGCTGTTCACATCTACAACATGCTCTCTAACGCACGGACCCTCCTTCTCCAGCACCCCTGATCTCTGCTCAACCCCACGCACAGGGGAATGCGTGAGAAGCGGTCACAGGCGTCCCCACACCGTTGACAATGGGCAGAAGGGAGGCAGGACCCGAGAGACGTCGGCCCCAGTGAGAGGCAGCAATCCCACAGCTCCAGACTCCCAACTCCTGGGGAGCAAGAGAAGTCTCGCAGTGCTGGGCCACATGGGTCCTTTGGGGTTGGAAGTGGTGAGGTTTGGGGCACGCTGGAAGGAAAGGGCTGGGTAGCCCGGGTTTATCCCCCTCTGGTGATGGGTGCCGGCCACAGCCCCATGCTGAAACTCAACCAAGTGTGGTAGGGACAAAATATTGCTGAGCACCCACCTGGACTCTGCACACTCATTCCCACAGGACCCCAGCCCCACCTGCAGTCCTGGGTGTAAATGTGCCCTGGGTATGATGCAGAAAGCCAAGGACACAGCATGGCTGTGGATTCACACCAAATTACTGTCCAGGCTTGAACATGCAGAGAGAGAGGAGGAGAGAGAACTGCCCGACCTCCACCCGTCCCCGTCCCCAGCCCATGCCCACAACAGCTGCCTTCCCCTCTGCAGCCAAGCCCCCGTCTCCTGTCACTGCACCGCTTGCCTTTATTTGAAGCGCCTCGCCACTGGCTGCCAGCGACGAGCCCTGTCAGTGGTGTCATTCGCCCTGTCAGCGCCCGGCCGCCCTGCAGGTGTGAAGACAGGACGGCCCTTTGTGTGTGAGCCTTCCCCAGCTGCCCCCGCCCCTGGCGCTGGGCTCCCTCCAGCCTTGGCATGTCTCCCCCCGGCTTTTCATCACCTCCCCTCTCGCCCGTCACAAAGGGCAGCCCTGTCCTGTGTGGGAATGGGAGCTGTGGTGGGATGGCGTGTGCTGCACATCGCCCGAGATGGGTGTCCCGGGGGCTGGGCTCCCCGTGGAGCGAGGGAAACAGGGAGACAGGTGAATCTCCTGGGCAAGCCAGGATGGGGGAAGGGATATAGTCCTAAAAAGTAGGCTCACAGTGACTCCTGCACACCTCTACACATCCCACCTGTGGCCATGCAGCCAGGAGAGGAGTGATTTTGGGTGTGCACTGCTCCATCACCCCACACAGGGAGCAGCCTTGGATACAGCCCACCATGGTGGGGAGAAAGCTGCTTCTGTGTGGTTTGTTTTTTACTGAGCTTTGTAGTATCAAGGGCTCCTACCACCATGAAGGAGCAAGTCTGACCTCCTCCTCTTCACTGTTTCCAGCTCATGCCATTGAGGAATTTCCCCAGGGAGAACAGTGAGGCAGTTGCCATTATGCCCAGTGGGCTGTTTGCCTGCAGGCAACTGGGGTTGGTTTGCAAAACAGAGAGAGAAAACAGGTTATGTTTGAAATATTTGCAGCTCTTCCTGTAACAGCAAAGAATCTGCCTGCAGCCTCTGACCTGGCACAGATCGCAGCCCCTGTGTTTGTTTGGTGGCCTTGAGATTTACACCTGGCCAGTGGGGACAGGCGGGGAGACCTTCAGTCCCAGCAAAGAGCAGAAAGTGTCTGTGTTGCCCTGGCTGCCTGCCCCACTCCAGGCCAGGGATTTTTGTGGGCTTGGGATATCCTCTTCCTTTTGCCCCAGGATAGCAGGTGCTGCCCAACCTCAGCAAATCCCTCCCTCCTGCCTGCAGGCACAGCTCTGGCACAAGCGGCCGTGCACGTCCCCAGTTGGGACAGCAGATGATGGAAAGGATCAGATCCTCTGAGCAGTGGGCTGGTGGCCTTGGGTGCTTTGCAAAGCAGTATTTCCCCTCCCCTACTCCAAATCCGCAGTGCTTTGGGCACCATTAAATCACAGTGATATGAAAGTTTGTTTTGCAGTTCATTGAGCTGGCTCACACTGGCCAAGAGGCAGCAGGACAAGGGGTACAGGGTTAGGCTGGGAAAGAATTTCTCCATCATGCCTTCCCCCTTTCCAAAAACAAACTCGGCAGCTCACTGTGCTCAGTTGCGTGCTGCACTCTCCACTTTCCAAAGCCTTTGCCAGACATCCCCCTGTGACTCCCCTCCTCTGCAGAGCCCACGCTGCAATTGCTGGCCCTTCCTGTTCTCTGTCCCGCAGATCATTAACTAGCTCTGCTCTCTCTTTTTATTTTTTTTCTTCTTCCCTTTTGAACATATCAGCCTCATGGAATCAAAGAGGCATTTCAGTGACTCAGGCGTTTCCCATTGCCCTATTCCAGCATCCTCTACTCTTAACGCTGAGAGCTTTTCACGTCCTATTTGGAACTGATAGGAAGCCCTTTCATTGTTTCACTACATGGATATTAACACTGATGAAGGAAATGCTCCATCTGATAACAGAACCGTTGAAAAGAGCACCATTTCCAAACGAGCAGACTCGGAGACAGTGCATTCCTGCAGCTCTCACCAGCTCAGCACACTCACCTTGGGCAGCTCAGCATGCAGGACCAGCTCCCCACTACTCGTCCCTGCGGGCTAGGATCTCCCTTCAGGACCTCCAGGAAACATGCTCTTCCCTTGTCACAGCACAGGACAGTGCCCAGGTTTATTCTTGAGATCAACTTGGCATCTTCCACTTGCTCTGAGATGCTCTGGCTTGAGTAGCCCAATGGCCAACTGTGAGGTCAGCCTCTGACTGGAGGGAATATATGTGTCTCGAGTCAAGCAAAGAAAAGCATCCTGTCTGGGAGGACATCAACAAGCATTTAAGGCATTCTCTAAGCTCATGTCTGTTCTACTTGTCAGCTTTTAATTAATTAATCCTGAGAGCCCCTCCTGGGGACAAAGTCTCTTAAATGGAGTTCAGAAGAGATAAAAAGTCCCTTGAGGGATGGCTACAGGGAGAGCCAAAAGCTCCATCTCCACCCCATGCCCCGGCACCACCAAGTACAGCCACCAGCATCTCCATGGGGCTTCCCAGACCGACAGCTCTGCCATACCCCAGGGTCCCCAAAAACAGCACAGGCAGGTGTGCAGCTTCTCTCCAGGCCATATCCTGAGTCAGGCACCATGGCAGAGAAATGCCTCTTTCAAAACTGTTTTGATTGTTCCAGGACTTTCTGCTCTCCCTGAGACCTCTCCAAAGCTGGCTGGGCAGTGTGGTTTTCTGTCTCTCCTGAAAGTCATTTCCTCCTGCTGTGGCTGCCCTAATCAATTAGTGACCTATAAATAGCCTCCCTGATTGCACAGTGACCTCCGGAGCACATCATCACCGCCAGTTTCCTCCTCTACCTGGGGAGCAGGCTTTTTCCAGAGCATGGAGGGTGGGTGGGGAGCACCCCTCTGCCCAGCCCTCTTTAATGCTTCCCACCGCCAGGCGACTTTCCACTCTCTGCCCATCTCCTCCCACTCCCATGCAACAAGAAATTCAGTTTTTAGCCTTTGATGTTCTGGTAACACCCAGACCAGCACAGAAAGGTCCCTAAGCTCTACCTGAGCTCCCTTTGGAGTGGTGGTCACTCCTCCACAATACCACTGGAAAGCCCCTTTATCCCCTTTACCCCTGACCAGCAGGGTCAGTGCAACCATCCCAGAGGATGCTCCAGCCTCCAGAAATCATAGTCAACACAATCTCTGTTCATCAGCAAACCTCCCAGTTCACTGGACAGGTCAAAAAGAGAGTCAGGACGCTTTGGAAGGTCACCCAGCACAGGGACCACAGGGGAGTCTACGGCTGAGATCCAGCCTGACAGCACCTGCCTGGGACAAGCTTCTTCCCACCTGGTGACACTCCCAAAGTCTCGGGCAGGATGGAAATGTGTGGTCACCACTGCATGCTTATTGCTGCAGGACAGCCGTCCCTACCTATCTCTTTCTTCTGCTGACCAAAAAAAGATAATTAAATCATAAACTCAGAAAACATCCTGAATTGGAAGTCACCCACAAGGATCATCATGTCCAGGTCCTGGCTCTGCACAGGACAACCCCAAGAATGCCACTGTGCCTGAGAGCATTGTCCTACGTTAACAAGCAAAGCATTCATCAAAATAGAGGGAATGGGGTGATCATGGTTGGCTGGCAGATGCTCCCACTTTTCTGCCATTTTCCTTTCCCTGCTAATGTGCAAACTCCAAATCTAATGGGCCAATGGACTTTTGCTCTGCACCTGTCCAGTAGATGAGCAATTGAGGGTTTTTGCTTCTGAGTTACTACAGCAGCCAAGTTGGCTCACAAGCCTGGAAATATAGGAATTCACAGTTTTTTAAATGTGTGTGTGTAGAAGAGAAATCCAAGCTCATCCATCGGAATATATATATCTCATTTATATTTTTTTGAAACCTCCCTCGCTGGAGTCTTGCCTGGGCCATGCAGCAGGGCTGTCCCACACAAGCTGCTATTCTGAGGAGCCAAGACACTCAGTGGTTAAAAGATTTCTTATTTTCTTGTATCTCGCCTCCAAAGGACTGCCTCTGGCACCACCAGAGGAAGTCACCCAGTGTTTTGTTCTCGTAAACTGCCCCTTTGATCAGCTGTGATTTGAGTGGATCAAACAGCTCTGAGGACGTAACCACAAATCCCAGGACATGCTGTGACGGGCAGGGGAGCGGTGTCTCCAGCACGAGTTGGCAAAGCCTTGGCCATCGCAGCCGGGAAACAGCCCCCCACCCTGACCCAGCCCAAAACCCCCAGTGGGCATCTCCAAGTTGCCACAATGGCCACAGCCGACGGTCTGGCTGGAGCAAAGCTCCTGGGACGTGGCTCAACAGGGAAACACTCCTGCCCTGCCAGCACGCTGGGCCACAGCGCTGGCGCTGCGCTGCCAAGCCCCAGGCACGTGCAGGGTTTTCTCACCATCCCAGTCAGTGCTGACTGCTCCGTGGCTGCTTCCTTTTGCCCAGCTCCTTCCCTGTCTTTGGGAACTCACACAACCCTCATACCTGCTATCTGGGGCAATCCCCATCCCTGAGCAGCACAGCCAGCTCGGTGGTATCCGACTCCAACCTGGATGAAAGCCAGCCATGAGCCTCAGTTAAGTGTCCATGCTCTCCTGGGCACACAGAGAAGGGCTTGGGTGGAAAATGAGGTTCTCAAAGATCAGGCTGTACCACAACAATGCATGTTTGACATATTTTTTCCATGTATAATAAGCAAGGGACAGGAGCTGAGCACACAGCTCCTCAGGAGGGACCTGAGTGGTCCCTACGTCTGGTCTCCCAATAAAATACTTGGATATGCACAAACCACCAGGTTTCTTATGTCTTAGAAGTGCGTTGGTCTGGGAGCAGCTGCCCTACAAAGCAACGTCCAACCATTTAGTGCCACTAAAGCGCAGCCCCATGTAGAATCTCTGATGGCTAATAAATGGTTGAGTGTATGTCGTGCTCTTTACCTCTGTGGTAGCTCTAACAAGCCCTTTTCTCTGCCAGTTCAGCTCTTTGCACACACATTTCCAGGGGCTTTGAAAAGCCCAGAAAAACAGTGGGACAGGCACACCGAGCTTACATAAGCGATGTGCACAAAACAGTGCCTGTGGGATAGTCACGGCTTTTGTGCTCCAAAAAAAGGGAGCAGAGGGTCTGCTGGTGGACTGGATGAGACCAACCACCATGGAGGACAGAACACAGTCCCCCTCCAGTCAGCCACCTCCCCTCCATCAAAGGGACAGCAGCCTCCACAATTTGCTTGGGTCACAAGTCCTCTCTCAGCTACATTTTGCCAGCTCACATGGCTGCCAGCTCATGGCCAGAGAGCTCATTTGGCTGGGTTTGGTGTTTTTCTTAAATCTCAGCTGCTAGATTCAGGAGAACACTGGTTTGGTTGTGATCCATATTTTTAACCTAAAAACAAGGGCAATTTTAGCACTTGGAATTACAACGGGGGAAAAAAAACACCTCTCTCTCTCCAAAACCCAGCAGGCAGATAAAAACAACATCCAAAATGTTCATTTTGGTCAAATTTCTTGATTCTGGTCGTTCACACCAACAACATGGAACAGAGAGAAGTTGAACTCCCACTGGCAGATGCTTGGGTTCAGCAGGGAAACGGGACAAAGAAGGTAAAACCCTACACAAGATAAAGGCACACAAGGTATGAGACAAGGACGGCGCTGGACCAGCCTGGGTGGGAGACGGAGGATGAAATTCCTCCATCAGAGGCTTTGCCATGGAGAAGGGTGGCAGCAGATGCCAGGCAGAGAGGCGGCATGCCCAGGGCTGCCAAGGGCCAGGGACCAGCCCTAGCAGGCCCTTTGCATGGACCAGCCTTAACCATATTTCCACACAGCTGGAGGGAAACCCCAGCTGCAGTCCTGAAAAATAACAAATAATAAAAGTGGCTGTGAGCAGCAGCAGGGCTGGCAGGAAACATTCCCAGTAGCAGCTGCTTCCTGAGTGCGACATTTATTTGATCCCCTGGCACCATCTGGGCCATGCCCTACTCTTTGTTTTCATTAAGAGTTTAGAAAAACAATTCAGCTTTGACTAATTGCTCTTTAAGGTCCCAGGCTCACCCTTTCTCCTCCCCCCACATTTCCTCTCCCAACCCCTCACCCTCCATCCATGCCCTCCATCCCCTCCAGCCAGCTCTCCCCTTCCATTCATGCCACAAAACTCCCACTGCCCCTGCATTCCCAGACATACCTGGTGTTCCCAAGTGCCAGGCAGGACACATCTTCACGTACTGTCCCCCATGAGCATCCTCCTTTGCCTGCACAGGCAACACTGGCACAAGCACAGCAACGCATGCCAGGAAGTGCCAGGCAAACCCTGAGGTGTCCCGCTGCGCTGGGGCGGAGCTGTGCCCCCCTTGGCAAGGGAGATGCAGCGGGTCAGCAGCACCATCCAGGACAACCGTGCTGTGAGCGGACACCTCCCAAATCCTGTGGGCTGGGAGCTGCCGGTGCCCTGCCCAGACCCCTCACAGTCCTCTTTCCATCTTCAACGCGAGCGTGTTGTCCTGGGGGAAGCTGCCCTACGACCCAGCCCGGAGAGGGAGCCTGTTTTGTTGAATGTGTATTTTCCACCCTGGAATAATGAGAGAGTAAAAAGTCAAGCCTTGATTTGAAATCCTTGCCATGCTGGGAGGGGGGTTGTTATTGCACAGGACTTGCATGTTCCCCCCTCACCCGGTGTCCTCACCTGATGGCTTTAGCAGGATTCGCAGGGAGGACAAGGAACCAGAGGAATTCCGGCCCCCTAATTACACTTGCTGGGAGGAATTTGCTTTTGCAATATCCCTGCTGAGTTAACCTAACAGGCATGGAGACGAGCCTTTCTTATTTAATTAGCAGCTCCACCGTGAAGTCCCCTTCACAGCACGCACACGCTGGCTGCCCCCTTCTCGAGAGCCCTGCCGGTGTTTGTTCCCTCTCCCCTCACCCTTTGCCCTTTGCAATCCTCTGCGAAAGCTCAAAGCACTTTTTATGCCTTCCCACTCCCACTTTCCGGTCCTAAAAAGTGTGCTTGGGTCGAGGCAGCGGCTCTGTTTCCTTGCTCCTTCCTAACAAGTGCTTCCTGCTCCTTGCTGCCTGTGATTATGTGGAGCTCACGAAGCGCTGGGATTTCCTCCCCTGGAAACCCCGCTGGCTCCGCGGTGCTCTCTGCTCTGCTCTCCTCGGGCTGGGTAACTCATTACTCCAGCCCTGCAATCTCGGCTGGGAAAGCAGCCGCGTGGGAAACCGCAGCCGCCAGCCGCGCTCCCGCTTCCTACAGCGGCAGGTTGGCAGCGGGCTGGTCCCTCTGCAGGGGGAAATTGGCCAAGGGAAAGCTGGAGGGGGGCGTGGGGGGATGGTTTGGGGAGTTTTCTTATCCAGTGGGGCTTGCTGCCGGATGGAGGTGGCAGGGACATGGGGACCACGCTCACTTCGGATTGCTGCGAGTCGCTTCGGAGCCATCAAAGCCCGCAGGCTGGGTCGCACTCAGGGGGCTTGGTGAAGGTCACAGGTGGAGCTTGGCTTTCCAAGAGGGATCAGTCCGCTTCCAGGTGTGCTGTGAAAGGCAGCCAGGGTAGCAGAGATCACTGGTGGGCCAGGCTTATGCTGCCAGAACAAGGGCTGCCAAGGAAAACACTCCGAGGGTTTGCAGGCTAAAGCACTGACCCTCTCCAAGGCAGAGCTGTGCTGGGAAAGCTCTGCAGTGAAGAGACTTGTCCTGTACTCCAGGCTAGCTAGAGTTGTATTGTAATGGGAGAAAACAGAAAAATAGACTTTCTGGGCCTCGGGAATCATGGCACTGGCCTCAGCTCTGGTGGCTGGGAATATTTTATTTTCCCCTGCTGTGAACTATGGGGTTTCAATAGCTCCAGTTTTCACCCTTAAGCCATGTTGGCATGTATCAGCTTCAAATAGGTACATCACAACCCTCTGTCCAAAAAGTTGCCCAGTGAGACTTTCCTTATCACCTGTGCCTATCTGCTTTCCCGCTTTGCCAGCTGTGCCAGTCCAGCTCCAAAGCAGAGGCTCCTGCAGCCATCCCACTGCTCACACTTCCAGACAGTCCATCCAGAATGGAGATCAACACCGAGACAGAACTCTCACCTGCATGCTGAAAGAAAGGACAGGGCAACAGAGCAGCAGCTCTGCGAGCAGGCGCAGCAGTGGCTTTGCATGACTGCAGGATGCCAGGAGAAATGAGCCAGGACATGGCAACTGCATGGACTTTCTGGAGCAGGAGTAAAGTCAGATATTAGCCCCTTGTTGAGGACTGAACTCACCCAGAGGGCTGGCAGAGGAGAACAAAGCTGGTAGCCCTCTTGGAGACATGCTGATGTGCCAGCACAGAGCCCAGGCTTGCTTAATCAGCAGATGGATTAATGGAAGTGTCTATGAACACAAGCAAGGGGGAATCACAGGGGTCCAGGAGGAAAGCAAAAGAAATCACAATAATTATTGATCAGTTGAGGTCTTTCTGGCTAAAATATATGCACCTTAACACAAGAAATATCCCCAAGCATAATGGTGGAAGAGGTTTTGGGAGAAAAGCCCAAAGTCTCATCCTCCTGCCTGGATTGCAGGCAGCAGGACAGACAGGAGGAAATGGGGAAAGCTGGAGGGAACGTGGTAACAAGCCTCACTCTTGGCCATGGCCTAGCTGCGGGCCACACGTGTATGGAGGAAAAGAAACAACACCATCCCTTAGGGCTGGGTCTGTTGCCAGCTGTTCTAAAATATGGCAGCTTGGGTTTCTCCAGGGCCAAAGCCCAGGAAGCGCAGAGCAGAGGTGCGCGTGGAAAGGGGATCTGTGTGGGCAGGATGGACGCGTGGCATGGAGGAGACACGCTGTGACGGGTCTGAGGGAGGACAGGAGCAACAGGGCACTGCCTCGGGGTCACAGGGCTCCGTGTGGGACTCACTGCCATGGGGCGCTGCCCGTTTCCACACCGAAGTAATCTAAAACATGCCTGTGCTGTCTCCTGTGGCATCCAGCCCGGTGGCAGGCGCTGCTTGGGGTGGAGGCTGTCCCGGCACGCCGCAGGAAGCGTGACTCGGGTTTCCAGCGCGAAGGAATGCCGGGCAGCGGCAGCCAGCTTCCTGCTGCATGTTTCCTGCCCCTGTCCCTGCCCCCGACACGGCCACAGCCTTACTGGAAACCCTGAGTGCCGCTCGGTGTTCCCAGCCCAGCCACCAGCACTGCCCAGGTGCGAATGGGCTGCTGCGAGCCATGGCCTTGCTCTCCCCTCTTCCCCTCTTCCCCTCTGCTGTGTGCTGCTGCTGGAGCAAAGTGCTTGTGTTCTTTCCACGGGGATATGGAACAGAATGGGACAGTGAAAGCAGAGGGGAGGAATGGCACAAACGCTGGCTGTGGGAGATGACACTGGCACTGGGGCCACGGGCAGCGTCAGCCAATCTGTCCCGCTCGGTGCCTGGGCTCATGGGGCAGTCACTCTCCATGGAGAGCATCTAGCAGGCTCTCCCAGTTTGCAGCAGCATCAGCCACGCAGAGGGTTCATGCCTGCAGGGTTTGAGCTCACAGAGCTGTGCTGCCTGATAGGAACATGGTTCTTCATTCTTTGCCTCCCTCCCATCAGCAAAAAACCACACCCAGGCTCCCCTCCAGGGAACTGGCTTCATCTCCTCCCTGCCCACAGGATATCGATCCCAGGCTGCACCAGCACTTTCTTGCTCTTCAAATCCATCTCCTCTTGTACAGATTCCTCTCCCGGCCCTGGTCACTGTCATGTCCTGGAGGATGCTGCAACCTTCTTGGGACCCACCTTAGCCCCAAAGCTACTTAGCAACGCCATAGATCAAATCTCACCACTTCCAGCCCAGCCTTCCTCACACCATTTGGTCCCACCTTGACCTTGTTTCTTCATCACAGACATCAGTCCTGTCAGGACTTTGCAGGGTTTTTCTGCACAGCTCAAGTCTCATCCCCACTATGACTTTTATGCCCACAGGGCAGCCCTGAGCCTTCTTGCCCTTTTCTTCTTTCACAACATCCTGAGGATGGATAAACTCATCCCACCTGCCTTCTGGGTATCCCCAGCCCTTCCTTCACACCATGAACAGGGGTTAACTCCATGCTCACACCCCACTGTGGGTATCACCCAACAGCTAAAGGCCTTCCCCAGGCCAGACAGCAGGCACCTGGCTCTGCCATGGAACACCAGGGGTGCCGGTCCCCAGCCACACATCAAATCAGTGTCATCTAAAATGCACCTCAGCTGGCTGTGCAGGAGCCTCTCACTCCGCACTAGGCAACCACCTAATCTCCGCAGAGACAGTCCTACAAGGCTGTTCCTGTTCAGGCACTGATAAAAATCTGACCAAGATGTTTTCAACAGTAAGCTGGGAGTGATTACAAAGCAACCGTCCCCTACCCTCCAGCTGGGAAAGCTCAGTTTGGAGTTTTCTTTAGAAACGTGGATTTTTTTTTTTTAATAATTTTTAAAATTTTAGTCTCTGGTGCCAGCATGACTTGTTGCTGGGGTGGTCCTAATTGTGGCTTCCTGGGGATGGGAGGAGGGAGAGGGATAGATCAGAGGTGAGACAGAGCTCTGCTCTCCTCCCACCAGCCAAGCACCGTGGTGGCACTCGGGTAGCAGTGGGAGGGGAGCAGGGGCTGGACCTGGGTTAATCTGCAGCAAAGCCAGACAACCCCTTGGGAAGGTGGCAGAACTCTGCCCACACTAATGCCCGGGGAGCAGGGTGGGGAAAAAGGGGATGGCAGAGCAAAATGGAGCACTAGCTCCTGCAGAGGGATTTCACCTCCTGCTGCCTTTGGGAGCATGCGCAGCACAGCTCCACTTGCACTCACATCTCAGGCAATGAGTAAATCCAACACAGAGACATGGCCAGGGCACCCCAGCAGCGCCTGCAGCCACTCTGCCACGTAGAGGCCGGTGACTACATCTGCCATGGCCCATCTTCCTCCACCAGGCCCTCCCATCAGTAGTGTTTGCCATCGCCCCGTGCCCGAGTACTGTGCAGAACATGGCTCAGTCTCTACCTGCTCCTTCTTGCGGCTGGCAGGACAAGGGTGTGGCTGTGGGCTGGTTCCCCAGAGGGGTGAGAAGAACGATCCTTGGAGGTTTGCGGGCCTTGGCTGAGCAAAGCCAGAGCTGATCTAGGACCAGCAACAGTCCTGCACTCTCAGTCTGGAACCCTCCAGGAGCTGCTTCCAGCCAAGATCTCCAAGACTGATCCCCCTCTCCCGTGGCCATACCAGCTGGAGCAGCAGAGAGAGCTGCTTATGTGATGGATCCCAGACTCACATCAGTGAAATTCTCCAGGCTTGCCATAGACTTACACTGCAATAAAATGAGTTAAACCAGCCCAGGTAGCCTTGACCCTCTTGGCTGGGGAAGTATTACACAAATCCACCAGTGCAGAGATGGACACCGCTATCAAGGTAGGAAGCATCCAGCAGCAGCCACATGTCTGTGCTGGACACCACATGATCTCTCCAGGGCCAGGGCTGCCACATGCCCATACAGCCCCATGGTCCCAATAGCCATCACCCAGCACTGCTTTGCAGCTCATGGGATTTATATATGCAGCTATCCAATAATTAAAAAACCACCACCTCTACCACACAAAAAAATCGTATCGCAGATAAAGCACTTGGCATGAGAGTGAAGGAGATGCCAGTTTTGGCTGGAGGACTTAAATACCTTTGCTTTATAGTGCTGCCAACCCATAGCATGAAAGTCAGTGCATGAAAACCATTCTGTGAAATTCAACAGGCTCATTAGTCAAAGGCAGTAAGGGTGAAAATTGACCAAAACACCCTGGAAAGTAAATCATGTCCCAAAAAAAAAGCCCTGGATAAACATGAGAGTGGCAGCAAGATCCCAAGGAGAACAGAACTAGCTGAGCACTGAGACACAAAGTCCTCCCCAAGCAGCTCTGTCACTGCCACTGAGAGTCTGGCTCAGCCCTGGGGCTGCACTCAGTGCGCGCCACATCTGTGGTTGGGCTAAATAAAGGATTTAATTAGCACTCCAACTAGCAAAGAAAGTATCAATGGCTGATCTTGGGGAGCAACAGATATTTTTAACAACAGCCTATTTTAATCCTTGGAGCCATAGGGAAATTACAAACCCGTCACTTGATGATCAGGGGAAAATTGAAAGTCCAACTTCAGTTCCAACTTCAGTGACAACAAAAATAACCCAAAGTCATGAAGTGCAATAAACAGCATGGGGACCAGAAGGCTCTTTAAACAGGTTTTTTAATCTCCTCTCCCCTCTGCTCATAATATTGCCTTTATTATTTTCTGATGTGGAGCCTGATTCTCACAAGTGCGGTGGATGCTGACAGCAGGGTAATGGAGCAGCAGCAATTTCTCCTGGGCAGACCTCGGTGATTTAATATGCCTGCAGAGAGAGAGAGAAGGACGAGAGGCAGCTCAGGAGGAGAGAGTGAGCTGGGCCAGGAGGTGCCAGCAATAAAACCGCAGTGATTAAGAGCTGAGCAGGGTTCAGCAGCGAAGGGCAAGTGGCAGCCACTCACACCAGTGCCGTGTCCCTCCCCAGTGCTCTGCCATGCCTGCCACAGCCCTTCGCAGTGATGAGGAAGGTGCCCCAAGGACAGGGATGGGTAAAGGCAGTGAGACCTGTGTGCTGCAGCCCATTTCCCAAGCCTGCCCATGGCTGAAGGTTGCCAGTCCATGCTCTCGTTCCTGGCAATCCTGGAGAGCCAGGTTGGTGCACAAGTGCCCCCTCGCAGCCAAGGCCCCGCTTATCTGAGAGGGCATTTAGCAAGAGCCCCAGAGAACAGAGAATCAGGATGGATCTCTGGGAGGAAGGTGCCCTGTCGCCTGCCCAGCACACTGCACTGACTGCCACAGGGGACAGCTGGGCATGGAGCCAGTGGGAAGGTCTCTGCTGGGTTAAGAAAAAGGAAACTTGGGATCTGAACAGCAGCTTTCCTGTTGCCATCCCACATCGGGCCTCTCAGGGCTACTGTAACCATCATCTCTGCCATGCCTCACTGTTGAGCTTTCCAGGGCCATTCACAACCACCCAGATTTTGACTGGTGGTGTGAAACCAGCAGCACTGGCAGACACTGGAGGAGAATATCTAATAGTAGGGTACTGGTGGCAACACCACAGAGAAGGTCTGAAAAGCAAAGGGTGCCGGAAGAGGGCTCAAATCCCACCCAGCCCTGCACAAGAGCACCCACTGCGAGGGAAAGCTCTCCTGGTGCCTACAGCCCCTGTGCTGCCTGTGCCCTTCTGCCTGACAGCGGGACACGTGACTGCGGCTGGAGTGATGGATGGGGCCGGAGTCCCTCTTTAAGAGTATCTCACAGCGGTTTCCGTAAGTTGATGGAGATTGCACAACACTGCCAACTGCCATGCCGGATATATTTTGCAACCAAGGCTTCTATGCCACATCTGTAGGATGATATGCCAGGGTCTTCTGAGGAGGTCTGGGGAAGTTTGAGCACAGGAAGGAAAAAAAGAAAAATAAAAGGAAAAGAAAAAAGTCAACAAACCTCTTTCCATAGCAGCTATTTTGGTGAGGCACCCTGGGGTGAGAGAGGCCGGCACCAGCCAGCTTTGGAGGCACAACAGCCCAGCGGGCTTGCTCAGAGCTCTGCCCACCCCTGGCTGGGAGAAGGTCCCTTTCCCATGGGTGGGTGGCAGTGCACCATGAGACACCCGGACAGGAACTGCAGAGAAAGGCTGTCCTCACCAGGAGTAGCTGCAGGGCAGGGCTTGGGCACCAGCCTCCCTGGGGAAGAAGCCCTGCTGAGGCGTGGGGGAGGCGTTGGGCAGCTGCTGAGGGTGGCTGTGGGCTGTCCCAGCTGGTGGCCCTGGAAGTGCCATCCTTGTCGTCCAGGTTCAGCAGCTCATGCCAGAGGGTGAAAGCTCCCATGACTTGAGCTCATGCCACTCCCATCTTCTTGGCCTCTTTCCAGAAGAGGAGAAAGGACTTCAGGATACATGACTGGACTGGAGGATGTTGGAGAAAATGTTCAAGTTGACACTAGCCTAGCTGGTACTACACGTATCTTGGACATCAGAGCTCCATGGCAGAAGACCCCAGCAGTGACTCAAAGTAATACTGATTCTCAACATCAAGCTGCACATCAGCACCACTCTTCAAAACCCTCAACAATCTTAAAATTCACAGCGCAATCACAAATGCAAGCTAGCACACCCCACAGCAGTATCCCCACAAAATTACCTTCTTTGGAAAAAATTTGGGCCCAGCAAAAGAGCCAGCCTGTTGATTCCATCAGGTTAAGGAGGCCGAGCAAAGGGAACTTCAGGATCGCTGTGTTCCTGGATTCAGACGTGAGAACCATCAGCTTCTGATTTAGGAGGGAGGAGGTGATCTCTGACACAGGGAACCTGTAAGACTTGATAGATTAAGCAGGCCGTGGGGCCAAGGGCAGCTTACAGGGACAGGACATGAAAGACAGGGGCTGAATTCCCTGTGCAACAGCTTCTCATCAGCAAGGAGATGTGGACGCACAGGGAAGCATGGGGCCAAGGCTTCAAAGATGCCCAGAGTTTAAGTGGCTGAAAATTAGAGTGCTGGGACATTTTTTCAGCCTGCACTTGACAGTGGGGATGAGATAATGTCAGAAAGCTGAGCAGAGAGCATCTCTTGCAAAAGATTGATTATGCCAGCAAAAAACAAAGCTGAAAACTTCATGGCAGTGCCTCCATCTCCTTGGAGCTGAGCTCTGCCCTGTATGGGACCCCTAAATGCTGACCAGTATGGGTCCAGTCACAGGTTCCCCATCACTGATGGGAACTGGTGCTGTTCACATCACTCCCCTGCCTTGTTCTGGATCTCCCTGCTCCCACTCCCAAGGGAACAAGCAGCTCTTTTGTCCCCAAATCTAATAGGTAGGAGACTCTTCATGTACCAGCGAGTCTTTCTTGGGCTTTTTCATGGGTGCTAAGGAAACCTTATTAAAACCCAGTAAGACACAACTCAGTGGTAGATCTGCTAAGGGCTCCACAAGTCTTTTGCATATTCCATAGCTCTGCCAACACACACCCTCAGTCCTACCTGGGCTCAGACCTTGGAATAACCACGGCCTGAGTATAATTAAAGAGCAGAGATTTTACTAAGCAGAGGTGTCTCACTGCTATGGGTTGGGGAAGGTCTCATGAACTACCTCTTAAATCAGATGCACTGGAATCCTGGCATACTCCTGTAAGTCTCAGCTGCCCCAATGGTGCCTTGATGACCTGGCCAGTCCTGACCACACCACCTGTGCCTGGGTTCTGTCATCTTCAGTGTCTTGGTGCCACCTTTGGACAAGCAGGTGTCCAGCTCATGGGCTGAAGTGAGGCTCCCCTCTCTCCTGAATTGCTTGGGTGAAAAAAACCTGGGATCATCCTCATGATACAACTTTACCCTCATCTTGAGAAACCACCTGGGAACACTCAGGCAGCAAATCTGGCTGCTCCCCACATGAGCAAGCTCCAGCTTTCCTTTGATATCTCAGTCCAGCCTGGTTTCATCCCTTTCAGAGGCACAGATAACACAAACCTCACTCCCTGACCACTCGGGATGCATTGTCCAGACCCTTCCCAGTACCACCACGCTAACATTCCCCATCCCACTCTCCTTATGATGCCACCAGCAGTACCCAACATGTTATTTGTCGTTGCTGCTGCTACTGCTGCCCTCTGAGCAGGTTTGACAGCCAAAATGCTCCCTGGGGGACCTGGGCTCAAAGAAGTGTAACTCTGTGTGTCTCAAGCACAAGCACCCAGATCCAGTAGGGAGTGGGGACCACAGACAGAACCTGTGACACACAGAGAGTGAGGACATTGGAGGAATAACATGGAAAATACTCCCTTCAAATTTCCATACACATCCTCACTCCCGGGAGTAAAAAAAAAAAAAGGAAGGGGAAAAAAGTATCCTTTTCAAAGCAAGGATGTGGTAAGGCCCAAACATTCTCCCCTGACACATGAGCCAGGATGCAGAGATGCTGTTTTTTCCAGGAGGAAAGAAGGGATTTTGCTGTCTCCTCCACTTAATGAAGAATTCATCTTACATCTCTACAGGTGAGGGCAGCTTAGCTCCACATTCCTGATTGCTGCCCCGTGCCTCAGTTTCCCCACCACTAAATCAGATTGATGCTCACCTATGGCAGAGCCAGACAATGAGCCTTAACCTGGAGCTGCAAAGCCTTTGAGCCCTTGGAGGCCTTCACACATTCCACCATCCATCATCGTCTACAACATGAACACAGAGTTTTGTAGTGCAAAGAGCAGGTCCCAGGCAGGGAGAGGCTCTGCCCTTTGGGGCTCAGACCCTCTCCCCTCCCCTCCTCCAGCAACAGTCTCCTTTCCCTCATCTCCTTCCTGCACAGGCCAGACGCAGAGCCAAGCTAATAATTCAGATAACAGAATTAAACTGATCCTGATTAGGAAAAGCCTTTACCCTGAAGAAAGCAAACTCTGGCTCGGTGCTGCCTGTAATCCAATAGTCTCCCACGGCCCTGCAGCAAACCCAAAAACTGCCTCCAGGCAAAGGCACTTTGTCTTGGAACAAGGGAAGTTAAATGTGTCTTAATGGGAATTTTGACACGTTTTGCTTTGATTTCACTAATGTTACAAAAATAAC